>SSNP01000023.1:1909794-2026242 GCA_006937955.1 Pachypanchax playfairii
TAAGCCTACTAATCCTGTCCCCAAGGGTTTCTTTGTGTGGGGGGCAGCCTTGCACACCCAAGAGAAAGTGTTCCTAATCCGTCCAATGTGGAGAAATGTTTGAATGAGGGGGGACATGTGTGTGTGGGTGTGTGTGTGTGTGTGTGTGTGTGTGTGTGTGTGTGTGGGTTTGTATTTCTGACCTCCTGAGGACCAGTTTCCTGACTTTTACTATCTTTCTGGGGTCCGAGGGTTCTTGTGGGGACCGAAGCCTGGTCCCCATGAGGGGGACTCCCCTTTTTAGGGTTAGGGGTTAGGTTTATAGGTATGGTGTGAAAAGAGTTTTAGTTAGTCTTAGGGTTAATTATAGATCAGTAATGGTTAAGGTTAGGAAAAGGGTTTGGGTTAGGTATAAATCTAGTTTCTAAAATCAATGGAAGTCAATGGACGGTCCCCATAAGGATACCAAAACACACTTGTGTGTGTGTGTGTGTGTGTGTGTGTGTGTGAGCTATCAATTTGTGCAGGAACACATGCTTTTCAATGTGTTTCTTTTGCTTGGTGTTGTTTAAAGTGTGTGTGTCCATCTGAGGCCCTTAGCTGCACACCACCAGGACACTGGTCTAAATGAAGGCTGTTATTCAGTGTTCTCTCAGACTGTCACAGTAGGTCATCCATAACGTGCTCTTTTCACTGCAAAAGCTCCTCACTTTCCGTTTTTTCTTCTCATGTCAGGTTTTATCCATCTCTCCTCTCAGAATCTTTCACACTCCTCTTTATTTCCTCTCTTTAAATTACTTATTAAATCTTCTACAGAGTTATAATAAAATACTTTTTCAGCTATAACTGATGTACTTTTGTGTCTTTTGCATCAACCCTATAAAGTCAGGTGGCTGAAAAGACCGTAAGAAAACTATCTAACTCGAACGATTGTCCTGATTGGCTTTTACCTCTTCAGGTGTCCATAATTCAACCTGGTGTGGTTTATAAGTTAAAATATTTCTTTTTGTCACAATCACGAGCTTTACCTGCTGCAATCTTTAACATTTTCATTATTTTAACTGAACAGAAATGAATTCAAAATCTAAAAGTCATCAGATCAACAAACTAGAAATATTTTTTTGTGATTCAAAGAATCTAGCTTGTACTCCCTTTGGTACCACTGAACTACACGTATTAGATGTTTTCCTGTGTTGACACAACTGATTTAAACTGATGAAAAACATCTAAAACAAGCAGGATGGTGGGACTCAAGGACTGAATGTGGTTTTAAAAAAAAATGCAAAGGAACATGTAATAATATAACTTAAGTTGTGTTTTTTTCATGTTCTGTTTAAAATGCATTTCTCTTTAAAATGTTTCCAGACATCACAAACTCTAAAGTTGTTCACATAGATTTTAGGTTTTGTAAACAAGCATCCTTCAGATGTTCACCAACAGTTCAACTCCATGAATAATTGGATAGTTTGTGACTTGAAGTACAGCGTTAAACTCTGGAGCTTCATCAGATTTACATGTTTTATTTCAACACTTTAAAAAATGTATTGATATCTTGAGTGAAAAGGTTCTCAACCTCTCTGATGGTCTTTAAAAGTTTTCTAGTAAACTTTGGCTATGTTTTTCCTATTACCAAATTATCTTTATTCTATAATGAGTTTTTAACAGACCCAAAGTGCAGATATTAAACTTTTAGTAGTGAATAAATCAGGCGAGGGATCTGGAATCACACAACATGTGAAACAGAGGACTCTGCATGGAGCAGGTGAACAGGTGAGCTGATTAAGAAAAGCAGGCCAGGTGTGAGTAATGAGCTGATGGACGGGAACAACTGAGGGAGGCAATGGAAACTATCACACAATGGAGGGACAGAGTCACTGAAACTAACAAATGTAATAATTTACAATGACAACAGCTGGTAACAATGTTCCATTGAGCCAGGACCGGCCCTCAGCTGCATGGTGCCCTAGGTGAAAAAATGATTTTGGTGCCCCCTACTGCCCAGAACAGAAACAACGTAACTCAATAACTGGATTACATTGCGAAAAATATTGATTTATACTAAAATTAACAGTAGAGATGATAGATAGATATTTAATTATCACTTATTTTGCTCTTTACATGAGATGAAGGGTGTGTCCAACAGTTTGTCCAAAAAAAAAAATACAATAAAAAAAAGAAAAAAAAGGAGAATTTGGCATCCCCTCCTGCAGAGGGCGCCCTAGGCAATTGCCTAGTCTGCCTATTCCCAGAACCGGCCCTGCATTGAGCAAGTAGGTCCTGGGTTCAAAACTCCACTGAGACCTTCCATATGATGGTTGTATGTTCTCCTTGTGTCAGTAACAGAAGAATGTTGTTCTTACACTAAGTGTGTCAAGTGAAGATAACAGATTAAAACACTGTGACATGCTAACGTTAAAACATTCATTCAGTGTTTGTTCTTTTACATCCAGCTGCTATCAGTCAAACACAGACAGTAAGATTCAGCCAACAAAACCAATAAAACCTCAAAAAACTTCACACTTTACTTTCATTTATTTTAACTAATTTAATACATTTGATAAACCAAAGATAAATGGAAAACATTTCATTTACAGTTTCATCTTATTTGGATCGTTCAGCTAAGTGTGTAAACATACAGTTCTTTCATTTTGCTCCACAAAGGAACCATCAAACCACAGTTTGAAGTTTCACAAAGGTTGAAGCATTTGAACGGCAGATGGAAGACAGCAACACGAGCACTTCGATCTCAGCCTGAAGTCGGCCAACCGTCATCAAAAACACTTCTGAGACTTTTCTTTTCTCTTCTTTTCCCCGACACCTCTCAAAAATGTTGGGGCAACTTTTAAAAGCCTGATTTTTCCTTCATAGTCTTCCTTGAATGAATTCAGTGTAAAAGAGAATATCAATAAGATTTCTTATTTTACAAGAAGTAAACAAACCTTCAAATTACAGCAAGCCTTTAATTAAAGAGATGATCAAACGAGTTAAAATCTCGGTAATTACAGATTTCACAACCATCTCTGCCAACATGAATATTGACGTCCTAATTAATATTGGTGGGGCTGTTTTGTTCTTGGAAGACACTGGCGTTAATTAGGCAAAAAACAAGTCAAATTAACATTTCAGTAATGAAGAAACATACCTTCATGTTCTTCACTATTTCTGAACACACGGGTACAAATTTGACACCTCAGAGCTTTCTGAAGAAAAGATGTTTCATGTATTTTTTATCGCTACGCTGATCGAAGAGATTTAATATATATCTGAGCGGAAAGTTTTACTTTGGATTTTTCTCTTTTGTTTTATCACCTAAATCTTTTGGGTTTAGGGTTAATTGTAAACAACTAAATCATAAAAATGTTCCTTTTTACAAACCAGATTGAAGCAGGTAGCTTTGACACATTGAAAAAAAATTTTTTTTGCAAAAATGAAAGTTTGTTGTTTTGAATTTTGTTTGATCTTGACAACAAAATTGAAGGATTTCATGTTATTATTTAAACCTCTGCAGTCCTCTTTCTTGGTATCATCTCCTCTTTGGTTATGAGTCATCCTCCTCATCATCATTAGACCCACACACAAAGACGCAAACTGCTCTCCAGCCCACCAGCTTCTCTTTTTAACTGTCCCTTTCAGCACGGGACAATCAGACACCTCCCATCGACTCCTTTCAGGCCACAGCTATAGCTTTGCCTCCACTCCTCCCCATTCTGTCACTTTGTGTCTGCTTCGACCCCTCGTAATGGGTGCACAAGACCAGAAAATGAAGCAAGAGCGAACAAGAGCGAGTGTGTGTTTGAGGTGAAGAGAGAGGAGGTGGAGAGATGACCATCAGGATGAGGAAGGGGAAGAAGATCCAGGAAAGTCCAAGACTTGTTCATGTGCATCTATCTCAACCCTAATATACAAAGATTAATAACACACTCACATGTTTGTAGTGATGCACAATAACAAACAGGACTCTTCAGCAAACATACGGATGTGGGGCTGCAGATGTGCTTTGCAAATCACTCTCCATTACAGAACCACTGCACCCTGTTAGGCCTGGTTACTGTTTGATTATCACATCATTAACTCCTAATGAAAAAGCAATTCAGACAGCTCCCCTCCTGCGCTCTGCGCTCGCTTCTTCTCTCTCAGTTTGAGATTTTAAGAGGGGAAAGAAAACAGAAGCCATTCAGGCTCATTATATTATATTGAACCAAACTCTGCATCTGCATGTTGATCAGACAACGAGGGTTTAAAAAGAAGAGAATAAAACTTACTGTCCCTTAACGCCAAGATTTTATACTAAAAAGTTGAGATTTTTATACATTAGTTGTATTCGTGATGACATTCTGCTGTAATATTAGACTCATGTATTCCTGTATGGAGTTTGAAACGAGCTGCAACTTTTTCTTGTTCATTTTCATTCTCTGAATGATGTGAATACCATGTTAGATTAGGAATGTTAGAGCTAGGAAATGATTGAGATTAAATTCTTTATTATGGTGACGTAAAATCTACATTGCAGATTTTTAATGTGTTGATTGAATCCAATAAACAGTGTGACAGAATCCCTCCTTTTCAACAGTTTGCATGATGACAAATACCAGGAAATACTCTGTGAATTTAGATGTTTTGCTTTGATATAAACAAAAATAATACTGACATTGAACATCAAAGTCTATAGACTGATGCATTCTTTCATTTTCTCAGTGTATTTGACCAAGTCCACAGATATGACTGGGGATTTTATCAGGTACAACTTGGACGGACATGGATCGAAACTTTAGAAGTTCCTTCATAAAGTTACATCAGCTTCATTTTACTGAGAAAAAAAATGTTTTTTGAGCTTTTCTTGTTAAAATCTAACAGTTTTTGCTGTGTACTAACATAGATTTGTCATGTTCCTGCATCAGATCAGATGGGAACTGTACAGTAAACACCTGATCTATGTCTTTGACCTTGTGTAACAGAAACAGACCTCCGCATGTTCACAACTTCAATAACTAAAATATTAATAAAATGAAAAGTCTGTTTACCTGGATGTTTTGAGTTTGCACCTGAGAACTGCGGTTTATAATTATCTATCTGTCATGCACACTTTCTGCACGTGAAGGCATCTATGTGTGTTTTGACTGCGCTAAGCAATAATAAAAATCACACCAGCGGGGGCCGCATTTTTCAATGTTGTTTCACGTGTTTAAAATGCTAATAATCAGTTTATTATGCACTACATCAAATGCAAATGTTGCTTTTTACTGCCACGAAGTTTGGTCGACGTTAGCATTTGCATATCTTATGTCTGTCTCCTTAGCATGCATGGAGGAACTGGGTGGTGGGCAGACTCCCAATAAATAACATTTACAGGCACATTAGACAAACAAGATCCAATGATGCAGCTATTAGGGAATGCAGGGAGCTAACCCGCTTAAATGTTGGTGTTTGACACAGCAGCATATGGTGTGCAAATTCCCCCCAAATCAACCTAATGCCAACTTTATCTGGAAATGTCAGGGAGACCAGACGGATTGAAAATACATCGCTTTAATGGCGGAAGCTTTACGATGTTGAGAAAATGTTGCAGAGGATTGTGCCTCTTTAAGACCAACTGGCGGCTGCTGTGTGTGTGTGTGTGTGAGACACGCAAAAGAAGACAGAGAGGAAAAGCCGTTAAGACATCATTCAAACTCTTAATTGTAAATGAGAAACTTTGACTGCTTTAATGTTTGACTCACTTTAAGTTTTAATCACCTTAAGGCTTCATTCAGATGAGCCCAGAGATGTGAAGTAAACATTCCATAAAAACTGTCCTCATTTCGGGTAAAGTAAATCTGACTGTTGAGGCTGTAAATCAGGAATATGAGACGGGACATGAGGACAACTTTTCTTTTCAGAGGCTTCATTATGAGGCATAAAGACAGGTGTTTTTTAATGTTCCTTACACAAAGAAGGTGATTTAATACAACGTACTGTAGAACCCCTTTCACAAACCTGTAAAATTATTACATAAACTATCATTCATGATTACTATTTCTTAACCAGCTCTGAATTAATTCAAGAATTATATCGGTCAGCATTAGTGGAGAGAGAATAAGGCATTTCATGTCATATTTAGGTCATTAAGTTGTCTTTAAAACCTAAAAAATATTGTTTTTTTATCAAATCTAAGAATTTTGACTCCTAAATTGTCTAAAACCAGGAATTTGTGTTGCCTAAATGGAAAAGGTATGATGCTTCAACAAACTATAAGTTGAGAAGCAAAATAAATAAAAGTAATAACACAAACCACAGAAAAATTAGATTAAAAACACAGTGTATTATGTTATATTATATGTTATTGTGTTGAATTATTACACATATCTGAATATAAATATCACGGTATGGGCCGAGGACAATATTATAAGTTTCTAACATAAGCTTTTATCCATGTTCAGGCAGGGAGTTTTATTTTATTGTTAATATTTTACTGCAGCACTAGAGTTTGATCTCGATCCAGAAGCAACATTTTTTTTTCAGTTTTTGCTTCATTAATTGTTGCTTTATTTCTTAGAAATCAAAGCGTGCGAGTCAAAACCTTCATCACAGATGTTGATAACATGGTTAAATGTTTATTAATTAAAACAAAATGCTGCATCAGTTACAACAACTAAACACTTGTTGCATTTAATTAGAGTTACTGTGAGTTTGGAGGTATTTTGACTCGTTTGATGAACTAAAACTTGTGGACTTTATCCTCATTAAGATGTTTGAGACATTTTTAGATGGAGGTTTAAAAGAATAAAACTAAAGATTTTAACTGATGGCTCATTCAGTGGCTGAACACCCACTAATATATAAAATAATGCTGAATATTTACATTTTAAAGTATTTAAAGAGCTCAGATTGATTAACATGAGGTGAGAAGTTGATGTAATTGAAACTTCATTAGGATAGTCTCTTTTAACCCAACTAAAATCCTCTCTTCAGACATCCTCTCCTCTCCTGTAAAGGCCACTTGTGATGAGACTCCAGTGCTCATTTGATCCTCCATTTGTTTTCGCTCTGCACTCTGTACGAGTGTCGAACCACAAAGAAACACTGGAGTGAAGCGTAAGCTCTCTTTTCTGCGGTTCCCTCTTCCCTCCGTCCACGCCCGCTTGATAATCTCTGCTCCTTCGTCTCCCTGCCTGCTCCTAATCCTCTCCACAGCCGTGAAAAGTCTCCATGAGTGAGAGGTGACCCGTTGTAATGGGTAGAGGCAGCCACCCACACACAGCCGCGGAGGGTCCGAATAAAACACACAAGCGGACACGTAACAAGTTCAGCTTAGATCACCCACAATACTGAACCAAGAGCATGAAACATGATGCCAAAACACTCATTAATTCATCAGTAAAGACATTTCTTAATTATATACTACATTGCTAAAGGATTGGATCATTGATCTTTACACATGTGACATTCTATTCTAAACAGCTGATCCAGCAGCTTCAGATCTATAAGACTTTCTACAATGTTTGTATATATTTTTATACTGGACAGTCTAATTCAACCCAAAGATGCTCTGTTGCATTCAGGTTGTGAGTTGATAAAATTGCTCCTGGTATTTCATTTCATACATTAACAGTAGCAGCTGGAAGATTTCTTTTAGGATGATCGTTTTTTTACAGAAAGGTAACTGGATGTTTTTTTCTTCTTGGTTATTTCTTAAGTATTAACCAGTAATATGAAACATTTTATATCTAAAAAACGTCAGGAAACACTGATTAACAGACCTTTCAATCTGTCTGCATTAAAATTTGGGTGGTTCTGGCTCCTTCTGTCAGGCATCAAGCAGCAGCTCGTTCATATTCATTATTTGAATTTGCTGGACTCTGATTGGCTAACAAACTAGCCTATCAGAGCAAGGTATACTGTTTCCTGCCGCGCTGTGCATGGCAACATCATACGTTCTCTCTTCCTGTTTGATACGTCTTATGCTAAAGCTTTTAGCCAGCAGCATGCTAGGTGTGGTTTCAGCTGCCGGAGCTGATGAATACTAATGAACAAAGGAGTTGTGACGAAACAGATACAGGCCGTTCGGACTTGGGAGAACTCGGGTGTTATCGCCACATGCGTAGTTTGAGAGATTAAAACTGAAAGAGAAGTTGTTGACCTGTTTTCACACCCACTATGAAGGTAAGAACACCTGTGGAGCTAAAATATTCAACAGAAACCTCAGAAAAACCGTTTTTAATGGAAGGGCCTCTTTAATATGAAAGTCATTTGAAGTTTGTTGCGTTTTTAAAAAGAACTTTTGGTGGACAACTGAGAATCTACACAAAAAACATTGATAATCACGACTCTGGCAGTTTGCAAGTCCCTCCACATGAAACTCGATCCACCTCTATGGACCTTGTTCTGTGAACTGGTGTGCAGCCATATTGGAACAGTAAGGAACCATCTACAAATTGTTCTCACTAAATTTTCCAAACTATTTTGCTGGGGCAGTTAGTAAACAAGCTTCTGACTGAAGACACTCTGATGCTGAGTTTTCAATCATGTTCTTCATCCTCTTTTGGACAATCAAATCAAAAGACTCCAGATCCAGAACAGAACCACCCTTTCAGTTGATAAACTCATTTTCTTGTGTAGCTCCTCTTCAAATCTTTGTCCTCTCGTATTGTTTGAAAGCTACGCTGGAGTCCAGGATCTGATCCTTCAGCCACATCTCAGTGAAACACATGATGCTGCATTCTTGATACTCTGGCTGGGTCTTCAGCAAAATTTCAAGTTCATCAATATCGTTAACGAGATCTCACAGTAATCAGTATGACTGACGGAAGTGAAAGGTTTAAACTTCCTTTTTCTCTCTCCTCTCTTTGCTCCTGCTCTGCATCCACGTCTTCTTTTTAACTCATCAGAGGTTTGGAGTCTCAATTCAAGTATTTGAGCTTTAGAAATGTCCATTAGCTGCTCTTTTTTGTAAATAAGTCCCTCGTTACCATGGCTACGCGTCATAACAAGTGGCAAAAAAAGTAACCAATTAAGCAAAAATCCTTCAATCTGCACAGAATCAAACCAGAATAAAAATAATTCAATAATAGTGACAAACAGAAAACAAGAAAGAAACATTCAGAAAGGTAAAAACACTTTAACACCAACAAGCTGCAACATGCGTCGAGTTATTCTAGAATTTTAAAGAGGTTGAAACACCTGAATTCAATTATTTGGATGGTCGTCCCAAATCTTTTTGCAATAGATTGATCCATCCATTATTTATAACCCACTTATTCCTGAACCCAGGACCTTCTCACTGCAAGGCAACAGCACCACCCACTGCACCACCGTGCAGCCTAGACTGCTTGTTTTAAACAAAATGCAATATTGTTAATGAATGAGGAATGTTTTCAGTCTTCTACATGAAAATTTGCTGCTTTTGTCTTTTTTGCATTTCTTTTTTTACACAAAACATAATTGTTTGTTTATATTCTTTGTTTTTCAAAGTATAGGAAGAAATTTATTTCATTCAAAATTAGTGTATTGATAGATTTCAAAGTCTGTAGTAAGGCTAGGAGGGCTTTTGGTTGATCTCTTGAACAGAGCAGTGAATCATTTGGACTGAGTGGAAATTTGATCTAAAACTGTGAAGCTGAGTGTTTATCAAATTCTTCATCAACATAATAAACACAAGATTCACTGGAAATATTTCAGTGACTTCAAATCTAAAATGAGCAGATATTCTTTTTTTCTATTTTCAAGTTAAATAAATTAGAAATAAACTAACATGTTGCCATTTATAAATTTTACAGAAGCAATTTTTGGAACATTCAACTTCGTTCTTGTTTGGACATTTTTATCAAATTAATGTATATTGATGTACAAAAAAACAAAAGTGAATTTCCTCCAGACCAGTTCTTCTGACTCAGCAGATGGTCTGACTGGTCCCTGAATGGGACTGTGAGCTGAGATGAAGATGGGAGGGCAGAGGGGCTCATGGGAAAATGGGACGGGGGGGTGTAGGGTTGGTGGAGACATATGTCCACAGTCCAAGCTCCTGCTGACGGACAGTTTCTGATTTAACCCGCTTCATCACTCTGGAGGACATTAACTTTGTCATGTCAATCATGCTGCCAAAATCTTAATCATGGGAGCGACTTTGTGGATCCAAACTGGGAATTCATCCCCTCATCGATAAAACCTCACACTCTTACTGCAGTGAAACAGAGTTTCCTTCCATCTGAGCGCCCCAACAATGAGGTGACCATGTCACCGCCTGAGCCGAAACAGAAGGACGGAGAGAAATGCAGCAAAATGCAGGAAGAAGGGAGGACAAAGAGGGGAGGGGGGGGACACATTAACAAGCTATAATCTCAACTGCCTTATCCATAATGCATTGTGTGGGCCAATTTACATGGTGCTGGTCCCTCTGGGAGAAAGGAGATCATCCATCACACTACTTTATTAGCTCCCTCACACTCTCTCTCACACACACATCATTATTTGTCTCTGCCTCTCCCTCTGTTTTGTGGGCCTGTTTTGTCATGGTAGTTGTTCCAAACTGCTGCTGCCTCTATAAAGCAACTCCAACCTGAGTCGTATTGTGCAGACTGTGACAAGCAGGGAGGTTTTTCATTCTGATTTTAGAACACACGCAGCAGTAGTTTATTTCAGAATGTGACTGCAGTGGACCTCAGCAGCAGAAGGGCGGGTTAGATAAATGTCCAAAATGTAATTCTAAGCATTTCTAAAACTAAATCGACTGAATTTGTTCTTTAAAAGTTGTGATTTTACCTTTAATTTGTCTTTGTGCAAATTACATTAAACATTTTGGGAGCACAAAGCAAACTTTTTTTTTTGCTCCAGCTGGTGCAAAAATACTATTTTATGTAGATTCAACCGAAAAGAAAATGTAAACATATTAAATTTTTTTTGTAAAAGTTTGTCTAAGATCAGAGTGTAATTTTAAATTAATTGTGTCCAGTTGTGTTTTCATACATGGACTTTTGGATTTTGCATCGTTTAAGCTTGAATGATTCATATAAAAAACTCTTTAAAATGTTTTAGGAACAAGGACTAAAAATTGATTTATCAATGTCAAAAGTAAAAACTCAACTCTGGATGATTTTCAGAAATCCTAAAGTAGTTTACACACAAAATAAATAAAATCTTAATTTAAACCAGAGAATAAACATCATCTTATCTGTTGAAGTTGATCGCCAGCTGATTTTAAATTATTTGTTTTAGGAATAAATCTTATCTGTTTACTGTCTTTATTCTGTCAATAAATTAATTGTATGTAAAATAGGAAGCTGTATTATTCATTAGAAAATCAATTATGTGACGGACTCTTCAGCTCTTCTTCCTCATTCTTTCATTTAGTTTCATGTTTCTCAAACTTATTTTCTTCTGCTGTTCACAGTCTTTTATTTGGCTGCAAAAACGTTCTTCATTGTGTGATAATATATTTATAAAACTATTTAGACTATTTTCCACATACAGCAAATATTATCTTTCAAAATAACTTCCTGAAGTGCAGCTTGATTTAAAAAAAAAAAAAAATTCTTTAATTCTGGTTGTTTCAGTATTTTAAGAAGTTCTGCCTCAGAAGAAAAATGACTAAGAGCCCTAATTTTCAAGATAATCAGTTAATCCTAACAGATTATTTTTAATTTCTGAAGTTCTGATTGAAGCAGTTCCTGGTGTTTTTCTGTACTGCCACACAAATTACGCACTACGATTCAATATAAAGCAGATATAGATAAAAATGTCATGATCTTATTTTGTATTTATTCACACACTTAGTAAAATTGGGTATAAAATGAAGTTGGGAGTTTTAAATCAGACTATATGATAAACTGTAAACACGAAAATAAACCGATTTTATGATGTTTGTGTAACTCAAATCGTCCATGTGTCAGAGAAATTAAATGTTGGTATTACACACACACAAGTGTGTTTTGTTATCCTTATGGGGACCGTCCATTGACTTCCATTGATTTTAGTAACTAGATATATACCTAACCCAAACCCTTTTCCTAACCTTAACCATTACTGATCTATAACTAACCCTAAGACTAACTAAAACTCTATTCACACCATACCTATAAACCTAACCCCTAACCCTAAAAAGGGGAGTCCCCAGGCTTCGGTCCCCACAAGAACCCTCGGACCCCAGAAAGATAGTAAAAGTTAGGAAACTGGTCCTCAGGAGGTCAGAAAGACAAACCCACACACACACACACACACACACACACACACACACACACACACACACACACACACACACACACACACACACACACACACACACACACACACACACGGCCTGCTGCAGATCCATCAGAACCTTCAGTCTTTTTCTGTGAATAAAAAAGGCTGTAATTACAATCATATATGTGGATCTCCGGCTCTGGGCGCCATACCGCACCATTAGTATCACAAATAAGTAATAATTTGCTAATGACAACATTATGTTGAGTCAGTTTAGGGCCAATTAAAGTGAGTGATATTTACATATGCCTAATGAATCACCGAGCGTGGCAGTTCGGGCGGGTTCTAATGAATATTCATCCAGGCATTTCTCCCCTGCGCGCCGCAGTTTAGAAACTGAATTATGGCTGATTTGCCCTTTTAAAAAATGAACATGGGCGCATCTCCCACAAGGAGGTGGCGAACAATAACGTCTGATTATAAAAATGTTTTACTGCTGAACTGCCGGTGAGGAGACGGCGGCAGCGTGGCTGAAACCAGCTCGGTCCACCTTTGTGGACTCAAGCGGACCCTGCAGGGTGGTCTCTCGTGAGAAAACGGTTGTGAACATGTAATTGATTTGTTTTGACTGGATGTAGTTAGAGCTGAAAGCGGGGTTTTCTCCGGTGATTTCTCCAGTAATTGCCCCCGCTGTGTTTTCATAGGGAGGGTTTTTTGGGGGGGAAGGAGGGAGTGACCTCTCAGGTGCGGGGATCAACAGGCGGCATCAGTTTGTATTCACTGAACGTTTATCATGCAAATAAGCAGCTCTCTAGCAGGTGTCAGCGCTGCTCAGTGGCATCTTTTAACAGGACTGCAGTCATTATCAAATCACCAACACAACAGCAAAACAGGAGGTTCTGCAGAGTAATGCAGCTGCACCCCCCCAACCCCCCCCCCACCCCCCAACATGCACTCAGGAACAACTTAAACAACTTCATAGATGCATGAGACTGCGTCACTTTTAACATGTGAGATTTCAGCCTTCTGCAGAATTATTAGTCCTGAAATACTTAAAGATTAATACACACGTGCAAACAGCGCCAGATGGAAGCCATTTTTAAAATGTAGTATAATTTCTTACATTCAGAGTTTGTGCATATTATAAAATATGAACACGGAACATTCACCACATTAAATTCTAAAGCCTTGTAAATCTTTTTTTGTATTGTAAGTTCAAAATGGAGAAATCTTTCATTTAAATCCTAAATAAATAAATACCAAATAATAATAATTAAACAGTTAAAGACAAACATTATATAAATAGGCACAAAAGCTTTGTAGAGTATGTTGAATATCAAGTTGCATAAAAACATCCTTCCTGTTTGTTTCTCCTTTAAATCCAACGCCTCTGCTGCCACCTAGTGGTTTATTCTTAGAATTAAATCTAAAAAGAAATATCTTATTTTAATAACAAAGAAGAAACCGGAAGCTGGACACTTAAGATGCTCTGACTTTTCTTCTGCTTTTTAGTACAAAGATTATATTTCAACATCTCAAATAAAATAATTCAATTTTTGTTTTTTTCTAAGAACCAATGTTACGTTGTAAAACAAACATACAAAAAAAACGCACATTGCTCAAGCTCAGAGTTACAACTACATATGTAGAGAAAGAGAAAAAAACAGCTGAGGAAACTTTTTCAAAATGCAGATGATGACTATCATCTGTAACTCAGATTATGTGGGACTAACTTTAGGCTGGAAAATCCTATTTTTCCACTGCGCAGCGAATAACAGATGAGAATTCTTTCTGGACTCAATTTTCAAAATCAAAGCTGCTGATAAACATCTGTGCTAAGATGCATAAATCATGATTAAAGCTTTTGGACAAGATGATCAAAGAGTTACCTGGAGACAGAAAAACAAACACTTTCTTAAATAGATTTTATTATACTGATAGATTTATTCTTCTGTTTATGTCCAAACTGAGAGATGTTTTTATCTGGCTTTTAGAAAATAAATAAAGTTTAAGGATTATTCTGAAGCTCATATTTACTGAATCTTCTTCGTATGTTTTTATCTGTACACAAAGCTGACGTATATGACTGATGTTTCTGGTAGTTTAGCCAGGTGGAGATCAGGAAAAGGCAGCGTACCATCACTGTCTATGTATGTTTGGACCGTGTAGGCTTTGACCTCTGCTCCCCAGTCCAACACCGAGCTGTGGAGGATTCCGAGTCGGGCCTGTTCATGGAAAGCAGCTCCGAGCTCCCTTCCCAAGAAGATATCCTGGATCTGTGCTGAGGACACAGTCACTGAATCTCTCATTGTGTCTGCAGCAAAGTCCATATTGGTGTCTTTGTCCCTGTTGTATCTGTTTGCTTCAAAATAAAAGCCGTAATCTCTGTCTTGATCAATGTTTATGGTCTTGGCTCGGTTTGCATCAGTGCACCGGTAAAACGGCCTCTCTGGCACGTTTAACAGTGTCAGTCTCTCCAGTTTCTGCACAGCAAAGTGTCCCTCCAGAGGAAACGCCCCCTTGGGTTCTGCAGGAGGACCACAGTGGATGAGTGTGAGGTGTCTCACCTCCGAGTTGTTGAGCAGACGCATCACATTGGACGGCGACGTGAACCAAACGGTTAAATGTCTGCATGGGAAAACAGGAGGCGAGTGGTAAAGAGGCCAGTGCAGAGAGGAAAGCTGGATGTTTTTACACCTGCAGTCTGTTAGAGAGGAGGTGCTGCAGGGCTGCTGGTCTTGGCTGCAGGAGAAGAGGATGACGCTGCTGTGGGTGACATAGGCAAAGCGGAGGTCAACCACAGACACACAGAGCAGCAGACAGAGGAGAGGAACAGGATCGCTGAAGGGAGACATCTGGAGGAGGGTCTCAGGGAATCAGCTGACTGAGACAGACTGAAGGCCGTGATCAGATATTTCTACCTGAGTCTGTAGAAAACACAAGAAAAAAAGGATAAAGTTGCTAATTTCTAACACAAACTCCACAAACGCCTCGTTTTATCTCACCTTTCATTAACATGACACTACATGTCAGTATTACATCTCAGTCCAAATCAGCAGTTTTCTGCAGTTTATTTCTCTGATCTACTGAACAGTTTCTTTTCTTCACTTCAGGTGTTCATCAAAGGAAACAGGAAGTTCTCTGAGCTGATTTTATACTTTATTCAGAACTATTTTCATAACTGATTCTGACTGGAATGTGAATGTAGAATATTTTCTACATGCCTGTGGTTCTCGGACTGTGGTACAAGTACAGGAAACAGAAAAAGACGCAGACAGCATGAGAACTTAATGAGACAATTTGAAATTCTTCTAAAATACCCACAGACAGAATTACAAGAGAGCATTTAGTGGCTGTGCGTTAACCTGAAATCAGAAGCTGAGTGTGTGGATCTGTTTTAGATTCGAGATTCTGACTGTATTCTTGCTCGTTCTGCAGACAGTCTTGATTTAAATCTACCAAAACCTTCAGCTCAGCAATAAACGAATATGACATCATGACTGTTGTGGCGCCGGTGGACAGATGAGGTCATCAATAACCTGGACTGTATTTCAGAGGCTCTTTGGTGCCTGATAATCTGGTTTATTACTGTGGTTCGTTTCAACGTTTACACTAATTCACGAAAATCCCAAATTCCAACATTGTAACATTTTAATTTACCTCATTTTAAATAAAACATCTGAAACAGAAACATAATCAGTTCAAATGATATTGACAAAGTATCTTACACGAGCAGGTAAATCTGAAACGAGTGTTGACATGAAAACAACACAAATAAACCTCTTTCAACTCAGGTCGAATCTGACTCTGGAATTTTATTTGAAATGCTCTGAGGTCACTCCCGTGTGAATTTCTCATCTAACGTGTCTATTCTTTCAACAACGTGAACAAATAAAAGGATGTGGAAACACTAACAGCTGGTTTGGATTAAGTCTTTGTCTGAAACACACACACACAAAGTGTTTGTGATGGGTGTGTTCTTCCTGAGCTGCAGTACTAGTGATACATTGTCTGGCATTGGGAGACCTCATCGAATTACAGACACAAAAACACACAGTCAGAAAATTATAACTGCTTTAAGATTCCAGAGGAAAACACTGTTTTGAAAGCTTGTTCTGGGAAGGTTTTCTGGTTTGGCAGCAGTATCTGAACAGGAACATGAAGCTTGGTTTTATTTTGAAGCCTGGACAGAGTTGACCACTGCATTCTTCCACTGCCCCTGAGTTACACTGATGAATTATCATCCTGCAGCACTTTGACTTGCTGTTTTCTCCCTTTAGAACTTTCACATTGTGAAACTCTGTCATGCACTTTGCATGAAACTAAACAAAGTTTAAAACAAATGTTGGAATTTCTGCAGCTGAGTCATTTAAAATGAAAATATTTGGCTGAACAGTTTGTGTTTACTGAAGCCTCAGAGAGGTTTTTTGTAGGTCTCAATTCTGCATGAAAAATATTTCAATATCCATAATAAATAATTTTGAAAATACATAGAATTTATTTATTATTACAGAAGAATAGATACACATGTAAATTCACTGGTTAAGTCACTTTTAATTTATTTTAATTTAAAAACACTTACATTTCTCAATAGTACTGTTTTTCTTTTCCTTTTACATTTAAATTGGTTGTTTTTCCTTTTGAAAGTTTTTATATTTTGCAGATTTTGTTGTTCATTAATCTGAATGTCTTTGCTGAATTTTTAAAAATTAATTCATTTGTATACAAAAAACCCCTCCAGAGTAATTATTGTGCGTTAGGAGTTGAGTTCTACCACCGTGGCACCTTTTTTCTTAATTACTTATTTTACCAAAGTATTGCTATAATATTTTATAAGTATTTTCTCACTAATACTGCTGTGGGATTTGAAGTTTTTTACAGGGTGCTGACTGATTTATTGATAATATCAAAAAAATAAACGAGGATACAAGAATTTATTGATCACATCAGTCAAATGTAAGCCGCCGCCAAACTTATCGAGTCCTCATTAACCTATTTAATAATGACCTGAAATTTCAAGTTGTTTTAATTAAACTGTCAATTAGAACTTTATTTTAATAATAATTATATTATCTGTATAATTGTATAATGATAATAAAAATTGCTCTTAGTGCATGTAGTACTTGAATCCTCCATTAGAGGGCGGAAGATTTTTGGGGAGCGTTTGAGGAAAGTACTAATCTTGTTAAAGAGGCTGAGACCAGGAAGTAGGTGTAAGAAATAATTTTTATTATAGGAGTCAGAATCTAAAAGTTCATGTTCGCAGACATTTTATCTGTTTCTGTAATAGACATGAAAATTAAATGCACCTGTTTCAAATTATATGATGTATATCAATATTTCTTTAAAAGTTATCCTGTTTATCATAAAAGAAAATAAATAACTGAAAGTCTCTTCAAGTAAGCACTTCTCTAAATGATTAGAGGGACGGACAAACTAACCAAAGTAAACATGCTTATGAGCCATTTTTCAACCTCACCAGTTCTGCAATAGTGGTGAGTTTTATGTAACTCAAAGGAGCGTCTGAGGAACAGAATTGCTTCAGCACTTCAAATGAACAAACCCTTCCAAAAAAAAAGGAAGTTCAAAGTCAGCTGAGAAAATTGTTACAGTTTCTGTTTTTAGAAGAACAAAAACCATCAAAATGGAACAAAAGCACAGGTTGGTTATAGTGTGTGAACTGGAAATGTAAAATAAACTCAGAAATTACCTGGATTTCTTAAAAATATATTAGAGACCACAGGAAGAAAGTATCAGTAAAGAAAGACAAGTCAGTAAAGAGGAAACATGAAATCAAAGAGCATGAAATGAGTTTATCATGAGCAGCACCAGTTCCAGTCCTCACCTCCTCGCCCTAAACAGGCTTCTGCAGAACAATAATTTAACCTCAGAATCAGGTGAATTGGATCAGGAGGATTAAACCAAACTAAACATATGTACATATGTTTTCATTACCCCAGTAAGAAAGCCACAATTATTTTCCTGATTGGTACGTTTTCATTCGAAGGGAGTCATTACAAGAGAGCTTTAATTAAGACAGATCTTTGAGCTCCAAGCCAAAACCAGAAATGATGACAAAACCAGCTGATGCTCAAATGAAAGTTCAGCTCATATGGACAGGGAAGTAGTTAAAGCACACTGCAACTTTCAGGCATCCCACACATTTACACAAAAGTGAATGAGTGTCTGTTAAAGTAATAACTTATTCACTTAGAGTCAAATATTAGAGACAACAGTAATTTTATTGGTTCTTGTTTCTGAATTCTCAAATTACTCTGAAATCTCAGCTACGTGACATGCCACAGTTCAATAAAATCTCTGTCAGTCCAGCATTTTTTAGCAGTTTATCACGAGAAAAGGTTTGCTGGAATCTCTGCACTGCATAACGCAGCAGCAGGAATGCAAAGTGCTGTAACATGAGAATATAAATCAGGTTTTCGGATCTTTTCACACAGTTACAGCTGGATAATAAAACACATATCCAGAATACAGTCAGTGGAAATCAAGGGTTCAATACTCACCTCCGATTTCTCCTGAGGAGCAGATGTGTGAATGCATCTGTTTGGACGCTGGAATGAAGAGGAAAACTTCCACATCCAGCTGACGTCAGAATGTGGGATGAGTTCCACAGAGGAAGCTGGGGGGATTTGAACTGAGCTGTTTATGAAATAATAGGATGTTTAATAATTAATATGTTTCTCCCACAAAGGGAGACAAACAAGTTTTGAGAAATTAATCTATAACCTAATATGTTATTATGTGACCTCTTATGTTCATGCAACACAGCTGATTACAGTAATTTAGCTGACTGAACCAGCTGTGATTCACTAAAAAAAACATTTTTAATTAAAACATAAAAGTATTTTAGACAGTTTTGCCGTGAGCGAAATTCATGAGCAAATCCTTGTTGTTTTCCTGGTTGGAGTTGATTCTGATCTGGAGCCTCCTCTGCTGGAAGAACTGCTGAATTCCCAATGATTGAGCAAGTGCCCGGTTGTGCTGCGTTTGTTTGCTGTAGGACATTTCAGTAGCTCATGAAGTTTAACCTGCCACAGGAGCTGCTGGTGAACTTCTACATTGATATTATTGAGTCCAGCCTCTGCCAGTCTATGTACAGTCCTCAGAGAGGCTCACTGGTGCTAGTCTGCCCTCCATCCAGGACCTGGACTCCTCCAAAGTGAGGAAAAGAGCAGGCAGCATCAGCAGAGACCTTCTCACCTCTTCTCTCCCCTCTGGATGGTGCTACAGATCCCTGTAGCCAAAACCACAAGACCTAAGACCAGTTTCTACCTCCAGGCCGTCACGATGTTGAACAAACATGTTTAATACATTTAATACATAAATTACTTTTTTTTTTTATCATGGAAATATTTTATCTGTATAAACAGGCTTGAAAGACCTATTAGTTATTTATAGTGGACTGTGCTAATAAATGTATCTGGTGTGTGTTTATGTCTAATAATGTCTTTTTATCTTACATATGTCTGTCTGTCAGTATCGGAACCGGAGCTAAATTCCGTATCGGTCAAATAAACCTGATTGTGATTTGTTTCGCATTCTCCCTCCGAAAGATGTACGAGGTTCCTGGAACGCACCACGAACACCAGGAAGCTCCAACGGAGCTCCACCGACTCATACTGTACATTCATGCCAGACGTACTGTTCCCTCTAGCTGCTCGGCGAAACGAGCTTCTTTCTGCTTCCCGTCTCTGAAGAACTAAACAAAAAGCGAACATCGGGCTGACAAAACATGAGAGTCCTCCTGGTTTCCATGATTTTCTTTCTTTTGATGGATCCTCAATTCACTCACGGTGAGTCGATCTGCAACATGTTACGCACTTTTTAATGTTAATGTTGACTGTAATGTTTTGTTATCCTGGACTAATAAACCATGTAAAACCAGCGAATAACACGTTTGTTTTGCGATAAGGAGGTTCTGCAGTGGGGAAACAAGGTGATTCCCAGAGCTAGCTAACTGTTAGCTTGTTTTCAGGATTTCAGAATCTAAAACGACTTTTTTCTGACTTTTTGGTAATTTTCTCAACCTTTCATGTGTTTGTTAGTTTGATACTATGAAACTGCTCCAGGCTAGTGTAATTTAGTGTCTAATCTTTACTGCAACACACCAAAAATAATGAATTTTAATGAATTAAAAGCGTCTGCTAAATGACAGTAGTAGATTTCTTGTTGTTAGTGTAATTATTTCTGGTGGAGTAAAACATGTTTGTGTATTTAACTCTGAGAGTCAATATTATGATCATTATTAAATCATAAATAAGCTACCTGTTATACAGTTGTGTGCTTAAACGGGTTCCTTCAGGAGGATTTAACACAGAAAACAGTATCTGAAGTGTTTTTTGGGTGTTTTTCATTTCCTCTTTGTAGTTTTCAGTATTACACAATCCTTTAGTTTGTGCATTTTGTTGTTCTTAAAAACAAAGACATCATCAGGATCAAGAATGTTTCAAAATCTGCAGAGTTCACCTGAAAAAAATATGTCATTTGTTCAGAAACATGCAGAAATGACAAAACCCCCCCTTAAAAAGACTTTCTGGATCTTTGAATTTGGTGCCTTCACTTGCTTTTGCTCGTCTTTGATGAGAAAAAATATTTGGTGGAAATGATGGAAGCTTCCAGAAAAATGACTAATCAGGCAAAATATAATAAAACTATAAGATGAACTATAAGGCAGTAAGATGCTGTGATTAAACTGCATTTAGGAGGTCAGACCTGGAATAAAATTGCTGACGTTTTGTCTCCAGACATTAGAGCTGTTGATAACAAGTTTTTCAGGAAGATTTGAGCCTCACAAGAAACTCAAGCTTTTTCAAATCCCAGACACGTTCCAGATCCAGGTGAGGAGGTCTCTTCGCTTCTCTCAGTTTTCTCACCTTGAACCAGAATTAACTACAGGAATTTAAATCCCCTCGGCAGCGACTTTAAAATATTGATCGTTAAAGTTTAACCAAAAAAATCACTTTCTTTATGAAGTCAATAACAATAACTGATGGATGTTTCTTCACTGGGCAGGTTTTCTGATGCTGGCTCTAGTACCTGTTTTAAGCCCCACCCACTGCATGTAGAAAACTGTGACATCACCAAATTAAAAAATATCCCTCATGTACATTTTTCAGCTGTTCACCTTATTCTTATCTTGACATCATCTGACTTCATGCCCAGCGAGTTTAAGACTTCTTTTTCTGGGCAGCAGCAGATGTCACATGTCTGTGTTTGTTTACAAGGAGAAGTTTAAAGAATCACGTGGACTCGTCGTCAGCTTGTGTCCATCATGTCAGAAACATCAAATCCAAACTGATGAGACAGTGTTCTGCAGGAATGTTTTGTCTGGTTGTATTAAAACGTACCAAACGGACCATCAGCTCCTCTTGGACCCGTGTAGAGGCCGGACTAAGAACCTGTCTTAGAGTCCATGTACCAGGTCCAGGTTGAGTCCTTCAGGATGATCCTCAGTCCTCCTCCTCTGGAGCACCTTCTCTGGAAGATAATGGAACATGGGAAAACAGAAAACTCATCAGCGCTGAGACTATTTTGCAGCGATTGGAGTGTGTGTTACCTGTTCGGGATTCAGAAATCCAACATGGCGGTTCTTTTTAAGGTGTCCCTGCCCCTGGTTAATATTTCATATCTGTGGGAGCGACTCATTTGTTCAGTGTGTCTTATTCAAATCTGTGTCCAGACATTTGTGTGCTAACATGGGGATCAGGTTGTATTTCCTGAGGCAACTTTCTTAAAATCTCTGCTATGCTTGGTGTGTTAATGGTAAGGCTGAAATGACTCAGCTGTACTGGAGGGATTTATTTATTTCTATATCATTGCATTCATGTTCATGGACTTGACAGTGAAACTGAAAGACGTTGCAGCACGTTGTGGTGTGTTGACTTGTTTTAGAGGTTTCTGTGATCTCAGAGAAGTTGTGGCTTTCACATTGTGGCTTCTCAAAGCTCCGTTGTTGTTCACGCAAAGAAGAGTCCTGCTTGTATTTGCAACAGGAGTCAAGCATCATGGGTTCTTATTGTTCCGTACAGATTCAGGAGTTCTGCATCAGAACCCGGGAAGGTATTTGATTCCAACCTGTGTGATCAACTGAAGGGATGCGATGAGTCACAGCTCACTACTAAAACTCATGTGACAGGGACTTTCCTCCAGAATCTTTTACACCTTTTGTTTTCAATGTTCTTTCACCCGTTGTTTACAGTATTTGTTCCAACCCCGGCGTTTTTCAAACATGGAACGTGAGACATCACGCTCCGATCGGCATCACGAGCTGCTGACGGCTCGACCGCTTTCAAGAAGTGAAAATCTGATTTGAAACGTAAGATTTTCCCATAAAAATATACAAAAAGACAAAATAAAACTGAAAGGACTTTTTAATAGTTAAACTGAGTTAAAAATACATTATTACCTGTAATATTTATTGCAAATAAACAAAATGATTAAAACAAAATTCCTTTTGAGCTAGTTTTTGATTGTTTTGTGTTTATTTTACCGATTTTTTTACCTACAAACATACAAAGAAAGAAAAGTTCCATATTTAGGACCAAACAGGAAGAAAAATGCTGTAATTTTAGAATCTGAGGATCAGTTGGATTGTTTCTTGCAGCTTTTGTTCTGTTGACTGTTTTTAGAACCAGTTTCTTTCCCTTGTTGTTCCAAAAGTATCACAAGGAGGTTCCTTGAAACGGAAAGTGATTTCTGATAAACGTTTCCTTGCTGTGAGCAGCTGGATTGTCAGGTTAAGGTGTAAAAGACTCCTCGATCTGCATGTACAGCAGCTCAAATCGCTCCTGCTACGAGTTTATTTGACCCGTTTAAAACGAGCGAGACGCTTGACAGGAAGGACGTGTGGGGACATGTGATAAGTCGTGCACATGATCTCTGTTTAAAAAAAAAATCCAGCTTGAATTGATTGTTTTGTTTCTTTTTTTTTTTTTCTTCATTTAGGATCTGAATTAGAATTTTACTGAACAAAATAAATACAACATCACGATAAACATCTGGAACAGTGAAAACTTCCAAACTCAGCACTAAGTTAGGTTAGTCTAATTTAAAGATGTCACTTTTTGTTGCGATACGCTGCTGGGAGACGTGTTTTGCACGAGTAACCTCCTTTTTGAAGCCTGATACCATCTGCTGTCTCTTCCTGCTGCCGACACGCTCTATGATTTATTTTTTTTCTACTCGGCGTGCGTTTAATATGAAAAACACTAACATAAATACTGTTTTTCTCTTCTGAATATGTCTGAAAATAAAAAAAACGTTGAGTTCTTCCGAGTTGAAACGAGTGTGACACGTTGCGTGTGAAGCTTGTGGTTTACAGTTTTGCCCGACTTTGCTTCTGTGGTTAACACTTATTTTTATTTTTACAGCGGAGGAGCTGCTGTAAGTCTTCTCCTCAACACTGATTTCATGTGTAAGTGTTTGGTGGAGGTGGTTATCACATGCACGAGTATAGATGTTAGTTCACAGGTGGAAATGAAACTGACCTTTTTTTCTACGTGTTAGAACTCGATGTGAATCCCACGTGTGAAAGTATCTGCACCAAGTCGTGAAGTAAGATTTACTGAAACTGGCCAAAGTCCATTTTCAGACTGTAAACATTGAAAAAAACGACTTTGATTTTGTTTTATAATCAATATGTCATCTGAGCTGTTTAAATGAAACGCACGTGGGAATTTTATTAACTCAGAAAACATAAAAAAAAGTTAAAGAATGTTGTTAAAGACAAACTGAGCAAATATGCAAATTTTCAGTTGAAGTGACGCTAAATTAATATGTGCAACACTTTTGCTGCAGTTTTATTCACAATCAGAGCACATGATGTGTATTTGCTGCTCCTTTTGATCAAAAGGTGAATGATTTTTCTTGTAGCAACTAAACTGTGAAGAGTTCCAGACGTGCACGACGATGCTGAGATGATTTTAGAACGTTGTTGTGTTGAACAAATGGGAAATTTTCCCTCCAACTCGCATGAGGATGTCACGACGGTATTCACCAGTTCCTTCCTAATTTGTGGGTTAAGCAAGCGGGTGACCTGTGTGTGTGTGTGTGTGTGTGTGTGTGTGTGTGTGTGTGTGTGTGTGTGTGTGTGTGTGTGTGTGTGGATTACATGTGATATGCACACTGTGAAATGGCAGGAAGGTGTCAAGCACGTGTAAACATGATAGTCTCGTCTTACAGCTCCATTGAGGTTATTCATGAAAGTAATTTCGTCTTCCTGTAATGCGTCAAATGAAAATACAAGTTCCAGCAGGAAATGAGGCTTATATTCCTGAGAAAGTGTGTGTGCATATGTGTGCATTTCTTCTTTTATGCTCTTGTGATTGCTGCTTTGAATTTGGGGAAGTTTGTAATCGGACAGGAATGTTTGGAAGTTGCAGAACTGATGTGGAAATCCGTATGATGGCGCAGAAGAATGAGTTTGTTTCCGATTTCTCATCATGAATCTGTGGCGTCATTAAAAACATTCAAGGCCTCGCTGGTGTGTTGCAGGTCAGATTTTAGAACACTGCCCTCTAGTGGTTCACTCGTTTCAGTAAATCAGAGATCCAAGTTGAACAAGCTGGTCTTATTAAATCTGTTCAAAACCACAAAATCTTCCTGAGAACAGGATTTATACATTACATTTATTTATTACAGTTTGTTAGTTATTTATGACTTGTGTCATCACAAGACTCATTTATTTATTTACAGTGTTTAAAGTCTCAAGAATCGACTCATTGTTTCTGTTTAAAACTTTTATCAGAACAACTTGATTTACGGTATTATATCATATTTTTATAGCTTAAAATCTTCTAATTTTCTTTTAGATGTGATAATAGTTTTCTGCTTTTGCAGCAATTTGCCTCAAATATGTTGAAAAATGTAAATTTTTTGTAAAGCAGTCATTGTGTGTGTCAGAAACCAGCCTTTAGTTTTGTAAGTTTAAATTACATCATTAGTCGGGTTCATTCTGTTGATGGTAACAGTTATAAGGAGCCACTTCAGAGGGGCTGAAGAGCCACATGTGGCCCCAGGACCGCAGGCTGCAGACCCTTGTAGCCTGTATCTCACTGCGCCGTGGGCGGCTAGTTGGAGAAATAAAATTGCTGTAAAATTTCCATTTTAAATTTGAATCACACTAAAATGTTTTCGTTTTTTTTTTTAAGTCAAAACCGCAAAATAAACTGTGACAAATATTCTTTTCACAATTTATTCACAAAGTCTTTTAATTTCTTTATAATTGTTCCTTATTTAAACATCTAGATTTGTTAGAATTGGACTCTTTGTGCTTTTGGACTCATTAAAACCGGATTACGATGCGTTCCTGATGTCCACAACAACTCTGTCAGTTTTCTGAAAGAAAATGTAGTTTTAATGTCCGTGTCTCTGTTTCCAGTCGTGCCACCGACAAACGTGACCCTTCACTGCCACAACCTGGAGAACCTCCTGGAGTGGAACTATGACCACATCCAACCTGGGATCAAGTTCAAAGTGGATATTGGATCCGATTATGATCTGAAAAAGTAAAGATTCACAGTTTTTTGTGATTTATGTTGATCATTTCTAACGAAACAGTTTTTAAAATACATTTGTGTTGTTGTTTTTATTTTTAGGTGTCCAAAGGAAGTCTTGGTATATCAGCCTCCTTTACAGGTTAATCTTTCATACCTGTCCAACCCAAACGCCATTTACTTTCTGACGGTGAAGGCTTTACAGGGTCAGAACGAGTCTCAGTCGTCTCCACCAGATGGGATTATTTTCACCTATTTCTTTGGTTCCACTCAAGGCCAGAAATGTAAGTAGTAATTTAGTTTTTAATTTGATCATCTGACACTAAAAATAGCAGTTAAATAATAAAAAGTCTGAAGGTTCCATCATGTTTTTTGTGTTGTTCCTGCTGGGATTCAGGCTCTTTGGACCTCCCAGCTGTCCATGTCACTCATCTGACCGACGGCCACGTTGAGTTTCACTTCGATCATCCGTGGCTGCTCTACCACCAAAAGCTGTACGGATGCGAATCGGTCAAGAAGAAGAAAAAACTCCCAGTTTTCAAATACAACGTAGCGATAGCTGGAAAGGTTCGTTTCCTCGTGTTTCCTGAGACGATGTTT
This sequence comes from Pachypanchax playfairii, assembly GCA_006937955.1. Classification (NCBI taxonomy): domain Eukaryota; kingdom Metazoa; phylum Chordata; class Actinopteri; order Cyprinodontiformes; family Aplocheilidae; genus Pachypanchax; species Pachypanchax playfairii. Next base: position 1,936,038 of record SSNP01000023.1, read on the forward strand.
GAGCAGCTGATGTGTTGTATCTGACTGAAAATAAGTGCTTGATTGTGCAGAAGAAGCAGCACCACTCCTTCGAGTGTTGGGACAACGTGTGTAAGGAGAAGCTGCAAATCCACGGGGACCAGGAGACGCACTGTCTCCAGATCAACGGAGAACTGGAGAAGATGCAGGTCAAACTGAAGCAAGAGTTCTGCATCCCACAGATGAGAAAAGCACCACCTCTGGGTTTGTTAACATTTGATTCATTGTGTCTTTTATTGCTATAAAACATTGTAAAAAATCAAGTTCTATATTTATTCAACTAAAATTCAACATGAGGGATAAAAATCTCTCCGACCGAGCAGCAGCTTCATTTTCAGTCCCTTTACGTCTTCATCGGTTTCTTTATCCTCAATAATCATTTAGTTGTTATTTTGTTTTTGTTTTGTTCAGATCCGACCATTATCTGGGTCGTAACCGGCCTGATTGTCCTGATCATGATGGTTTTAGTGTTCTACATGATTTACCGCAGAAAGACCAGAGTCAGCACAGCGTTACCCAGACATCTAGTACCGGTGAGTTCTGTTGCTTCTGCGTTTGATTGCTGCTTTGTATCAGTGCTAAACTTGAACTTTTCGTTTGTGTGTGAAAGGGTTGCCGCGACAGTGTGAGCAAGCCGTTCATGGCGTCAAGTCCAGAGATGGTCTCTACAGTTGACCCTTTCTCGCCCTCGCCTATATCAACAGTCGACTTGGAGGAGAACGACTTCTTTCCTGCAGCTGATACAACCCCAGAGTGCGATATGCGCATGGCTATCGGGGTCCCAACTTCCTGTCTGAATGTTGACAGACCTGCTTATATGTCGGGCAACCAGTTGGAAGAGTCTGATCCTGAAGAGACGGAGCAGGATTCCCATTCTCCTTACGAGAGTCGCTCAAGGGTGGTCGTGGAATTAGCTCCCGAGGAGCGAAATGAAGGATATCGTGGCTGAAGAATGAAAAGAAAAGGAACTGTGGTTAAGAATTTCATCAGCTGCGATCTTGCATTTAGTTCTTTTTGTCCTTTTTAAGGCAAAAGAAAAAAAAAACTCTAGAAACAACCAGGATCACGTCCAGTTGTTGGATTAATGAGTGCATTAATGTGTTAAAACAGATCGATGCAGATCTCAACTCAAAAACACAAATGGTTCCTCATTTCAGCTTTTTGACTTCGATCTGAAATCATTTTCATTTCAAACAGTTAGTTAGTCATTAGTTTCATGTAAAATGACTTTAAGTTTCTGAGTTTTCCTGTTCACATGAGAAAGAACAGAGTTTCTGTACTGTAGCACACGTTCACTTATGTTTGTGTGTTTTTTTATATAATATTCCATTTAGAATAAGTGTTTAAATACTTCCAGCTGCACTACAAGGTAGAGTTGTTGATGAAACCGATTGTGTATTATGAGCCTCAGATGGTACACGACACTCTGCCCCGCCCACTGAGACAGAAAGGTTTCTGTCCTTCAGGGACATCTGCTGCATGATTAGACGCATTACACCCATTAGTTACTGAGTGTCCAGTGCCCCCCCCCCTTTCAGATGCAGCGAAACATGTTGAACTTCTTTAACGACTCATCTTTTTACTTGAGGATCATTTTGTTGAGTTAAATCTTCTTTCATTAACTGTTAATGAAACATGTTGCTGCTTTTGTTTAAATTCTGTTCTGAACTTTATTTTATTCCTAATCTTGGGTTTGTGTTGTTAATCTGACTTTGAAAGCAGGTGATATTTGACGTTGAAGGGATTCTAATCAGGTTTTTTTTTAAAAACGAGCTTTAGTTGTGAGTGTAATCTGATGTTAGTGACGGTTTGACTGTCCTTCAAACAGGCAGGTTAAGGTTCAGAAAATGAGGTCAAACAGGAAGTGAGTCAATTTGCCAGTTTGTATTTGTTTTGTTTGTGTTTTGTTTTGGCAAAAACATAAAAACATGCTGCATTTTTTTAAAAATCTGACTTTAGTTCAAGTTTTTTAGTGTCAGATTTAAAGTTCTTTAGTTTTCTGTCTCATATTTCATGTTTCAGAGATGCTGGTTGCAGCTGACGGTGTTTTATCAACATACTATGAACTTTTTTTTTTTTGTATGGAGTCAGAAATATCAGCAGTGACTAAATGCATCAGTCGGACCTGAACAAAAAATTCAGCTTTTTGATGAACTGGATTGAAGGATGTGACCTGAATCCTGCTGCTGCAGCATCGAGGAGGCGGAGCTACATTCAGTGTCGTTCAATCCACCACAGAAAGCTGTTAGTTACCTTTACAGCTCAGACATGTAAGAGAAATGTCTAAATTATTAGATTTATAAATAATTGCATTGTGATATTTAAGCTGCTGCTTCACACGCTCACACCTTAAAATGATCATGTGCATGAGTTAATTAAGACTTAAAAAGTGCAATTAAATAAAGACAATCTTCCCGTGAAATGGAGAATATCATCTAAACAGGAAATGAGGACTGTTGTTTTGACACGACGATGGACGTCTGATGTTCAAACAGCTAAAGGAACTTCTTTAAATATTTAACCTCATGTTGCTTTTGTCTGGGAGATACAAACTTGTGCTGTTTTTGTTCTCATTTCATTGAAATCCTGCCACTTCCTCATTTGTAGCTAATAAAAAACTTTATGTCCTAATAAAAATCATCAACCACAGTTTAAAGTGTGAGTGTCCAGAATCTCGTTGCTGTAATGTTAAACTCCACACGTGAAGGGAAGTTGGCATTTCAGCTAAAATTCTAGGTAATTGCTTTAGGAGCAGCGATGCTGTTCAGATCGAGTCCTCCTGATCTGTCACATTACCTTTAAGGGAAGAAACACACCTGTCATTCTGGTTCGTGACATTTGATCACCCCACGCTGTTCGTTCCTCTAAAATCACTGATGTGTGTCGGAGTTTTTTACTCCGAATGTGTCTGTGTGTTTCCTTCCTCTTTGCTTCGTTTAGAATCCGGCTGGAATTTGAAATGCAAATAAAGTTCTGTTATATGTGATAAATTAGTCATTTACATTTTTAATCTCAGATATAAAGAAATATAACAAAAACTGCAGTTAAGTTACTGTAAATGATGCCGTTTATTCACAAAGGGCCAATACCAGGTGATGATCATGTTGTTTGGCTTTAAATGAAGCCACATGTTGGACTCGGTGATCCAGATGTTCAGGGTTTCTGAGCTAGAAAAGATCTACGACACATCTGTGAGCGTTGAGAAAACTGGTTATTAAAAACAGCCCGTACAGCCGGACTACAGAGACCAGGCCTGTGGCTTTTTACAGTTTTTATTTTATTCAATGTAAAACAAAATAATCCCACATATTTTAACATGAATGATTTAAAAAAAAAATCTGTGAAAACAGACATGTTAAAGTCTTTTTTTCCAAATATTAGATACTTTCAGTCTTAAAAAAAGAGAGATATCTGTCAAAATACCTTCATAAATAGTATTAACTTAATGTTCTGCACCACTTTACAATAACAACTGAACTTTAGTAGCTGCTGGAAATACATTTAGAGCCACAAACTCCATGAATATATTGAGCAAATTAGAAATATGAAGTTCTGTCTCTTGTTACTGAGTTAAGAATAAACAGATTATGTTTTAGGAAACTGTTAATGGTTCCAGTAAAATAACTCGACACCACGTAGTCTTTGCTTCTGCAGCAGGTCAAAGTGATGCAGAACATCGCGGCACTTCTTCAAATCTAAAGGGAACATTGTGATAAGAAATTTAAGGCACGTAAAAAGAACATCATTGACAGGAATGTGGTTGGTTTTACTGAGAAGCTTGTGTAGAACCTGCGGGAACAACAGCTTGGCAGACATCATTAGACCTCCTCCAGCTCATTTGAGGAGACTCCGAGGTCTCAAACTATGAGATTTAATCTCTAACGTGTCCTGGATCTCCATCCGATGGGACATGAAGAAGACATTTTATAACAATGAGATGTAAAACTGATGAGTTCAGCTGGTTCTTTTGACATTGAGAAGCAGAGACTCTAAGTTAAGGCCAGTGGAATCATTTTATATTTAAAAAGCAGCAATAAAATAAAATGAGAACTATCTGGACCCAAAACCCACATTCCTGAATTACCCCCCCCCAGAACGCCACAAAATGAATGAAGGAGTCCTTAAAAATGTAAAGAGACCCGCTTGATGTCCACAACCAGGACGGTGATGTCCACAACCAGGACGGTGATGTCCACAACCAGGACGGTGATGTCCACAACCAGGACGGAAGCTAAGAAACATGATCCCCTGGTTGAATTACAGTTTCTGGTCTGACCCAGGTCTATCAGAAGATCCCAGACCTCCATCAAATGATGCACAGGTGTGTAAACCAAGATGAAATTTAGAGGAAATGTCTTCCACACCAGCAGGACTTACTAACTGTGACCTTGAGGAACTGGTCTCCACTGCTTCAGATCCTGTCCAGTCCACATCACCCCGTCCCTGTACTGTGAAAACAATAGTAAAATAAACCCTCTCTGTGTTTTTTTTTTTCTTTGTCATTGTTGTTTCTTGTAAAATATCCTGTCAGGTTACAAACTGAACAAAAAAAAAACGGGTTGACCTTCAGCGTCACGTCACGTCAGAAATACCATGTTTATGCTTCATGGCATTTAAAAGAGGAAGTGGATGACATATTAAAGCCGACAGGTACGTGGACTGTTGTGAGTCCTCAAACAGCGTGAGCACGATGTCTCGTCTGCTGCTGGGAGCTTTACTGCTGGGGAACCTGAGCATCCATGTTTCAGCACAAGGTAACAAACCCATTCAAACTGTTAGAATCTGGTTTTAATATGATGAGGTTGAGTTTCAAACATCCAGCTGATCTGAAAAGATGATCAGATGTAAAATTAGAACTTTTAATAATTGTCTGATTTCTGTCAAATTATTACAGATGAGCTAAATGAGGGTAAAAAATAAAGATCAACATTTTTTTTTAAATTTAAATCTTTTGAGAGTGAGTGAGACAGTGATGCTCAGAGAGCTGAAAACTGGGTGATTGTTGAACGTGTCCACTGGGTTCGGCTCTGTTTGTTTCAAAAACAACTCGCATTGTTTTGTTGTTTCTTTAAAACGTTGCAAGGTCACAAGCAGCAGTGACGAAGCCGACGTCACTCATTTCTGGTACTTAATTGGTTTATTTTATTACAAATTCAAAACTCATCAGAAAACAACCTGTAGATGTTCAATATTTGATGATTTCCTGTTTTATTCACTTTGGCTCCACATTTGGAGACTGAATCTGAAAATGTTCTTCACGATGAAAGTTGGAAATCTTCGGAGGAGTCCTGATCAAGTCTGCTGCAGAAGCACAAAAGAAAAACATGTTAATTGCAAAATACAAAAAAAAAAATGATGTGGAGTAAAGAAACAACAAAATAAATAAAAAATACCCCAAACTTTGCAGCCAATCAGATTTGTGTTTTTATCCCAATATGCTAAAGAAAACTTATTCTTTCTATTTTTTAAATAATTCAGAATATTAACGATCATTTGTCATTATTTTACTGTCCAACAGCTATTAGTATTATGTTTTGTCTCTTCTTCTTTATAAACACTCATGACATTCATGATAAATAACTTCCTGTGTTCCAGTGATGCTCACGCCACCTTCTCATGTGAAGTTTGTCTCCAAGGACTATGTGCATGTCCTGCACTGGACTCCGCCCACCAACAGCTCCTCGCTGCAGTATGATGTCCAGTGGAAGATGTGAGATTTCACATGTTTTTCCTCCTTCACAGTTTCTGGGTTTTTATGTTTATTTTGTGCTAAAATCATTAAAATCATGCTGCTTTTGGTTACTAGATAAATAAAAGTTCTCTCTCATGATAGTTTTTCTCATTTGCCAAAACACTGAACCTCATTCTAAGCTTTTAAAAGCACATGTCCAGCTCTTTGATATTTCAGTACTTTTTACATAACGTGCTGTTTTCTAACACGGAGATTAACGACAAAATTCACAGCAGATGCTTTGACCCATAAATCTCCTGGTTCAGTCAGAACTAAAGACCCACTCCGCCCGTATGAAGCTTCAAACAGGATGCTACTCAGATGTCACTGGGTCATCAGCAGATTGATACAGAGACACAGAAAGACAGAAATGTCCTTTGTTAACATCCCACACTGATGATGCTTCATTGTGAACAGAACTCCAACCACATCTAAAGGATCTGAGAGGCACCGAGTGTCACGTCAGACCATTTCAAGCATCAGTGAGGTCTGTGTGCTGGATGACCTGCAGCAGTACCTGACCACACCTCCAGATGCAGGCGTCATCGTCTTGCATGGGTGTGGGAGTCTTTACACTGGACGAGAGACCAGTGGACCTCCGTGATGGAGGTTGATTCACGTTGAGCAGAAGTGATGACCGCCAACGATGTTGGAGACATCAAGGAGAGCGTTAGCCACCATCATCACCAGACGAGCCTTTGATGTTGGTTGTGTTACAGTGTGGACAGGTGGACAGGTGTTATAGTGTGGACAGGTGTGTGTAGTTGATACAGAACTGTCACTTACTGAATGTTACATTGACAAACCCAACCTAACTGAATGACATCATGAATCCAGTCTTTGTGTCCTGCATGAACGACACAAGCCTCAGTTCATCTTCATGGACCACAACGAGCTTCATTAGGGAACAGCTCCTGGAGACTGATGTACCTTGAGGGACCTGGTCTTTCTCCAGACCTGAACCCACAGAAAACCTCTGGGATCAGCTGAGTCTCTGTAGAGGCTCGTAACTCTGAACCCCAGAACCTCGATGACCAGAGGACCTTCAAGAAGAGTGTGATGTCACACCTCAGCAGACAATAAGTCGTCTTATTGTGGGATAAAAACAAAAACACATTCTTCTTGATGTTACTATCACTTAGTATATATTATAAGATTAAAAATACGTATTCCAACACAGAGGATAAGACACGAGATCACTTATGAATGAATGAATTAGTAGAACCTGTTTTTATCTGTATCTTTTCAGTTACGGTGATTCAGATTGGTTGGATGTTAAGAGCTGTCAGGAGATCCAGAGGCACCGGTGTGACCTCAGCAAGGAGATCTCAGACACCAGGGAGTGGTACTACGCTCGAGTGTGTGCTTCCTCCAAACCCTCCAGCAGCAAGTCGGCCTGGGCCCTGTCTCCCAGGTTCAGTCCACGTTGGGACAGTAAGTGTTAAAACAACTCCTCATTATCATAATCTGCTTTTTCAAACATGTTCAACCAAAAAAATGTTTAAAAAAAACCCAAAAAACGTATAATTTCATGACTTTGTGTTGATTCTTCTACAAATGAAATTCTCTGCAGCTCAGATCAGCCCTCCTTCACTGAAGGTCAACCTCACCAAACAAGGCATTTTGGTCCAAGTGAGACCTTCTCGAGTTCTGGCCCACAAGATAAAACGTCTGCACCACAACATCTACGTCATCGACGCCAACAGAAATGAGGTCTGCACGAACACATCAAATATCCTCCAGAACATGCTGCTTGTTGCTCCACTGCAGGATTAGAACGCAATGATTTGCAAAGATTGTAAACTCCTATTTTATTCTAAATAGAATTAAAACCCCATATCAGATACTCACTGAGACATTTTACTGTTTTTAATAAATAATATTAACTTATTTAGAATTTTATCGCAATCTTTTGATGCTGTTTACTGTAGATGCTCGTCCCTGAAGTGTTTTCAAAATTTAGAGACATTTTCCTCCAATTTTTTCCACAATTTTGAAATTCAGTTGAACGTCTGCCCATCTTTACATCTGATAAGCTCAATCACTTTTTAATCTGGCTGTTAAACTTGTTCCAACTTTTTTTTTAGATGTGTTGCTGTCATCAAATTAAAAAAAGATCTAATATTTTCTATGAGAGAGTTAAATATCTCCGTTTTATTGTCTGTTATAAAATACAGCTTTGTTGCAAATCATTACTAGCTACCTTTATTCACATTTAACACATTATCCTAACTTTCTGGGTATTGAGGTTATAATTTTAAATCCTAAATTGTTTCAACAATTTAAAAATGTAACATTTCTCATGTAATGAGGAGGAAGCTTTAAATTCTCATTTGCATCTGTTCAGGCCTGAAGTCAAGCTTTATAATATTGTGTTTCCATGAAGCCAGACTTTAGAGGCTGTTGTAGGTCTGATTCTTCCTCTTCTGTCAAAACCATCCCACATACTGTCAGATTCACCTGTAAGACCTGTTACATCTCTCTCTCCTCTTTAGGAGATGTTTGAAATCACCTCCAAAGAGTGGACCCTGACCAAGCTGGACCCCAAAACTAAATACTGCCTTCAAGCAGAAACCGTCATCCCTCAGCATTTCAAAAGCAGAATTCGGAGCCCTAAGATGTGCATCACAACCCCCTGATCACGCAGGTACAAACACAGTTTCGACGGTCATCTTTCATCATGCTCTGTGACATCCTGCTGCAAAAACGCCACTATATCCGTGAGAATGTTACAACCGTCTGGTTTATGTCTGTGCTGCACACAAACCACTTACATATGATATCACCAACAAGTGAAAGGTCGCCTCTTTGTTGTAACCGAATATCCTTAAATGAGAAGTCGAGTATCAGCTGTCACGATCACTGGAAGCTGTGAGACAGAAAGAGGGAGGGAAAATGAAACTCCTGGAGGAGTATCTCCTCAGTGACTACAGTTACCTCCATTCACGGCACCCTTTTCACTATTTTTAGATCTCTGATGGTGTTTTAGTTGCTGAATAGTTTCTCGTTCACGCACGTCTGTTTTTGTCTTTTCTTGGCAGATGCAGCAACTGACTGATCATCACTACATCTTCGATCGTCCTCTCTACCTCGACGGCTGCAGCCACAAAGATCCGCGCTTCTTACAGTGATCCAGTTCATCAGAGAAATGTTATCAATTATTTTAGGAAAGTTTTTTTTTTTTTACTAAATTGCTCTAAAATCAGTGCAAGTGTTTTTACCTTATTCAAAGATGAAAAACTGAGTTTCACTGTAAGTAGGCGTATTTAATCTTTGTGTTGGATGTGTAAAATGTACATGTGTATAACTAATAAAGACATCTAATAGAGACATCCTATTTTTGAATAATAAAAAAATTCATTTCCTGTTAAAACTTCAGATGGATTCATTTTCATTACTGAAGCAGTTTTATTAAATCGCAGGTCTGGATGATCGACAGAGTAAAAACATTACAGAATATACATTTCATCATTATTCAAGTATGTCGGTTTCTTATGTAGCTTCTTTATTTAAAACTAAAATGATTATTTTTACTGTAGTAAATGACTGGATGTTTGTTTTGTTGCTTCTTATGATAAAAACTGAATGTTTGTAGAAAGATTAAAAAAGAAATGAACAAACAACTATAGTCTTGATTTACTTTATTCAAAAAATGTTGATAAACATGATACTGTTGATCAATCAGGCATGAAATAACCAATACTGTAAAGGGTAACAAACACCGTTCATAGAAACAGATGTATACAAAGATAAATCTGACAGTGTGACACATGTTTTAGGAAGTTATTTTAGCAGATCTTACAGCTGCAGTGCTGCACGGGGATTTAATGTTTGTTTATTTTTTTACAGAACTGTTCACTTTCTCCTCAAAGCAGCAAGTTTATTTAGTGGTTTTGGATCCGAGTAAAGAAAAGCATCAGTGCAAGTAAATGGTCCCGGAACCAGAAACACGACTGATTGGTGACATGTTGCTGTTCATCCAGAGCCGTGGCTTGTTTGGAATGTAAAACGTTCGTTAATGTGTCTGTGGAGGATGAACTGAGAACCAGAAGAAGCTGGTTTGGTTGTAGCACCTTTAGGATTGAGAAGGCCTTCGAGTGGTGAAGCTGGTTTTAAAGTCTGACGTCATAAAACACAGGGAAAACACATCTGGAAGTTTTTTGAATTCATAACTTTCTGAAAATAAATTTGTGATGAATTTATTTAAATAGTAGTAAAAAAATCAGGGTCTATAATCATGTAAACATTCCAATCAGTGTTCAGCATTAATTTGTAGTGACTGTTGTTTAGAATAACAAGCTTATGGAACCGACATACTGAGTGAGCCCTTTGGGAATCCTGAGCAAAATAAACTGGCTACATGTTTACACTTTTAATATTAAGAAAACAAACAAACAAACAAAAAAAAAAATTCAGTCAAGTTTATAAATCTCCAGACCTTCTGGGAAAAGTATTTGGGTATGTGGAAATATAGATTTTTTTTACTTAATTTTGAATAAAAACAAATATAAAAGCTTCAGGCTAAACTAACTGTGAAACTGGTAACAGTTTAATTAGAAATACTGAAGTAAAATAAGGGAAAAATGAGAGAAATGAAGTCATTGAGTTTAAAAAATTAGAGTCAGAGGGTTTACAGAAAAGATATTGTGCAATTTTGTCGACTTGCAGATCCAATGAGTCTCAACGCTGCTGCAGTTTCCAAAAAAAAGGATCTATATATACAAATTAGCAGCACATGACCCCAAATTTTTGGATTAAAAGATCCAGTGTCTGCTTTGTAAGGCGTCCAGTGTTTCTCTACCTGCATCTCTAAAATCTTAGGGCATTCGGGATGTAAACGCTCATGCATCTGCACTATGATCCATTATGTAACCTGCCCCTAAAATACAGACTGTACTGCAGCATTACTGACTCTCACAACAGTCAGAAACAACATACATGTAAAACAAGACGACTGCAGCGTCAGGCTGAGCGTGTGTGAAAAGAAATATTTACAATGTCTTAGTAGATCATGTAGGATTTTCAACACAAAACAAATCATCTAAGGTGATTTCAGCTGGAAGCTGAAGTGGAATGTGTGTCCTGCTGGATGTGAAGGGAAGTCTCTTCAAATTAAATTACTGATAAAAATAAATAAAAAAGGTGATGTGATGTTGGAGACGTGCAGCGGCGGTCAACGTTGAGCTGCACTGACAGAGTGGGGTGGGGGGGGGTGATAAAAGGTGGTGCTGATCCAGCTCTGGGTCCTGCTCAGGTTTCAGTGACGTGTGTTCTGACACTAAGACACAGCTTGGTTCTACAGCTCTACACAGAATGTTTGGAAACAGGAAGTGAAGGCAGTTTGGGTCTCAACCCTCCAGGTACTTCCTGAAAACTCTCAGGAGAAGAACTCCTTCTCCAGCTCGAAGACAGAGGGCCGCGCCGGGGAGCTCTGGATGCGACAGAGCGGGACCGTGCAGTCTCGTTTCTGTCCCTCTGTGTCCATGTCGAGGAGGGAGCAGCCCACCTCTGAGGACAGCACCATGTTCAGGTTCTGAGCAGTCTTCTCTCCGGAGTACTGGCCCAGGGAGTAGCTCTTGTTGCGTCCTCGCAGCAGGGCCCAGGTGTGATTCTTGGCCCTGAACGACACCGGCCGTGGACGTGGGACGGCTTCTCCACTCGGCTCTTTCTGCTGCTTCTTCTGTGTGGCGGCAGGGGGGAACGTGGGCGTGCCATTGGCTGAGCAGAAAGAGAGAAAAATCAGTTTCAAACCTCGAACATGCAAACGTTCTTTCCTGTGTTACTCACTGTTGTGGTTGGTGGTGAACTTCTTTCTGCGTAGACGTGTTCCTGTGTTGTGGTTGCTTTGCTCTGGTAGCTGGTTTTGACTGTGCACGTGTTTGCGTGTTTCAGCTGCCGTCTTGTTACTCGGTCTGTCTGCAGAAACCGCCTTGTTGGGTTTGGATGGTTCTGAGTGGTGATTGTTAGTCACATGTTCAGCTTTCGCAGGGCTGGAGTCGGATACTTCTGTCTCCGACTGCAAGAGGCACTTGGTGGAGTTGCACTCCATAATGGCCGACATGGAGACGAGGTTGACGGACTGGGGAGTGGTCTGGTTTGATAACATCTCCTCTTTGCGAGAGCGATTGCTCGGCGGCGAGGTACTGCGTCGGAACCGAGCTGCACGCTGAAAGAGGCCCTCCTTCTTCTTCTTCTCCTCTTTGGGGGGGTCACTTTCTTCTCCGGGGGCTGAGTTTTTTATGGCCTCTCTGATGTCGTAACCGAGAACAACAGAAGCCAGTAAAGATCCGCAGCCGTACAGCGCAGAGTCCGTCTTGCGGCGAGTTGGTGTTCGTTTCAGGCTGTTGGTTGGGGTTAACTGTGGGGTGGTAGATGTTGATGAGGTGGACGTGGTGGTGCAGGGGTCATCCAGAGTCTCTGGTTCACCTGGACTTCCTGCAGTGACCCCGGCATCTCCTGGTCCGTTACTCCCACTGGTGCTCTGGGGCTGCTGCTCGTCCCTCCACAGAGGTAGATCAATGTACACCTGGTTAGGGAACTTGAGCTGCTTTGGTTTGGAGGTGATGTCGGGACATTCCTGGCTGAACGTCTCATCTTTACCGGCTCCTGCTGGAAACAGACTCTCACATTAATAATCCACGACTGCGAAACAGACGCCAAGTTCAAATTCACACGTTTTTGATCCAATTTTCTTTAAGTAAAGAGTAAAGAGATCGAGTGTTTTTATGCCACTGTGCCAAATACTTTATGATACAAACATAAAACCTTGACTTGGAACCAGCCCCCTCACAGGGGAGGAGCTTCATCTGAACCCCACCTTCCTGCTCACCTTGTTCAACAAACAGGGCAGCGAGGGGGACAGACTTCTGGGATTTCAGCAGGCTGGTGGACCAGGGATTGTTACCGTCTGACAGGGGACGCACTCTGAAAACGTAAAGCAGACCGAGTCTTTTCATACTGCAGGTTTAAGACAAACAGTGTCACTTATGACAGATGGACTCATGTTTGTGTGCGAGTCCTACCTCTCGGCTGCAGCAGGTCTTTCTTTGCTCTGTACTGAACTGGGGCCCCAGGTTCTCCCTTTCTTTTTGATTCCCCTTTTCACATCATCGAACTCCTCCGGCCTGAAGAGGGTGCTGCGGCCCCACGTACGGTTGCTCTCATCTTGAGTAACTGTTCAGACATAAAGTTCCAGTGTTACAGCAGACAACAGGCTGCAGATGGAGATCTAATGTAGACACAATAACAGGATTATTAATGTTATTGTTTTTATAAAGACTTAAACTGGAACCTTTTACACTCCTTACTTTTATCCATTAGTTTATTAATCTTCTATTTCTACATGCAAATTCTATAACTAATAGTTTATTGAATTGTGTTTATTTTAGTTTTTTTGTGTTATGAACATTTTTGAGATGCATTACAGGTGGAAAACTGCTAAATACAGTAATCACTACTCAATCACAGCAGCTGTGTTCCAGAACCTCCTGCCAAAAGGTGAAAATCAGTGAAGTACAAACTTTATGCTTATACAAATATCTTTATATATTTAAACTCCTAATAAAAACGTTATGCAACAAAACACTTTTATTCTGAATGATCAAGACAAGATGCTGCTAATGCAAAGTTGAGTCTAATGCTGCGAATGCCGCAGAGCCAATCAGCACTAAGATACATAACCACATGCTGATCTGAGCCAATCAGCACTCAGATACAGTGGGGCAAAAAAGTATTTAGTCAGCCACCAATTGTGTAAGTTCTCCCACTTAAAAAGATCAGAGAGGCCTGTAATTTTCATCATAGGTATACCTCAACTATGAGAGACAAAATGAGGAAAAAAAATCCAGAAAATCACATTGTCTGATTTTTAAAGAATTTATTTGCAAATTATGGTGGAAAATAAGTATTTGGTCAATAACAAAAGTTAATCTCAATACTTTGTTATATAGCCTTTGTTGGCAATGACAGAGGTCAAACGTTTTCTGTAAGTCTTCACAAGGTTTTCACACACTGTTGCTGGTATTTTGGCCCATTCCTCCATGCAGATCTCCTCTAGAGCAGTGATGTTTTGGGGCTGACGCTGGGCAACACGGACTTTCAACTCCCTCCAGAGATTTTCTATGGGGTTGAGATCTGGAGACTGGCTAGGCCACTCCAGGACCTTGAAATGCTTCTTACGAAGCCACTCCTTCGTTGCCCGGGCGGTGTGTTTGGGATCATTGTCATGCTGAAAGACCCAGCCACGTCTCATTTTCAATGCCCTTGCTGATGGAAGGAGGTTTTCACTCAAAATCTTACGATACATGGCCCCATTCATTCTTTCCTTTACACGGATCAGTCGTCCTGGTCCCCTTGCAGAAAAACAGCCCCAAAGCATGATGTTTCCACCCCCATGCTTTACAGTAGGTATGGTGTTCTTTGGATCCAACTCAGCATTCTTTCCCCTCCAAACACGACAAGTTGAGTTTCTACCAAAAAGTTCTATTTTGGTTTCATCTGAACATATGATGTTCTCCCAATCCTCTTCTGGATCATCCAAATGCTCTCTAGCAAACCGCAGACGGGCCTGGACGTGTCCTGGCTTCAGCAGGGGGACACGTCTGGCACTGCAGGATTTGAGTCCCTGGCGGCGTAGTGTGTTACTGATGGTAGCCTTTGTTACTTTGGTCCCAGCTCTCTGCAGGTCATTCACTAGGTCCCTCCGTGTGGTTCTGGGATTTTTGCTCACCGTTCTTGTGATCATTTTGACCCCACGGGGTGAGATCTTGCGTGGAGCCCCAGATCGAGGGAGATTATCAGTGGTCTTGTATGTCTTCCATTTTCTAATAATTGCTCCCACAGTTGATTTCTTCACACCAAGCTGCTTACCTATTGCAGATTCAGTCTTCCCAGCCTGGTGAAGGTCTACAATTTTGTTTCTGGTGTCCTTTGACAGCTCTTTGGTCTTGGCCATAGTGGAGTTTGGAGAGTGACTGTTTGAGGTTGTGGACAGGTGTCTTTTATACTGATAACGAGTTCACACAGGTGCCATTAATACAGGTAACGAGTGGAGGACCGAGGAGCCTCTTAAAGAAGTTACAGGTCTGTGAAAGCCAGAAATCTTACTTGTTTGTAGGTGACCAAATACTTATTTTCCACCATAATTTGCAAATAAATTCTTTAAAAATCAGACAATGTGATTTTCTGGATTTTTTTTCCTCATTTTGTCTCTCATAGTTGAGGTATACCTATGATGAAAATTACAGGCCTCTCTGATCTTTTTAAGTGGGAGAATTTACACAATTGGTGGCTGACTAAATACTTTTTTGCCCCACTGTACATAACCACATGCTGATCTGAGCCAATCAGCACTCAGATACATAACCAGCTGATGAAGAATGTACTAGAAATAAAAAAAAAACACTGTCTGTGATATCTATTCACATATGCTTTCATATAAAAGCCACAATTTAGTGAACCTTCAAAAATTGGAAATGTGATAGTGGATCGCTGTACTGAGTTCAGCATGTAAGAATGACAATATAATGTTAAACCATAAAATCTTGCCAAATTCTATTTATGCCAGCATGTTTTATTTTAAAAAATAAAAAGGTAGAAACTAAAAGACAAGATTTAAGGGTTAAGAGAAGATAATTGAAAACAATGTAAACAGCAGACACACATCTGTGGCTTTAGCTCAACCAGAAGAGTCTCTAGTTCAATAATTTAAAAAAGTAGTTCATTTATAAGAGATGCTTCTGTTGATTCTGACAACTGATTTCAACATGTGATATTAGAGAGGAGATTATAGGAATGCAGAACTTTTTATTTTGCATCTCTACTTTTTATTCTCATCTGAAATCACCCTCTTATAATTAAAAGAGTTAAATGAGAATTTAAACCTAATGACATCCCTGAATCCTGACTCATGTTTGTGTATGGAAATGTTTCAGTATCAAATCATCTCCGTTAGCACTGATACAGTAAATCTGACTAACAATCTGCTGTGTCTGAATATCTCCATCCAACACAAATGCACTAGAGGAATTTGTTCCAGTTATTACAAGGGCGTTGGTGCGTGACTAAAGTCTTGTCACTGTTTAAACAACTGGCTGACTGCTTGCAGCTCTGGCTTTTGTTCTCATTGCTCTTGTGAAAAACAATGTCCCCATGTTCAGTTCCCATGAAACTTCCTTCAATCATTACATATTTAAATAAGCAGATCTGACTCTATAGAGGCTAAAATTTTGTCCTAAAAAAGGGAACAAATAAAACAGAAAGACTCAGACTAACAAAAGGGATGAGCTGAAGATGGGTTAGAGAAAGTGAACTTACGCTGAATGGCTCGCAGCCGGGGGATGAGAGTGGGACTGCTGGGAGGAGAAGAGCTGGTGCTATGAAGGCTCCGCCTCTTGTCCATAGAGGGCGATGCCTGAACTGTGATCTTGTGTTGAAAGTCTGCAGGTGCACAAAGTCAGTTCAATCCCTGGGCTTACAGAGTGATTACACAAGAAGAATCCTTGAATATTTAATCCTGCAAGTGCAAACGTCACTAAACTGTTTGGAACTAACTGTGGGTTTGTGTCTGGTCACCTGAGGGAAGACTGATGCGGTTTCCATCCTTCAGTTTAAGACGGGAGCGTTTAAATTTGCCTTTCCGCTTCTTCACGTTGGGCTTGTCTTTATTAAGCTGGAAGATGAGGATGTTGAGCTCTCTCTCCAACACGTTGATTTCCCTCTCTGCTAGCTGCTGCTCCCGACGCTTCAGCAGCTCTTCCTGAGACTTCTGCTGGAGGGCAGCTCGTGTCAGCTCCTCTTCTCTAGAACGGAGCTCCTGACAAACCAAAACAACAAATACAGGTTTCACACAAGAACATGTGTCATGTGTCTAGCTTTGATGGTGATGGTGACATTATTTTCTTCATTCATTCCATCTTGTCTTTAATCACTCTCAGCTGAGTTTTAATAATAATCCTGACTGGCTAACTTGAGTAAAGCAGCTTTACGGTCAAACATCTTCAACCGCTGACCTACACAGATACAGATTACGTTGAGATTTTTACAGGAAATCTGCTAAAATAAGAACTAATTCAACAAATAATCTTGTGAAGTTAAGAATGAAAATGTCAGCCAACGCTCAAAGATGATCATATAATGTATAAAGGTAACAGGGTTTGAGTCAAATACAAACTATAATAAAGCTTAACATGTTTTATTCAGTTCACTGTTTATTGAGTCTGTGTTAATCCTGCTCTTTCTCTAAACACTAATTATCCCCCACTTTAATACAGCAACAGTAGACTCATGCAGAAAGCAGATTAAGGTCCTAACAAGGGGAAGTACGCTGAAACATCACAGCATTAATGACTCACTTTGCTAAACATGGAACTAGATCATCAACTGAAAGTTACAAATCAGTTTTTAGCCCCTAAAATCTGCAGAGAGTGATGTATATGGGTTATTTCTAACAAACCTTCTCTTTGGTCCTGAGCTCGTCAAACATCTCCTGGATCTCCACACGCCAGTCGTCCTGCATGCTGTGGAAGGAGTCCTGAGGCATGGTGGCCATCACCGCCTCCTCAATGGCTGACAACTGCTCCAGGATGCAGGAGAAGGAGGGACGCACATGAGGGTCTTGGTCCCAGCACTCTGCAGAGCAAAGCACAATTTTATATATAAAGACAGAAAACTTTAAATCAATTAAGGTCTGTAATCAGCACAGACATGTTTAAATCAATATGTCTGCAGTCAGATGAGATTTGGCTGCAGTTACCTTCCATGAGCTTGGCGAAAGGTTCGGGACAGGTGGAGGGGATTGGCAGAGTCAACTTATTGACTGCCACACCGTAAGCAACAGCCAGACCATCAATCCCACGATACGGCACCTCCCCTGTTAACAGCTCCCACAGCAGGACACCATAACTGATGGACAGGATCCAAACAAAAATAACATCAACTACAGATATCTGCTTCATATCTAATTCTATCTGTACAGTGCTGCTTGTTTTACCTCCAGACATCACTGCCTTTGGAGAAGAGGGAGCACTTGATGACCTCAGGGGCCATCCAAGAATAGGTTCCTGCAGCGGACATCTTTGTAGTCTTGTGCCACTCCCTCGCAAGGCCGAAATCAGTAATCTTCAAGGTCTTTCTCCCAATGTCGTCGTTCTCAATTTTCTCAAGTAACAGAACTAAAAGAGGAAAAAGGTGATCTATTAGTGGGACTGAAGAGGACATCAAGATGGAAACACATGGGAAAAATGGAAAGGCGGGATTAGGATGAAAAAAAAGGGAGGTACAAAGAAAAAGAGACAGAGAAAAGGACAACAGTGCAGGTGAGGAGTGATAGACGATCTTCACGAAGACTAGTACGCAGGTCGTTTATTACCGTGGTAACAGAAGGTTGACAGCATCACAAAGCCCCTGTCCTGCGGTGCTAAAACTGTTCAACACATTCAAAAGTGAAGGAAACCTCCAAACCTGCTGGTAACATTAAACCGAGCCTGCGAGTGCTGCAGTATGAAGTCAGGATCATCATCGCCAATAAGGTGTTTAAAGAAAAAAATGTCTTCATTTCCACTCATCCTGACACTAAACTGATGAAACATGCACCCTTTTCTCATTCAGTTAAATTTATATAACCTAAACCAACTTGCATTTTGTGCAGCATTTTTCTTTTGTTCAAACATTTTGCCATTTCTGCACCAAAAATCAAACAGGTTCTTCTTCTGCTGAACCCTGATGACAAATAAACCCCAAGCTGTGCTGTAAATAAACATCTGTATAAACTTCGACTCTAATGGATGAGAAATACTTCATAAAGTTAGTTACTTATTGAAGAAAAAACTGTTTAAATAATAGAACCCCAAACGTTATTTCATACAGCCTAAAGTAAAACCTACAAATGTGTTTTCTTTTACTTAAAAGTCTATAAATAAATGAAAATACAGATAAAAATAATAATATATAGGATTAAAACTTGGCACTGCATATCTAATCTTAAACGACTATCAAAAATTTGTGACAAAATAACAAAAAGGAAAGAAATGTTATTGTGTCCTTTTAATAGAAGTAAACCTTCTTGGGACTGATGCACCAACTGATCAATGACTCTTTTATAACAGGACGTTGTCGTTTCTATTATTAGATCAACAGTCAGATTTTTCTCATATTACAAACGGTCTCATTTCATTATTTACACACATCATATCACAACCAAATCTATTAAAGCCTAAATGCTCCTCACGGGATTCGATTTCAATAAATGCATGAATTTAGCTGCACTGTCGCCTTTGTCACTCACTAACCTTGACCTCCTTCCTTCACATCTCTACAAAGCACAAACACTTCTGCATTTCACACTGAACCAGAACTGCTGACCAATTTAAGACAGACATAAATCAGGACAGTGGCTGCCCTGAAAAACTAAGTCTGCTCAGGAATGAGCTTTGTGACCTTGAGTTGAATCCCAAAAAAACAAACACACAGAAATACCTGATAAAATATGAATCCTTCTTGTTAGTGATACTTATTCAAGCAGTACTTTCAAAAACTGCAAGCTGGATTTAGTTTTAAACACAATGATTAAGGTCATTTTACATGTGAACTTCAGAATATAAGAGGTAAGCCTGAATGCACAGGGCAATTTCTATGTTTCATAGTGTATTTAAAAATGTTTGTGAATATTTAATATAAATATTCTGATTCAACTTCAGGGTAAAAGTAAGAAAACAAACCAATTAATGTATCTGCATACTGCAGAGTTTAAAGTTCTGAAAGAAAAAACAACTATAACTCTAATTGTGTTGAATTAAATGAAGAGGTGACTTCAGCTCCTTTTAAACAACACTAGTACTGTGGGGTCTGAGGGGGGGAGGGGGGGTTTCCCCTGTCTCACCTGAAACATGAACTCTAGGACTGCCTCTGCTGTGAGTGGAGTTCTACATAAAGGTCAACCTGTAATTCAGTCTTCAAATCTTATTAACACAGAACATAAATCCAACCTGAAAAATAACTACTCAGTCATGTAGTCCAATGTAGTACCATGAGGTACTCGGAACAGACTTGTTTGCATAAGCTACTCTTTAACCAGAATTGAATATATTATAGAACTACTGAGCCTCCTGTGGATCTTCATTAATAACAGGGACATTGGTGCCATTACTATCCTCAGGCAAACAGGGGATCCTCACCCTGGTTCCAACAAAAGGAATTCCATTACAAACAGGTTTCACTGGACCAATGATACACTCCAACTTCCTGTTGTAAAGTCTCCTACCAGTGTGATTCCATAGATTCCTCCCAGCAGGCTCTATGGGCTCAGAATGGTTTAGTTACAACCTTGAGGCAAAGCGGTTTTCAGGTAAACTTGTCTGTGTTGATTGACCTATAGAATATCATGCCAAATACTTTCTTTGTAGCTCCCTGTTACTTCAGTGTCAGCCCTTTAGAAATTTTGGATAAAAGACCTAGCTCCTGCTTATTTGACTCAATGCTGATGTTATGCTATTAAAACAAGACTTTACACACCTACCAGCCATTTATTTTGACAGTCTATTAGTGACACAACAAAGTACATGTCCACAGTGAATAATCTCATTATTCTAATATAAAAAATAAGACTTCACTTTATATCTCATATGAGCATTTTACCTGCAAACAGACTAATAAGAATACAATTTTAACCCTTAAATGCACAGTGGTGCACAGTGATCACAACAATGGGCAACTTTTCAAAAGCTGTTTTCTTGTATGTGTTTGGGGAGTTTGAGTTTTGCAAAAAAAGAATAAGTATCCTTATAATATCATAAGGATAAAGTCATAATGACATAATATCAATAATCTACGTGTGTTTGACTTATTGTCTACCTGAATAGGCTTATACAAATCCTTTTTGAAAAGTAGACTTTTCTAAGAAAAAGAAGTTTAGAATTGTATTTTCCAGCCTAAAGATAGAAATACAAATATTTAAGAAAAGAATCATGACTCTGGATATTATAATTCATGTCTGAAGGGGTTAAAAAACTCCAAACAGTAAAAAAAACTATACATGGGAAAACAATTTTTGTACTAAATCTTCATTCCACTTACTAATTGCACATAGTAATTGTTTTGTATGTACCATAAGGATGTTGAATGAATAACCCTCTATCATCTCAGACATCATGTCCCTCATCTCTCCCTCAATCAGTAGTTTAGGCAAGCGGCAGATTCTTATTAAAAAATACAGGTGCAGAGGTTCAGGAGTAGCTTCACTAAGAAAATGTTCATTTGTTATATTACATTACATGGTTTAATGGCTGGTAGTATTACAATTTAACAACCAGCTTTGTCATACAACAAGTGATTTGGTTTGACTTATACAACAACAACTACAAAGGCTCTCAGAGAGTGTAGACACCCAACAAGCAGCTGTTTCCCCCATAATCTGATCATGTAATAATAAAGACAATGATCCAGACAGAAATTTGGATCACTCTTAAAATATAATTGAATATGCCTCTGAAATAAACTAAGACATAGCACAGAGTACCCTGTACAACTCCACACCTGAGTCAATGTTCAGGCTACTCAGGTCAAGATGGCTCAAATATATACCGGATGTCTGTTAAATTTCAGTCAGAGTGGGATTCTGTCTCAATGTACAAGCTTTGTGTCAACTACAGAAACTCAATTTGCTTCCTGTAATCTCTCCTACTCTAGCTACAGGGATTAGACATCACAGAAACTTTTTTTAAATCATTGTACAACTTACAAAAAAGGGAAAGTAATCAATAATAACTCAAATACAGACAACAAAACAGATTTGCTATGATTAACACATCAATGAGATGCTTCAAAATTTACCAGAAGTGTCTCTAAAAGGTGAATTTAAAGTGGTGGACAGTGAGATATCAATCACACTTTTCTTAGATATCATATGTCTACATAGTTTGATACTCTCATCTCCACAGATTACAGAATAACTGGCAGACAGGAAGCAGCATTATGCAAACAGCTTGACAGTTTTTAAAGAAACAATCTGCTTTTTTACAGCCTTTAATAAATGACCCTGACATCTAATGGATGGTAAAAACACAAATATAAACAAAATGCCCTGTTCAGGGACATTATGTTGAGGTAGATTAAAAATTGCACAAAAAAAAAAGAGTTTGTGCTAAAAGTCCTGCCCCAGCTCAAACCTCAACCTGTCAGAGAAAAACAAATACTGTGCCTAAAGTAAATCTTTTACAGCTGAGCAAACACATGAAATTACAATGTGGTTGACAAATCTTCAGTGTAGCTAGACTACAAACGAACTCAGGCCAGTGTGGATGGGATATTTTAAATAAGGGGAGGCTGAGTCATGGTAATGCAGCGGTTACGGTGTATTTTGAAGAATTCACGCTCAAATAAATAGGCCCTGTCAGCAGTCTTTAAGACCTGCACACTCTTATATTGTTACATGTCAGCATAGATTAGTTCAAGGTTAGGGCGAAGTAACCAAAACTGACATTCTTGATTGTGCCAGAACACAAAGGTCATTTCTATGAAAACAGCCCGTTTGTTTTGGTTTTTGTTTGTTTGCTTGGTTGGTGTTTTATTCATGAACCTAAAGTATATTTAACGTCATAAATGAGGCTGTGTGTTGCTCTACGTTTCTGTTCATATACCCTGCATCTGTATTTTCTCTCTAAAAAACTATTAACATATCAGTGAAACTGAAGATGAAGGTGCCTTCAGGCCAAACCCCACCCACAGTCCAGCTCCCATTAATTCATCTTTCCAACTGTAGATCTTGAAGCAAATACCTCATTCATGGAGGAACGGTGAGAAGATCTGAAGCAGAGCTACTGTCTTCAAAAGCGGGTCACACGCTTCTTACTATTGCTTTAAACCCCTCAAGGTATGAAGGACAAAAGAGAAAAAAAAAAAAACTTTTTAGGTAAACATGACTGTACCAAATGACACTGTGTGAAACTCTCCAAGAGTGGAATTATAACAAATCAGTTCTTAAATCTGAATTTAAACCTTAAATCTGATCAGTGTAGGTAAGACAAACGCTGTTGTTCCCAAGCTAAGACAAAAATAGGAAGAAGTTCTGAAATTTAAGGCGCTTTTTATAAGTCATAAAAATATTAGAGGAAGTTTCTCTCTTTTTATCTGCAATGCAGGAACTGTGGTAACACAGATAACCATTTTATATTGGTTTATTAAGCCTCTACTTCAAGTAGAAGAGCTTGGTGAACATGACACAAACCATCTGTGATGTCAAAGTAATGTGACTGAGGGTTGGCTGAACATTCAAAACACCAGAACCTCAAATAATGAAGACAAAATGACAATATTAGCGAGATCAAAGGTAAACAACAGCTTTAAACATTGTATGATACAGAAAGTGTACAGAGATGTAGGCAGTATGTGTGACAGAGGAATTACAATGTGTTTGATGTCTCAGGTGCAAATCCAAGAGCAGATAGAGATAAGTCATACCTCAGTCCAAATGCACGATACTGAGTAATAATATTGTGAGAGGTGCAAACAAGAATATGCAATGTTGTAATTTAATCATGTGCAAAAGAAATTGTTGATTAATTGTCTTCATAGTTGGAACGAATGGAAACAGATTTCCTAACTTCAACCTGAGACATTTTTATGAGATGATGCTTCCAGGAATGAGCAGAATCGGAGCTGCTTCACACACATTCAGAGCTGGAAACTGAAGTACCTCAAGGTATTCAGGCTAATGGGAACAGGATCAGGGCTAATAGTCAGCTAAGTCCATCTATCATGATCCCATCTCCCTGGGACACTTTCTCTTCATCTATCCTCTTCAGGTCTATAAAAAGCTTGCACAACTTTGCATTGCTAATAGAAACATATCCAGCAATGAAGGTGAGAAACTACTGCTATGTGTTGTCAAAGCATCCTTCTTTGTGGTGGCAAGACATGAACAGGAATGCAAAGGGTAGGCTGACATGGAAGGCAGCTCCTCTCAGCTGTGGGCTCTTTTCCTTTTCACCCAGCCCCGCAACAATAGGTGCAGTCAGGGAGAGGTCATAAAAAACACAGTGAAAGCATCTCAACTCCTCCTCGCTCCCCTCTGCCCTTTATCTTGTCAGAGAAAAGACAGGCCGTAACTGTCTGTGTGTCACTAGGGGTAATTGTGGGAAGCTAGGAATAGTTGCCTTGCAACACCTATCTGAGCTCTGCCAGCATTTTAGAAAAAAGTAATAAGACAACTGAAAATTAGGGGGTAGAAAAAGCATTCTGCTTACAGGTTCATTTGTCTTCTGATGAGAAGAGGTGAAAATAGACACATGGTTTAAGAGAAGATTCTTTGCAGAAGCAGCTGAGTTATTATGAAGAATTTCACTTTGCTCAGATTTTCAGGCTGTACCTGCATCTCTGGTAGCATCATCGGATAATCGAGAAAAAATAAATATGACAGAAAATTGCAGGTTTCACTGTATTCAACCTGAAATATCGTTTGGTCCCTGAACCCAAAATGGAAATTTGTGTTTGTGTGTTTCAATATTTAGAACATTTTTGCAGCTGTGGTGAGAGGTGAGTGCATTCAGAAGGATCATGACAGATCCATGAAGAATCATTTCAGATTGATGGAAGACCAGCTGCACAAGCTCAGACAGAAACTCCATCAGTTTCAGAAGAATCCAAACACACATTCCTCACATACTGATGCTCAAATCAAAAAGTGAAACTTTAATGTGGGTTCAGGGCCAAGTTTCAGTGTGACATGCTGATTATATATAACACATAAAACAAGACAGAGTAAGAAAAGGAAGGTACGGTATTTAGATTCCTAAACATTTTTAGACATCTGCACCTGTGCAACACTCTGGAGGTTTTAAAGTAGTTGAAAGCCATATTTTTGTATTTAAGGGAGATATACATCCAGCAACATCTTCCTGTATCAGTGCGACATACGTGCAGATGCAAAGTTGTTTTAAATAAACTCTGTAGACAACCACAGCAGTGTTATTAACGACTTGGTTTTTGATGAATGTTTGCTAACACAATAAGTTGTTATTTGGTTCCAATCTTTTTAGGAATAATTCAAGAAAGTTACTAAAAAAAAGATTTTGATCCGAAGTAGAAATGAAAATATCAGGCAGCAAAGTGGAAGAAGAATGGAATGAGGAAAAGGAGGCGAATAATAACAAAGTAAGAGGGAAACCCCCTTCGGTTTTTGGCCATAAAAGAGTACCGCTCCTCTCTGGGAGATTAAATATGAACGGAACAAAACAAAACGAGGGCTTTGAGACCCTCCGAGTCCTAGCCATTCTTTTGGCCACAGTAGCCTAGCAACCGCTGCTTGACCAGTCCATTGTGTAAACGTATGTTAAGCTTTTATCCCTCATTAGCAACATTCCTCCCTGCGGGCTGGGATTTTACAGATTAGATTGAAAAACACAAAAGAGATTGGACAAATCTTGCTGACTTCCAACATATTACTTTACAGGCTAATCATTGATCAAATAGCTGTCTGTTTCTCTGTGTGGAACATGTGTACACTGCCAGTTGATAAAGGACGAGTGGAGCTGGTTAGACTTTGCTGCTCTACATCTGGATGTAAGCATCTGTCCGTCTCGGTTTACAACATGAACAAACAACAGATAATTAGATATTTTGTCACAAAAATAACAGATTGCTGATCAACAAACACTTTCTATAAAGTATGAATTTTCCTTTAACCCCCTGTGGAGATAATCATCTCTCCTTTCATGTTTTTCATTAGGCCACTGCATATGAAGCCAAAACAAACAGTAGCAGATGCAACAACTTCTCTAAGCTGCATCATTCGATTTCTTTTAACTGGGAAACAGCTCAACTCGCCACAGGGTGCCATTTCAGCATTTGTGTGTAAGAAAGAGTCTTTGTGAACTCACTGTCCTGGTTTTAAGCAAAAACACACACAACTTCTGTCACAAATAGCTCTGCATATTGTCTACACGCGTTCAGAGCTCTGACCCTGATACAAGCATCTACGTGCAGCTACGGCGCAGTTTAAAAAATCCAATTTTGTTGCCGTTTTTTTTTGGGTCACAGAAAAGTGGCAAAACAAACACAATGACTTGTGTTAGCAGGACTGTGCCTGTTCGGGGGAAGTCCCGTGCGTGTTAACCAAACATCCGATTAGCTGCAACAGTCTAAACAGGAGTTAATTCCTTTCACTCCATCTGCCTCATACTTAAGCATAAATCTTCATCTTAAATAAGATTGCTTCTAAGATTGGGCTCTTCTACACCCTTTATTACATTTCATCAAAGAGATTTATAGTTTAGAGGTGATTGTAAATACTGTAATTATGTTTTCAAGTTTGAATCAATCTCATTTTTGTATTTAGAATTCACTTGAAGTAAATTTAGAATGCTTAAGCGGACTGAAAATAGTTGAAAAGATCTGATATGTGTATATCTCGTTACTGCTCTTGTTTATTCAGGTATGTGTACATTTCACAAGTTTAGTCCTGAAATTCTCACACCAACTTTTACAGCTGGAGATAAACACATCAGTACGCCGGAGCTGCTCGCCACATGGTCTCAGGCAGACTGGAGTCTCTGGTCACACAAAAGTGTTTGGAGTCATATTACACACATAAACACACCTGAGTTGAAGTGAGCAGCCTGTGTCAGTGGCTGTGTGACTCAAACCCCTTTTCTCTCCGAGTCATTTCCATTCATTATTCAGTCCTGGGAAACTAAAGTTTGCCAGCTTGTTGTCAGTTACCAGAAGTGGCGTGTTGACCTGCAACTCTGGATCCAGATCTGCTCCACCAGTCTGGTGTGTTGGAGATTCTATACAAATGTATTTCATTTTACAAACATGGTGACTTGTGCAAACTAAGAAATACAGACATTTCATTTGAAGTAATCCTTGTCTCCTTTGAAAGGTTATTTCTGTTATAAGGTATTGATAGGTCTAACTTCTGTAGCTGTGTAAACACATGGCTTGACAGTGTGGACACAGTGAGGCTAGTTATGTGTTCAGTAAATCACAGACTTTATTTGAACAGCATTTGAGCTTTAGGTGGAGAGGGGGCTGGGGAGGTGTGTGTTTTAAAACCCAGGGAGGGGTTTAAGTGCAGGGAAAAAAGCCCAGCTGGGTAAACTGCACCTTGATTTCACATCCTCTCCACAGCCCCCATCCCTCCACTTCATACCATTTGGAATCCAGCAGTAATGTGATGCAATGCATGCAGATTATGGGATGTCTACAGCTTTACTTCATGCTGTAATAACAGAGGCCTGTTAGCCTAATAAACAAGACTGTTGAGCGGTTTCTTTCAAAACATCTCCCCAAATTCTTATTTCATCAATTTAAGCACAATTAGTTTCTTTCATGAGAGCAATAAAAACGAAACACCCAAACTTATGCACACTGATGTTTGCTTACTGTTGCTAGACTTCAGGTCCCGATGGATGATGGGTACCACAGCCTCCTCGTGCAGATAGTGCATCCCGCGTGCAATCTGAACGGCCCAGTTCACCAGGATATGCGGAGGGATGCGCCGTCCGGTCAGCGCCCGGTTAAGGGTCCCGCCTCGAGCGTACTCCATGACCAGGCACAGATTGGGCTCCTCCAAGCACACCCCTTCCAGTTTGATGATGTTGGGATGTTGCAGCATGGAAAACAGCTTTGCCTCCTGTTTAACGCTCGCGGCGGTGGCTGTGATGTCCTCATCCGGGTCCTGACGAGCTGCTTTCACTGCGACCTCTTGATCTTTCCATGTTCCCCGGTAAACTTTGCCAAATCCACCCACGCCTATGATCTCCTCTAAAACCAGTTCACTGAACGGAATCTGTGTGGGCGAGCTCGGGACCTGCTCTGGTACCGACGCGCTACTTGACTGGAGACGGTAAATAGCGGGCTGGTATGTGACATAATTAGAGGGGAAAATCCCGACCCGGTGGTTCAGTTTACCTGTCCACCATCCCTCGTCTCCGGAGATCGCTGCATCCTTGGACAGGACCTCTACCACGTCCCCTCGTCTGAGGCTGAGCTCGTCCTCGCCGCTCGCCTCATAGTCATAGGCGGCAGTCCAGAGGGATCGAGTGGGGCACAGCGGGGCAGAGTGAGCACACGTCCGGACTGTCGGGTACTCCGTCCAGGCATGCTCCTCGGTCTCTCCCCCGCCCGGCCGCCCTTCACCGTTTGGGAAAGCGGCCTGCGAGACATCCATTTCTCGGTGGCCGTAGCGGCACCATAGGGTGTAGAGCTTATAGGACAAAATTTAAAAAAAAAAACTTTAAAACGGTAAAAAGTTAACGTTCTCTGATCACCATGACGTCACAATCACCGCAGTATTCGATTAAAAAACGGTAATTCTCCGCGCAGCCCACGACAAAAGTTGAACTGTGGCCAAAGTCCTGGAAGAGACAGAGTGTCTACAAGCGTGTCTCCACGTCGCCACTCCGGTAACTGTGTGAGGGTCAATGAGCAGCTAGCGAGGTCGGTGGCTAAGGTTAGCAAGAAACCGCTCCCCCACGTCACGAGTTTATGGTTAAAAGAACTTTAAAATCATCCCTCTGACTTAAATTATTTCATCAACGACACCAAACATACATCATTAAAGTTTTTCTGTTTAAAAAAATGTTAAAAGCAAACCAGCGTTTGCCCTTTACCGATGGAGCAAAGTTTCCGCAGGTGCCGAAGAGGTGCACCTGCACCGTCCTCTCCGAGGATCTACACCGAGCCTCCGGGGGCTGGGCTCCACTTCAACTTCGCTAGAAAATTGCATGTAGCAACCAAGTTGCGAAACGTAAAGTTTAACAAGTCGCCTGTGGACTTCAGTCAGAAAAATGCATTTCTGGCTAGTGGGTTAGCTTAGCATAGGTCAGCTTGTTGATGGTGCAGCATTTGAAGAGTTGCTTCTCTTTAAAATCTCTCATTTCAAAACTTAATTTATCTTCCTGAGGTTTCACAAACAGCCAACGGTTAGGACCACAGAACACGAGCACACCAGCCCAAAACGTTAACGTTTTAATAACTTGATAAAAATACAAAAACAAACCCGTAAACTTTAACCAAAACATGCCCACCCCCCACCACCGCCACTACCGTCGCCAAGCGGAGTCGGACTCAGCGGCAGCCGAGGCTGGAGTCGCTCTGAGAGCAGGCAGAGGTGCGCTCTGATTGGTGGACGGACTGACACGTGATGCGCGCAGCAATTGCTGTGGGAGGACCCACTGTTGGAATGTGTGCGGACAGCACGCTTCCATGGAAATGATGGGAATGTATGGAGCCCAAATATGCCAGATGACAAAAAAAATAACATAAATAATAATAATAATAATGATAAAATAAAATAAAAAAATAATAGTAAATAAATATTTAAATTAAATAATATACAGAAATTTGCATTTTATATCTAATTTAAACCAGAATAATCTGAAAAACATAATAGGGAACAAGATAAATACCACATGGTTGTCAAGATATCAAAATTTGGACATTGACCTTTAAAAATACACACCCTCAGCAGGCAGTGCATGTTATTATCTAAGGTTTGAAAACCCAAAGAATTCGAAACAAAATAATTTATATTAACACTCTACACAAACAATTAATTTATTTGTGTATTTTTGTAATCCAGCTAAAAAGCTTTTAGTTACTGTTATTTTTGTCAAAACTGAATCTAACCAAATTGTGTCAAATAGTACAGAATATGTACAATGATGATCATTCAAGTAACAGCATTCAAATTATCTCTTCTCTCCATGATGCTTTTAAAAGTGAGTCATATTGAATAAAGGTGCAATATTCACAAAAATAAGTGCAACATATTTATATAATGGAAATGTAGTGTTAATATGTGTTCATTCTAAAAATAAAAAATTACTCAGTTGATTTCAAGCTTTTGTTTTAGACAATCCACTTTCAGATAATTTAAAAATCAACCCATTCTAATTTTCATTAATAATAAATATTTTCTTACAGAACCTAACCAACATTTAATCTTCACTTTGGTTATTTAAATTCAACATCCTTACCTAAATCACTTGGGGATTTATGTCCACTGGAGAATACATAAATACAAACTTACTTAACAGAGACATCTGTTCTTTTCATCATCTGACACTTTTGTGGTTCCATACATGGCGAATCCTATAAGCATCAGCGCACACATGCGCACATCCAGTGACAATAATCGAAAGCAATGATGAATGTAAACGTTTATTCTAATTATTTAAATACAAAATAAATTAATATTTAATCTGTTTGTATTTACTTTTACGCACATGACGACTTAAAAGTCTTTTGGATACTTGTAGTCATTCAGTGTAGGCTATATATATGTGCGGTTGTTTGATCTTCTCTGTGCGGACATATCCAGAGCTGTAAAGGTGGAATTCACGTAACAAGAGAGAGTATGCAGGAGAAAGAGGAGGAGGTGGAGGAGGAGGAGTGGGAAGAAGGGAGGGGGGTTGTCAGAGCTGCGCATCTGTACGAGCGGTGGAGAGGGAGGAAGGGGAGAAACGGAACGGGTCAAGATGAGGACCGCGGCAGCAGCATTGCACAAATCGACACTGGGATGGGAAATGAAGGCAATACCAATGGAGACTGATGGAAAAGGCTTGAGAGCCGCTCTGCATCGCTCCAACATGGAGGCGTAGTGACAGCAGCGCACGTAAGAAGCGATAATTCCATTGTAGCCGTGCATCATCATCACAACCACCATCCGTCCAACCTGAGCGGAGAGGAGGCAGAGATGGGCTCCCAGGTTGTGCAGACTCTGCGTCAGGGAGTCTGGGCATCTCTGACCGGGGGATGGTACCACGATCCCGACCAGAACAAATTCAACAACTGCTGCCACCTTTATCTGTGGATATTTCTCCTGATGTTGCCCTTGTCTCTCCATCTGGTGAGTTTTCATGGAGGAACATGACGTTCAAGGCCGCGAAGGTGTTGTGAGGTGTTGTATTCATACGCTTGTTTAATCCACGTTGGATAAACAACATATTTATCAGAATCGGACTGTATTCTGTTGTAGCTGCAGCATTTAGAGATGCCAACATTGGAAAACAAGGCACTGTCGCAGTATTTTTCCCTGCATGCAGCTACAGAACGCATGGCTGCTCCTGGATGTGACAGTGGTGGATCCAAAGCGTGAGGTTTAATACTCTCATGTCATTGCCTTGGTGATGGGTGTAACACAATCTGCATCACTTCCAGTTAAATACCCCAAAGGCTTCCTGGCTTTTCTTTTAACTCTGGCTGAACAGCAACGCTTAAATAACAATCTGTGATGTTAACAAAATGTTTTTATGAATTGAAGAGTAGTTGCCATAGTAAAGATGCAGCAGATGTGATGATAAATGCTGGGGCTTTCTATGTTTATTGTTTGAAATCCACCCCAGACTGAACGTGAAAACATTCACTGATCCCCTCCCCAAAACAAGACTCGATTTTAAGGAGAGAAAAAATTTTTCTCTGAAGAATGATCAGAAATACCAGGCTGTAAATCTGCATCTGCACATCCAAAACTGCCAGATTTCCTTCCAGAAAAGTAGAAGTCATGTATTAGCACGATACAGATGCTTTGTTTGTGATCCTCAGCTCTTTGCTCTGAGGTTTTCTACTCCTTGGAATCAGTAAACCTCAATAATCCCACCAATATATCAAATAGGATCTGGTAATTCGCTGGAGAATGATACGTGTCGGTGCCTGTTTGACCAAATAAGCACAAAGAGATGGATTTCAGAAGCTAGTATGAATATCATATAACTTATGTCTGTCCTCCACAGGCCCTGCCTCCTACCACTATGGCTCTGAGCATCTACTGCACTTCCATAACGGTCTTCTTCATCGTCATCAAGCTGGCCAACTATCGGCTGCACCTGATGTTTGATGAAGGGGAAATTGTGGTCCGCAGCCTGTCGGACCTCAGCAAGGCTCAAGAGAAGAAGAGTAATGCCTCAGACTCCTGTTTGCCAGCCAGCATCAGGTTAGAAAAAATATGATCCAAATAAAGTCCAATTAGAAGGATTTGATCAGCTGTACATTGAAAAATATGTATTTTGAACAAAATGTTTTTTTTTACTCTAGTTTCTGCTCTGTCAGGCCGGCCATTGGTAAATCTAGGCCAGAGGGCTAAATCCCCACAGACACTTCATCATTAACACAAAACATACATTTAGGCTTTGGACTCATTCTAGATTAAGTGCTTCAAATTATTTTTAGCCTTTATTTTCTCTTCTTGTGTTGATTTTATCTCACTCTTGTCTCAGATTAGTTTCATCGTCATCTGTCTCAGAGATGGAAGAAATACTTTCAGCACCATTTCTATAGTTTTAGTCCATCTTTGATAAATGAGTAAGCTGTCAGTGATTTATTTTTGTCTCTGCATGAAAAAATCCATCACTTCCTGTTTTCTTTATGACTATATTTAATCGAAATGAGATGAAACGGCAAGTTCAGACACAGATCCACTTCATCTTCTGTATAGTTTTATTTTTAGCGCTCAAACAATGAAAGGTTGGGAAGGAAGATCACATGATTTCCTTTAAAAGTGAAGTTCTGATGTATGAACTTCCACCTGACTCTGCAGCTCTGTCTCATCACAGTTTCATTTCTTTCTGTTTTGCATCTTTGCCTAACAGAAAGAGCAGCACAGTGCCCGACAGTGTTGCCATGACGACACTAACTCGGAAGCGTCCCAGTCCAGTGATCCAGGTGACAGTGAAGCAGACTGAAACGGACCCAGGACTGATAGGTGTGGTAAGTAAAGATGGACATGAAGAAAACGCTCTGCTGACCTGTGTTATATTCACAATTTAATGTATTTATTTATTCTCCATACAGGCCTGTTCAAAGTCAGATGAGATGAAACCTGCAGAAGGTGATGCTGACCTTTCCTGGGATTTTACTCGTGAAACCCATAAATTATTTAGAGAAATACAAAACACAACTAATGCAAATAGTTTTAAATATAAATTAGACTGAGGACAGTTTTTTGTTGTTGTTTTTGAAGCACATTAAAATATCTTTGTGCTTAAGTTATTATCAGTATCAACTGATTTTACATCATTTTATCATAAAACTAGACTCAAAGAAAAGGAATCTGGCATTTCATCTGTCTTGCATATTATATTTGACAATGAACTAAATCATATATTGGCAGTCCAAAAACACTTTAGTGAGATATTTAAATTACTCAGCAAAGACTGCAGATCCTGCAGTTGTAGACTTTCATCACTTAATCGTAGAAGTTGAGGCTTTGACTACGTGTTCCGAGCCACTCCTTGAAGGAGACAAATGTTTCCTCCTAGATTAGTTCCTTTTACACTCCTAAACGACAGCTGCAAACACATCACTCAGAGAAGCACAAAGCAAGAAGTGATGAACACTTTTGACAAGAGCAGCTTCCAATAAACTTAATCTGTTGATTAGACAGATCAGAGTCAGCTGATTAAAGCTTGTTAGTTCCAGATGTTTATGTCTGTTCAGTAGGATTCATCTGTGATCATCTGCAGTTCATTTGTCTGTATCATGGAAATACTGCTTTAATAGTGTGTGTCACTTCAGGACAGGGTGAGACTGCAGCAGAAGAGAGGCCTGTGGAGGGAAGTCTGCAGCCAAACAATGAACTTTCTCCAGATGAACTGTCCAGCCCCAATCCAGAGCAGGATGCTCCTCTGCTGCAGGCCCAGCAGAGGTCCCCATTATGGGCTGCAGACAAAAACTCCTGTCGTGGATCTACTAGTGAAACAGGGAAAGTATATGCAGAAATAACTGAGACTGGAGCAGAAGGATTAGACATTCAGAGCCCTTCGGCAGGACGAAAAAATCAATCAGAGGAAAAGAGGTCTGGAGTAAAAAACTTGGAGCTGGACAGAACAGAAGAAAACGAGTTGGAGGATAAAGACACAGCTGATGAAGGACTGCCACCTTCAAAGGGGAGTGAAGATGAGAGTGAGGAGGGAAGTGAGGACTCAAAAGAGCCATCAGACGCCAACAACAACTCACTGGAAACTCCAAAAGAGGACCAGGATGAGTTTATTGACATCTCAGAGTCTCCAGAACAGGTGGGCTCAGCAGACACAGAAAAACCAGCTACATTTGGGAGCTTATACTTCCTGTACAGAACCGTACCTTTCTTTTATGCGTTGTGTTTCAGGCTGAAGCAGTGGAGGAGCCTTACTGTTCGGATGAGATTGAGGTGGTTCTGGTAGATAACTCCAGTCCTGGTCCTGCATCATCACACCTGGATGACAGCGACACTGTTAAGATCATAATCACTATGAGCTGCGACCCTCAGACAGCTGCTCAGCTGGAAGAGAGCGTCAAACAGAGTCTTCTGGAGAACGCACAGGTCAGATAGAATAAGTTTACATGAATATAAGCAGGAGACACATTTAGCTGAAGTAACAGACAAAATGTTTTGAAGAATTTTGATTTTTTTTAGTTTGGATAGGTCTTGGTTTTGTTAATCGACAAGAAAATATTGAAATTAGATTCTGTACTTTTCTTGAATTATTCAGAGATTTATGTCTGCAGTGTTGTTACATTTAGAGTTGACTGCACATGTCACATCTCTGTTTGTACCCTGCAAGGTTCAGAAAGATGCCGGCGAATGTCACATCAAGATCCCCGTCATCACCTTCGACTCCCCCAAGGAGCAGGAGGAAGGAGGTGAAGCGATTGGCTCAGAGGAGGACGACTCCACACCAAAACAAGAGCAGCAGCCCACAAGCCAAAGTGAAGAGTTTCACTTATGTAGAGAAACAACCAGTTCAGAGTCCACCACACTGGAGCACCCCATTCCAGACCAGGAGCATCGTGGACTACAGATCCACACTGACGGCACGCTGAGCCCACAGCTGACAAATGAAAACAGCTCGTCAGGCATTGATGTCCACTCTCACCCTGATGACACCGACCCCCTGGATCCTAACGTAGATTCACAAGGATTCCTGCGTCTCCCTCAAACTATCGGCCGCTACGGATCAGGCGGAAGGACCCACATTCGAGGTCTGAGCATGGACAGCGGGAAAGATCTACTCTCAGATCGCTCACACATCACAGTATGTCTTATCTCAATCTATCCTTATATATGAAAACAAACATCCATGTTTAAAATATACTTACAAATATTCTACCTTTTATCAGACCACCATGACCAGTTCTAAATCGGATTTGGAGGCCAAAGAGGGACAAATTCCCAACGAATCCAACTTCTTGGAGTTCATTTCCTTGTTAGGTTCCCTCAGTATGAGAAGTGGAGGTTCTGGCACACAGGAAGAAGAGCTGAACGAGAGCAAAGAGAACGTGGATGCTGAAGGTGAAGGTTCAGACATCTTTATCTAAGAGATGCAGATGTTTATACACAAAGATGAGAATCAACTTTGGTTTGTATTCTTAGTGTTTAACCAATAACCCAATAAACTGACCAATAGATTGCAATATCACCATATTAGTTTATAAATCAGTAGATAAAAACTAAAGTTTCACTTTTATATTGAATTAATGGTTTAGTAACATGTGGTGAAATTAAAATATTGATCTTGTGTGTTATAAAATTCTCTAGAAAACTCATTTTCTTACTACAGGTTGTGTATTACATAATCTGTGCTACTGGTAGTTTAAATTAGGCTTTTTTTCAATACAGCATTAATAGTATTGAAAGAACTACAAAAAAAAAAAAATACTGTTTTGTTTGTTTTTAGAGAATCAGACTGCAACTCCTGGACCAGCTGCAACAACGACAACAGATAACTCAGAGAACAAATCAGAGCGACCCAAACCACCGACCAGTCTCCCAACGAACACACCCCAGGCGTTACCACCAACCCACATCCCAATAGTCTCTCCTGACAGGTAAGTGTACCTGTAAAATCACTTCTTTTTGTAAAAACTTGCCAATTAATTGACATTCAACGTTTTTAGTCCACAGACAGACAGAGAGAAGGATCCAGACTACGACTCCCTGCCATCACAAACTTCCCAGTCTGAGAGCTCGATGCTGCAGGTCATCTGCAGACCGGAGGCTACCAATAAGGAGGAGGCCTACACCTTCCATACTGTACACAGTAAGCACTGATTTTTATTTGTATTTGTTGATATTTATCAGAAATGAAGCTGAATACCAGATGAGCTTTATGCTTGTTTGTCTCATCAGGAGACAGACCTCGAAAGCTGTATGCAGAGAGAGCCCTCAACCTGCCGCTAGGAGCCGAGCTCATCACAGGCAACATGTGGTATACCATCAAATTGTCTTTTTCTCCCCTTTTCCCTTGTTTCTTTTTCCCCCCCTTCATTCTCTTTATTCAGATGTATAATAAATGTTAATTTTGGCCTGCTTTGTGTGTTTGTGCGTCTTCAGTGACCTGCTGTCAACTTCCTCCAACTCTGAGGGTCATGACGGGATAGTCGGGGGTCACACTGACTGTCCTTTCCAGCGACGCATCATTCCTGCACACAGACTGCGACCACGAAGGACACACCCAGAGATTTTTCAGGTGACCTTTTTTGTTTTTGTTTTTTGAAATTCATTTGCTTTTTTAGTGTTTTATGTTTAAATGATGTTTGTTTGCCAGGAAGAGGATTCTTTGGAAGACTCATCAGAGACAACCACGGAGGAGAAGCCGACCAAGAAGATTTATTACAAACTCCAACTCTATCCCGGAAAGTGGATCAATATTTTGTACGACAGACTCACCCTGCTTGCGCTTTTGGACAGGTAATCAGTGGTTTTTATGTGTGAGGAGTTGAGCCTAATGCAGAGGAATTAGCACGACTCACCTTCTGCCTCTTCCTGTTCTGTTTTATTCTGAAGGAACCAGGATGTTCTGGAGAATCTGGTTGCGGTTTTCATGGCCTTCCTAGTTTCCTTTCTGGGTTTTGTGCTTCTAAACCACGGCTGCTTCAAAGACTTCTGGGTTTTCCAGTTCTGCCTGGTTATTGCTAGCTGTCAATATTCTCTACTGAAGGTAAATTTAAACAAAAATGAAGATTTTTATAGTTGCAAGCTGTTATTGTTTCAATTTGTCACCAGCTGTGTGTTTATTTGATGAATAATTGAGCTGTGCAATCAAACTTTAAAAGAAGATTATATCTGATTTTTTTTTAAATTAGAACAAAGTAAAACCAAATCTTCTGTTTTTTAATTTATTCTAACCATATTCTTGATATTTCAGAGTGTTCAACCAGATGCAGCGTCACCAACACATGTAAGTTTGTAGTTTTTTTACTTGAGTATTAAAGATAAAATCTGTGTGAATATCTGCACCTGACATCCAGATATATGTGTGTGTGTGTGTGTGTGTGTGTGTGTGTGTGTGTGTGTGTGTGTCCGCAGGGCCACAACCAGTTGGTTGCTTACAGTCGAGCAGCTTACTTCTGTATTTTCTGCACTCTGATTTGGCTGCTGGAGCAGCTGCTGAGGAGGAAGGACCTTCCTGTTTCCACTCTTTATGGAGTCACCATCATCTGCTATGACGTCCTGCATTTCATACGCAATCTGTTAGTTGGTGAGGAAGAATATGCATATAAAATAATCAAAACCTTTGACCTGATTTTAATCACCATCTGTTTAAAACAGGTATTCTCATTGAGAAAAGTTAAATAAAATGTTCCTTTTTGTGCATCAAACAGGTTTTACCTACTGTTTCCCAGTCACCTTCCTGGTGGGTCTTTTCCCTCAGATCAACACCTTCACCATCTACCTGCTGGAACAGATTGACATACACTTGTTTGGAGGGACAGGTTTTAATTTTAGAAATATTTGTGGAAATAATTCTTCTGTGATCCTGTAGCTGTAATTCAATGTCTGCAACTAATGAACAATGAATATTTTAAAGGAAATTTTAGCTTTAAATGAACATTTTTGTGTGTCTCAGCTGCTACGAGCCTCATCTCTGCAGTCTACAGCATCCTCCGCAGTCTGATCGCTCTGTCTCTGCTGTATGGTTTCTGCTTTGGAGCTCTCAAGGTAAGAAACGAAACCAGGAATTCAATCAAACCTGAGTTTCTTGATCTTAACCAAACATGACAGTAGCAGTTTTGTAAAAGTGTAAATCTAATAAACGGTGGTGTGTGTTTATGTGACGGTCACAGGAGCCCTGGGATGAGCAGCACACTCCTGCGCTATTTTCGAGTTTTTGCGGCCTTTTGGTCGTATTCTCGTATCACCTCAGTCGGCAGAGCAGCGACCCGTCTGTGCTGATGTAAGTTCCTCTAGCTAATCTTTTACAAGAATACGAATATCATTCATATCTTTCATATATTCTTCAAATGTGACATGAAGAGATTCATCTGATTGGCACATGTACTGATTTTTATTTACAGGGCTCTGATTAAGGCAAAGATAATGCCCGCGCTTGTAGAGAGTGAAGAAGAAGAGGAGGAGGAGGCAGATATTAAAGACCCACTACCTGAGAAACTACAGAACTCCATGGTAATCAGGAATCAAGATGTATAAATGAACGTTTGTGCCATCATTAATGTTGATGGGAGGAAGCACACAGTCCTAATGACTCAACAATCCAGCCTGGAGACACAACAACTCACATCATCTTGCAATAATTACTCATAAATACTCATAATCTCCGTGCACCTGTCAGCGCAGTGATGCTGTTGGTGTGATTACAGGGAATTATGCAGCACAGACCTCTCATCGTCTCTTACAGTATTAGTTAGGATTGTAAAAGTATTTTCTCGGGTTCTTTGAGCTCCAAGAAATGAGAGATCACCTATAATTAGACATGATTATTTACACATCAACACAGGCTTTAAGACTGATGCCTTCTCCTTGAAATCTGCAGAAGGAAATATTGCTGTCGGATCTCGTCGTGTGCTTCGTTGCGTACATCCTGACCTTCGCCGTCACAGCGAGCACCGTCTTCCTCTCTCTGAAGGTGAGATTCTCTCTTGTTTTTATGTTTTAGCTGAAACTAAAATGTTTGATCTAAATATTCATTCTTGTTGTTTTTATTGCATTCTAATTTTTGTGCAGCCGTTTGTGACCATCGTGCTGTACGCTCTGGCGGGAACGGTCGGGTTCGTTACCCACTACTTAATTCCCCAGCTGCGAAAGCATCACCCGTGGCTCTGGATCTCCCATCCGGTTCTTAAGACCAAAGAGTACTACCAGTTTGAACCCAGAGGTTTGCATATCTGTGTTAATAATAACAGAAAATGTTCTGCAGCATAAAGACAGAAAGTAATCCTGGTTGTTTTATTTACAAACTGTGTGTTTTTTGTGACAGAGGACGCTGTTCTCATGTGGTTTGAGCGTCTGTATGTGGGACTTCTTTGCTTTGAGAAGTATGTGGTGTATCCCGCCATCGTGCTGAGCGCCCTCACCAATGATGGCTTTGCCCTCAGTCACCGCAAGAAGCTGGGAATCTAGTGAGTAGCAACTAAAACACATAAATCCTGCAGATAAAAGCTTATCATCAACTTGTTCTCTGTGTTTGTTCACGCTGTTTCCAGCTGTGATGTTCTCCTGACAACAGTCGCTGGACTGAAACTCCTGCGTTCTTCATTCTGCGATCCGAGCTTCCAGTTCCTCACTCTTCTCTTCACTCTCGTTTTCTTCCACTTCGACTGTCCAAGCGCCTCTGAGAGCTTCCTGCTGGACTTCTTCATCATGTCTATCATCTTCCACAAGGTAAAAGAGCTGGGTTCTGTTCTGTTCCTGTCTGGGATGTTTAAGGCCTGTTTTACTCCGGACATAAAGATTTATTACTGACCTTTATAAAGGAAAAGAAAACTCCAGAATGTTTACACCGGGGTTCAGTTTGTTCATCACAGGGTGTTAAACTCAAGCCTGTAAAACAGTTTGCTGATACGTCTGTTGCCACGAGGAACCTCTGCCAACTGAACGCTGAAGACTGCAAAAAAAAAAAACATCTCTCCAGAAACCCTTTAGAAGAAATCATGAATAAAAACTGTCTACCAGCTTGAGCTACTCAAATGTTTATAATAATTTATCTGAATCAACAGTAAAATTGATAGAAATTTAGCTTAAAATTTTGCTGAATTTCCAAAGTTTTTTTTTTTTTTTGAGGAATTATTTTTATCTTTATAATCAGTCCAGGTAAAAATGATGGATTCAAGTTATTTGCGCTGAAAGGAAATTAACAACAGACTGACTGGATGTTTCTGTTGTTTTCCAGATGCGAGAGCTGCTGCTAAAACTCAATTTCATCCTGGTTTACATCGCTCCTTGGCAGATCGCATGGGGCAGCGCGTTCCACGCCTTCGCTCAGCCGTTCGCTGTGCCTCATATCCTTCCTCTAAGGCTCATCTGTTGGTCTGTGTGTGTGATGCTTCATCAGTACCTGCTTTTATTTCCTTGACAGATGTGTGTCCAGACTCAGCCATGTTGCTTCTCCAGACTCTGATCACAACTGTCTTTTACACCCCGCTGGCTCCCTTCCTCGGCAGCGCCATCTTTATTTCCTCTTACCCGAGACCCGTTAAGTTCTGGGAAAGAAATTACAAGTAAGACCTTTCCTTTTATATGTGTGTGTGCTGCAGCTGTTTCTGCCTCAGGACCTTTTCATTCTATTTTATTCTTCTTTCTCGTGTTTCTTACAGCACAAAACGCATCGACAACTCCAACAGCAGACTTGTGTCTCAGGTGGACAAGGAGACAGGTCCGTCCTTGTTGGATTTCTGTCCCCTCTTTAAATCTTTTAGTTAAATAAATGTTGTTTAGAAGCAGTTAGAGGACACAACACTTCCTTGTCTTTCACTTCCAGGTTGTGACGATAACAATCTCAATTCCATCTTTTACGAGTATCTGACTCGTTCACTTCAGCATTCTTTATGTGGTGACCTCATGCTGGGTCGATGGGGCAACTACAGCG
This sequence comes from Pachypanchax playfairii, assembly GCA_006937955.1. NCBI lineage: Eukaryota > Metazoa > Chordata > Actinopteri > Cyprinodontiformes > Aplocheilidae > Pachypanchax > Pachypanchax playfairii. Next base: position 1,976,583 of record SSNP01000023.1, read on the forward strand.
CTGGCGATTGCTTCATCCTGGCTTCTGACTACCTCAACGCACTGGTCCACCTCATTGAGATCGGCAATGGCCTCGTCACCTTCCAGCTGAGGGGCTTGGAGTTCAGAGGTAGATCTTCCTCCTGCTCTCCTCCATCCTTCCTTTTGCATTGTGCTGATAAGCTTCTGTCCATCCAAGGTACTTACTGTCAGCAACGGGAGGTTGAAGCCATCACAGAAGGAGTGGAGGAAGACGACGGCTGCTGCTGCTGTGAACCGGGCCACTTACCTCACATCCTGTCATGCAACGCCGCTTTCAATCTGCGCTGGCTGGCCTGGGAGGTGATGGCCACCAAGTATCTGCTGGAGGGTTACAGCATTAGTGAGAACAACGCCGCCACCATGCTGCAAGTGTACGACCTTCGAAAGCTGCTCATCACCTACTACCTGAAAGTACGTGTGCTTTGCAGCCTGAAACTCTCACGCAAATATTGATTTAAAGTTTGTTCCTCTGTGTGTGTTTTTTTTGTCAAACTACCTTCCTTTTCCCTCTTTGCTTTCAGAGTATCATCTATTACCTGGTCCACTCTCCCAAACTGTCCACCTGGCTCAAGGACACTTCCATTCAGGAAGCGCTCCAGGCCTATACGAAGTGGCACCACATCGAGCGAGACCCCCAGGTCTTTAGTGTGAAGATCGATGAGGACTACGTGCACTGCCTGCAGGGGGTGACGCGCGCCAGCTTCTGTAACGTTTACCTGGAGTGGATTCAGTATTGTGCTGGAAAGATGGAGACAGTAAGCAGCAGCTTCTAAAGAATTAAAAACAAATTATTATTTAAATGTTTACCAGAAAAAGAGAATCTGAATTAATGTCTTTATTTTTGGTCCAAACGCTCGACTGTCTTCCTGCTTTTGTCTGTTTTTATGTCCAGCCTGTGGACAGTGATGAAGACTCCTCACTGGTGACGCTGTCTTATGCACTGTCTGTCCTGGGGAGGAGATCTCTGGGCACAGCGTCTCACAACATGTCGAACAGGTAAACAAAAACAACGCATACATTTCTGTCTGAAGCTGAACTGGATTGTGTGAAACAGAATTTACTGGACCAGCTTCACTTTTCTGCACATCAAAACAACATCTGTGTTAAACAGACACTAAATAATGTAAATATTGCACATTTGAGAGTTAAAACCTGCAACTTTTAATGTAAATTGTGGAAAAATCCCTCATAGAGCATAGACCTCAGTCTTCCCCATATTATGATTTACACCAACAATACAGTCTCATCTTTGTTATATCAACATGATCAGATTCCTTGACCATGAAAACACCTTTAACAATTGGATTGGCATTAATATGATTATAAGTTCTGTAGTTATTATTCTGGATCGAACTCCAGAACGTTTGAAGGAACATCAGATCCATTAACACACGTCTGATTCTACAGAGTCTCGACTATCTTTTGGTGTTTGTTGCATGTTTAAACCATCATTTGTCCTCGCAGTGATAAAAAATCCAAAGGATCCCAATTTTATTTTTTTCTGGATCAAAGTATCTGGAATTTTGTAACAATCCAGATCAGTTCTTGATCCAGATCAGTTCTTGGTATCATGTAGAACTTGTTGGGAACTCACCTTGTATTGTTCTTTAACATTTATTGTGGAGTTACATGCAGATATGTTAAAAATAGCTCTATCCCCCCCAAAAAAAAAAAAATCTACTCACTTCTTTCTTGGACCATTTCTGACCTTTCCTAAAAATTTAATCAAAATCCATCAATAACTTTTTGAGTTATTTTCCTAACAAACAAACCCTGGAGAAAACAACCTCCTGAAAAGGTCAAACTATATATAACAGTGTTTTTTTAAGAACAAAGATCTGACGCCTTTTGTGTTTTTTTTGTGCACAAAAACATAAAAAGTGCTAAAAAAAGTTCATCAGGTTTGAAATGAATATTTTATTAATTTGCAAGTGCACAGACACACCAGCAGAGAGCACCAGCAGGCCAGTCCTACATCACTGACTGTTCAAATACTGTAAATGTTTGTGGAACAGCTTTTTATTTTCATGTGGTTTATATTTAAAGAAATGCCTCACAGTTTTGTAATTGTTTATTTTTTTACTCCTCTTTGTCCCCCCCACACACACACACACACTTCAAAGCCTGGAATCTTTTCTGTACGGTTTCAACACCCTGTTTAAAGGAGATTTCCGCATTGCAACCAAAGACGAGTGGGTTTTCGCTGATCTGGACCTCCTGCAGAAGGTGGTGGCTCCTGCAGTCAGGATGAGCCTCAAGCTGCATCAGGTAAAAATGACAGCAGTTATAGTTTTCTGTATTTATTCCAATGTTCATTTTATGAGATCTACTACTGAGTACTTCATGTTGACCTTCCTGCCCTGTAGGACCACTTTACCTGCCTAGAAGAGACAGAAGAGGCGTCGATCTTGTACGACGCCATCACAAACTACCGCAGCAGCCTGGTAATCTGCCACGAAAGTGACCCCGCCTGGCGTAAAGCGGTCCTGTCTAGCCGTGACACGCTGCTCACCCTGAGACACATGATCGACGACGGCACGGACGAGTACAAGATCATCATGTTGTACAAACGTCACCTTAGCTTCAAGGTCATCAAGGTGAGGCGATGTGGATTAAATGCAGCTTTTAGGACAGATGCAAACAGATCCATGTGTCAAAGTGTCTCCTGTGATGCTAATCAGATGGAAGTGCCCTCTTCTTCTTCTTCTTCTCCCAAATAAATTATTAGTTCCTTTAGATAGTAATTTTACTTTCTTTCAATTGTTTTCTTTCTCCTCTGCAGATTAATAAGGAGTGTGTACGAGGTCTGTGGGCAGGTCAGCAGCAGGAGTTGGTGTTCTTACGGAACCGAAACCCGGAACGCGGCAGCATCCAGAACTCAAAGCAAGCACTGAGGAACATGGTGAACTCGTCATGTGACCAGCCGTTGGGATACCCCATGTATGTTTGATTTTTAAGTCAGATGATCCGAATTCATTGTCCTGTTGATCTTTAAAAAGGGGTTTTGAATTGATCCTTATTTTAGGTACGTGTCTCCACTGACGACGTCATACGCAGGAACACACCGCACGCTGCGCAGCATCGGAGGAGGGGCTTTAAGCCTGGATGCCATTCGTTCTTGGCTCTGCTCTAAATGGCTACGGTCAGTATCCCCCCACCCCCCCACCCCCCATCAGACTGAAAGTCTTTTCCTGCTGAGCTCAACGTTCCCTGTGTCGGGCTCCTCGGTTAGCATTCTTCACAAGCTGAAGATAAACAAAAAATAATTAATTTAACAGGTCACAAGTTCATTTTCTGAATCGACCAGCTGTCTGAGGATTCCTGAGTGAGACTCTGGATAAAGTGGATTGTTGGGATTTATTTTGGCATTACAGAGATGAACACAAGAAACAGTCATGATACGTTCAGAGACACTGTGTGCTTATTTTCAGGTTTATGATTTGGACAAAACATAATTCCATAGAATCTTTTAACCTTTTATTAAAGCCTTTCTTTTTTAATTAACTTATTACACCAGAACATTATAATCTATATTTATCAGGGACAGTGCAGTTCGACCCAGTGGACATAAAGTACATGTTCTACAGCAGTTTGCAACTTCAGTCCCTTGCAAGTCTTTTTAAAGATAAAATCACCTGTTTGCAAAGATCTTCACGATAAGAGGCAAAAAGTTCTGATGATATTAGAATACTTTCATTCAGCTGCTTGTATTCCAGGATAAATCCATCTGGATGAGGCTGCACTGAACACGTAACGCTCTGCCTCCCAGCTGGATAAGTGAGTGCTTCTCCAAGGATTTAGAGATACAGCCGCCTGCATCGGTGGAGGGAATTCTCTGCTAGCTTAATGTAGTTTTAAATACATGTACAGGGACGGTGAGAGTGCACGTCTGGGAGAATAAGATGGCTGGATTACAGAGAGGATGGAAAACCAAAAGCTTTGACTTTCTGTTGTTATTTAAAGTTGCGCTTTTCTTTTGTTTCAGTTAAGATTCTTTAAATGTTCTGATTAGCCTCCTGATCCTGTTTTATCTGCCTTGGTTCTTTTAATTTCACTAAAAGTAAGAGAACTAAGGAGAAGGATCAAAGCTCCTCAGCCAAAACATTTAACTAAACTAAATTAAGACCTTGCACAGTTACATAACATCCTTCACTTTAACAGTAAGCAGCTGAGACAGTTAAAGCTTGCTAAATGTTTGATGGCGTGTTGCCCTTTTTGCATCTCTGGACATGAATAAATAAATCTGAGCTCCGGGTGTGTGTGTGTGTGTTCTGCAGAGTGCGTAAGGACAACCTGACCAGCTGTAACAACAGTGGCACAAACATGGAGGACGTGGACTGCGGCGCTGCTGGTTCGTCCTCGTTGAGCCAAAACCGCCCGTCCTCCGTCACGTCCAACAGCCTGAGCCTTTATCAGCACAGGGCCAGGACGACACACAGCCACAGACACCACAGCACAGGTTCGCGCAAGCGCACGAGCAGGGAAATGACTTTACAGCTTTACAACAAACAGTTGCTTTAGAATAAAAAAGCAAGTGTTCGGCTTGTAGCAGCTTGCAAGTCGGGGGTCGCCTTCAAAATAAGAGTTGTTTTCTATTAACACGGTTGTGGGTGTTTCTCAGGAAGGAGAGAGTACCGCAGTCGGTCAGTGCAGCCTCAGAGTCAGCGTCCTCCTGTCACCAGCCAATCAGGTCCTATCCTGGATTCAGGCTCCACCCATGGGCTCGTCCAGCGCTTGTCCAACAGTCAGCTGTCCTTTAACACTTCCATAGCCTCCATATTCTCTCAGGTACTCACCTTATTTAACAACCTGCATGTTTGGAAGTCTGTGTTGACTAAAGAGACGTCTGCCTTCAGGTCCCTCGTCTTTCAGGAGCAGGAGGGATCAGCTCGCAGCTCCAGGCAGCTCAGCATCAGCAGCGCTGCAGCCAGGTGGGAACATCACACACGTCTACAAGCTCTACATACAGTATGAATCTCTGCACTACACTGTTTCTACCTTTGTGGTTTATTACTGCAGGTTTCCTCATCTTCCTCCACGCTCAGCCTTCTGTTTGGGAAGCGAAGCTTCTCCAGCGGTCTGGTCATCTCTGGGCTGTCCGCTGCTGAAGGGGGAAACACCACCGACACACAGTCCTCATCCAGCGTCAACATAGCTATAGGGCCGTCCCACAGGTCCGGTAGCAGAGCCACACAGGTAGGGACAAATCAACAGCTCCTACTGCTTTGTAATGACAGCTTGGGTAACATAATCAACCACTAGAAGGGCTTTAAAGTTTTGCACATTTCAGACACAAATAAAAAAAAAACCATGTCCTGAACCTGCTCTCCATCTTTTGTCCCCAACAGTGGACATCAGAGCCATATGAGAGTATCGACGCCACCAACTCCAACGCTCCGATCACGGACAAAGACAGCGCGCAGTCCAGCGATCAAGGCTTCAGCCAGGGACTAGACAAGACCCAGGAGGACTCGGCGTCTGCTTCCACGGCTCCAGAAGCCACAGATCAAAAGACAATCTGAGAACGGCGGAGCACGTTTATCTCCACGAGTGCCCATTTACAGAGAGGAGCGAGAAACGGGAACATACAGACGATTGTATGAGAGAGAGCACCCATGCACACAAACCTGCCTTCTCCCTCGTCCTCAGCATGTGGTCTCATCTTGTTGTTCGAATGTAAAGTCTGAAAAAATTCTCTTTGATCCAGTTGATCAAATAAATCCTTTTTTTTGAAAGAAGTGGCCTTTTTCAATAATTATTAGCTTTTAAAACTACTTACCAGAAGGGGAGATTAACGTCTTCGTTAAAGTTCATCAAGTCACAGAAGAATTTTTACATTCCTGATTTTAAACAATCAGATCAAAACAATTAAATTAATGTAGATTATTAGTATTTTCTTTTAGATAGGATCCAGATTAATGCATTGCAGGCCAGATAGTCTCTTAATAGCTTCTTTGAAGCTAGCATGTGATTCCTTTTTGCCTTCAGACATGCAGGAGAAGAGAAACGCTTTTTAAAATCATTACAACTATATACTTTTTTTTTTACACTCATGGGTGACTGATACAAGCAAGGAAAAGGATTTAGATGCTCTAATTTTCAAATATTAAATATGTCGGAAAAATTTTCATTTAGAATATTAATACTGGAATAAACTGTAGAAAATGTGTTACATGGAAAATATTCTCCAGTTGAGTATTCAGGGTTTGGGACGATAGATTGTATCTTTTCTTCTCAGGGTCAGAGCGTCACAAGGTTCCAACATTTCCACTTCACAGGAACAGACTTTTTTCTGTTGGAAACGCTGAAAGTTGGAAGTTTTTTAAGGCTGTTTTTTTTTCATTTCTTCAGGGTTTGAGGCTTTAATAAAACACATATTACCAGGACGTTAAGATGCTCAGGTTTTCAGTGTGTTTGGTCCATTAGGAAAACTTATTTCCACAGTATGAAGACATCGCTTTAGTGTAAAAAGTCGCTAATAGCTAAGCAGCTAATGTTTTTAACATGCACAAAATTTCTATTAAAAAGTTTTGGTTGTGGTGGATTTTCAATGTGATAACAGTTTATTAGGGTCCTGGTGGAACGTGGTGGTGGTAACCTGCACGCAGCAGAGCGGCTCAGCCATCAAGGCCGTGCTAGCGTGGCTCTAGCGATGTACAGAATGTGTAGAGGACGCATGTCTGAGCAGCATGAGTGGGATTATAATCCCATGTGAACAAACCCTTTGAGCCGTTGTCGTCTCTGAAACTGAATGAAACAAAAGATCTTGGAAAAAAAGACACAATCACAACTGTCAAAAATCTATTAATAAAGTATTTATTGTAAGTTGTTACATTTAGATTTCTCTCTCTAGCAGCACTATTTAAATTATCTATATTCAAGGGCAGTAACCATAGATTGTAGTTCTCTCTTAATGCAACATGTCATCATGTAAACAAAGACAGACAGAAGATTAAGTAGATGTACCACAACATGGGCACGCTGTTAATGTGGCGATCTCATACGAGGTTCAAGGATGATAAACAGCTAGTTTTTTGTGTTTTCTCAAATAAAACAAAAATGGTTAATATGAACTGAAACGATACGAACAAACAAAAACAAATTAGAAACATTTTACAGCATCTGGTGACAGTTACAGTTTCATTGGAAAGTGTGTTCACCCGCCACCCACATCAGCCCAGATGGAAAATGTTCAGTACCTTTTATACACGTTAAAACGTTACATGTTGGTGGTTGAAACAAACCTATGACAGCAACATACAAGGACGTGTTACCCAAAAAAATAAAAAAATTTTCAGGATCATTTTAGTGCAACTTGTAATTTAAAGTCCAAAAATGTTGTTGACTTCTTGACACTGAAACAAAAAGGTAGATTATATTAAATATGGCACATTTTATCCACCGAAACGCTTGTTTTTACGTAGTTGGACAGCGTCACTGACTACAGAAAATTCAACTTGGATTCTCATATAAAACAAAGAATCTTTTCCATCACTCAACTATTTGTGAAATATTTGACATTTTGGGGTAAAGAAAGAGCTTCCTATTATTTATTTATTTTTTAGTTCTTGATAAGAGTTGAACATTTCCAACTCTAAATTTTTGCTGGGTAAATTGTTTTAGTCCACCTTAAACAAATAACAGTGTACTTAAAATGAAATTCATTTTGTTGCTTGAAGTTGAACATTTTTGAATTTGTTGGAACTGTAAATTACCTGGATTATCGTGGACTAATTAGCCAAGATTATCATATTTTAATATCTATTTTCTTTCCCTGGAGTAAAACTTCACACAGCTGTAAAATGAGGAGTTTGTTCATTGCTGTATTTCAGAATAGACGATCATTTAGTCTGATGAAGGGAAATGCAGGCGTGCAAATTTTAGGAACAAATCCGAGAAAAATTCCACTCTTTGTTAAATAAGTCTTCACATAAAGATATTAGACAGAACCTCATTTATTTGCAGTTGTACTTGTGAAAAGTCCCGATCGACTGATGGGATTCTTGATTAAACAGCGCCGTCTTAGTGAACCCAACTTCGAGTCATGCATGTACGAAGAGCCAACGGCGGTCCGTCGTTTGTTATACAAAGAGGGTCATAAAGTCATTCTGGTAATTCATAGGACACTCAAAAACAAAATTAAGTTCCCATAACCGTCTCTATTATTCAAACATACTAGAAGAAAAATATGAACCTCTTAAAAGAGTTTCTCATATTTTGAAATGTCTGCATACTGCAGTACTTGAATACATACTCATACAGTATCGTTTATAGCAAATAACTGAATTATTTCATTTATTTAGCACAAAGCATGCTGAATAGAAAAAAGTCACTTTTTAAACTGTCTAAAGTGACTGTAATCTTTTTTTTTTTTTTTAAATCTTCACTTGCAGCTCATTTCTCAATGAGTGCGATCTATCTACAAAGGCATGACAAAAACCAAGAAGCTTAGGCATCTAAATCAATAAAGAGAAAAGTGATTGCCTAAAACTGTTGATAACCATTTCAAGCAGAACTCGTACTAACATGTTCTCCTTCCTAAAATAGCACTAACACCTCTGGAAGAGGCACAAAAGAGTCAATGTGAGGGAGTCACAGGAGAGACAGAGACTCTGTGTCATTTTTGCTGATGTCTAATTACAACGTCGTGTGATTTTTTTTTTTTTCCCGGAGAGACAAAAGTGAGAATCCCAAAAAAACGCTGAGTGTTCATGAGGTCTGCTGTGAAGCATAAATAAAGAGGCACCGACTGAGAGAACCCTCAGACCCAGATCGGCTGATAAACCCGTCCTCCTTTTAGCCGTGATGCTGTGAGAACGAAGGAAATATTGCGCATAACTGTCCCCCACCCTTCCACCCCCCCAAAAAACCCCAAAACAACCCCCCTCTAAGTATTAACCTGATGTATATGAGAACCAACAGTTCAGAGTTCAAAAAACAAAAACTTTGCCTCTGCTCCACATCAATGCTACTGTATCAACACAGTGACAGTCTGGATGTGGCTACAAAAAGTTCTGGAACAGCACTCATCCAAATGGACCACGACCCTTAAAAACCGGCTCGCTTCAGGTTTGCTTCAACGCAGCCCTTCAAAGTGAGACTATGTAACTCTTGAAAGAAGAAACAGACTCTTGTTCCATCAACTTGAGGGTCGGCGACTTCACAGGCAACGAACTAAATGAGTTTCCTGACTGTATGACTTAAAGGTGGTAAAGAGGATTTTGCCCTGAATGAAAAGGTCAGTGGCTGTTTGTCGTTTTTCGAGTAGTGCGCATGCGTTGTAGACCCCCCCTTTCCCAAACGCCATGAACACCTCCATTAGAAATTTGCATAGGAGTCTCCCCTTGTTTGTTTACTATCGGCATTGCTGGAGTTGTTTGTGGAACTACTACAAATTTGTTTCTTCGAACATTTCTGTCTCATCAATGGTAAAGGGCTGTTTATTGTTATTCTTAGTAGAACAAGTGGGATTGACAATTTAGTAGCCAAAAGATAACGAAACAGGTTTGTTACCTATCGGTTACTTTATTCAAGCCCCACCAGGTCTATGATTTATGAATATTATAACTTTTTCCTTTGACATCTATATTTTCTACAAATTCCTGTTTACCACCTTTAACATACCGCAATATTTAATCTTAGCGTACGTCCTTAAATCTCACATTTGGCTACAATGTTTGTTTGTTTTGTGTCTAGCAAAAGCTACATAGTCTTGCTTTAAAAATGACGGTAAAAAACAAGATAAAAAAAAAACCCAAACAAACGACCAGTTAGCTAAACATGTTGACCCGACAGACGAGGGGCTGGATAACCACATCAGAAAGGGTCTTGACGCAGCTGCTTCGTAAATAAATAAATTCTTTTTCCTCCTCAGTTAGGCAACACTGTACACGGTTAGCTACTCCAGTTGTAGCCTGAGCAGTGAGCGCTTTCCTAACAAAATCCTACCCAAACAGCCACGTAATGTCAAACAATGCTTTTATTTCTTCTCACCAGTTTCTTTTTTTGTCATCACAAAGGCAAATACTATTCTTTGTATATTATTTGTTATTTATATATATATATATATATATCTAAATATATTATAAAGGAAACAAAGTGTACATTTTTGCTGGATAAGATTGGAGAATATCAGCAAAGGGTGATGTAAACCATGGTCCATCCAAAACAGGTGAAAGGTACGGTCGCTCAGCCTTTCCCAGCTCACCCACAGTAACAGATTTGCATAGGCAAAAATGGGATTAGCCCTTAGACAGTGGATTCCTGAATTCTTTATAGAGATGCAAAATCTAGCTCATCTGAACGCAATTAAAAACAAACATAGGAAACAAAAAGAATCATTAAAATGTTGACTAGGCCGAGCTCTCGTTTACCTCTCTGGTCGTATATGTACTTGTTTTCTGTGCACATTTTTTTGTTTACAGTGTTAGGTTTCAAGTAGATCTAAAAAAAAAAAAAAAAAAAAAACAACTTGTACATTAACAACTAGATGTGAAATAAATTAACCAACATGAGAGGTAGTGAAAAACCTACAAAGACGTTTGTCTTTTTCAATATAAAGGAAAATCAAATCAAATAAAACAAGTCAATAAGGCCAAAGCTTTGCAGACCTCCAATCCTGTCAGGACACTTCGGCTCTCAACCTTTTTTTTTAAATTATTTTCTCTTTTTTTTGTCAATAAAACCACAGCTACATTTTAAATACTCACTCACGTGGACTCCATGGAAATTGAAAGAGAAAAATGGAAACCCAGTGATTGACACTACATCCCATCACATCATTATCATTGCTTGTAAAATCCACACCTGTAATGCAGGTATTCAAAAACAACTGTGTACTCATCCCCGCCACTGTCAGTCAGAATAAATGAAGAGGAAAAGGACGAACGCGAGTTACGTCTGACCTCTAAAACACTCGCACTTTTGAAACTCAGAGATGTGCGTCGGTTTGAAACCCGCTGGCCTGTAGCTCCCCACTGTTACAGGTATTTAAAATAAACACATCGCACATTTTCTAAATGTAAACTTGGTTTGATTGCACCATGATTTAATTATTTGGTTCGCGGTGAAACATTCTTGTGATATATAGACAACAAGGAAATAAGTATATCGTGCAGAGGAAAGATTTGGCCAGCGAGGAATGAAACCCTTTGTCCAAGGAAGAGTAAAAACCAACGTTCATTTCACCAATTTTCATTCCTCTGCTCCTGGTTGACGGAGTACGTGCACCCGCACAGCCGGGCAATACGGGGTCAACATCTGGTGGATTTGAATGCAGTCTGTATTCTTTGTATTGCAAATGTTTAAACAGTGTTTATAATAAGGAACACTGGATAATTTAAGGAAAATATTGGTTTAATAACTTGATTTTTAAGTCAAAATCCCGACAGGCTTGTTTCAGTTCTTTAGTAAAACATGCAGAAGCTAATCATCGTGACACTTTGTTGATCTGGAAAGGTTCGACTCAGATTTATCCCCAGAAATTTAAACCAATTGCACTTTAATAACCTGCAGTCTGCTTCGATTTGAAACCAGACCAGACTTGGCACGTGAACTTTGAGCAATTAAAGGAGGCGGGATGTATTTATCAGTGAGGAGCAGCACTCTGAACACTGAACTAACCCTGACCAGACGGTTAGATTTCCATCAAACGACATGGTAAATGTACACAGAGGCTCATATGATTAAAACAGCATATACACGGCACACATGCGCTTTCTACTGCAGGTCAAAGTTCATGTTCAAATGTTCACATCATAAAAAAACTCTTCATTTATATGCTAAAAATCTGAATGGGATCATTGGCAAGAACCCATTGACTTTTTTTCCCCCAAATGATTCTGTTAAGTGTGTTATTGTATCACACGCACACACACATTATGACAGCATGCTGTTAATGTCCGGTTTGAAAAATAAACCAGAGTGTGTGAGGGCTGGCAGTGGAAGGGAAGATCATGCTTAAACCCATATGGATTTCATTATTTTCTCTTTTTTTTTGGAAAAGGCTCTTGTGGAGCACGACTATGCAAATGTCTTTGCTATCATGGCATGGTAGCATTGTTTTCACCAGCCCTCTGCTCCAGCTCTGGATCAATAAAAAGCCCTCTTAAACAAGCAGTAACTAACCGAGGGACTATCATCACGCACCAGAAAAGGCTGAGAAGTCGCAGCCTGGTGACGAGTCAAATGAAACATCTCTTCACAGCATCTTGGAAATTATGTTTGGCACACAGTTAAAAAGTAAATCTGCTCATATTAATGTCCAAATCCATGGACTGTTATGTCACCAACAACGTCTAAAGCTGAAGCCTTTCAAACAAAGATCAGGCTTTATTAACCTCCTCCGATTACATCTGCGCCTCGGGCGTTTGCTACTGTTTCTCCAAGCAGAACCTGCTTCCCACAAGTCACTGAGACAATATGGGTGTCTTTTTTTTTCCAGTTGTGGTTCTTGCCCAAACTGGGCCCCTGTGCTTGTCAGGCTGCGATGGTCCAAGCTGTAGGTAAGTGAAGGTGGAAGTAAAGAATGAGAGGAAGGAGGTTGTTGGACAAACTGTGGTTGCTTCACAAAGAAAATCTCCAGCTGGATTTGAACTGCCTTTACTAAAACTGTAAAGCCATTATGATTTTTTTTAGTGGAGAGATTACTTTCTGTTTAAAGTTCATGAGTAATATTGTTAGATTTAGCTGCCCAACCACAATTCTAGCCCTTACTTCTCCCAGTTAAAGAATCCTAATGAAGGAAAGTGCTTGAACAGATGGATAGATGGATGCTGCGCCTCGGCAGCTTCAAAACCTCTTCAGTGTAAAAAAAAACAACTTCAGTTAGCTTAAAACTGACAGAGAAGTATTTTTTTCCCTTCACTGAACATGGTGGTCAGACAGAGATCCAGCTCCCCGCCTAAATACCTCTCCAAATTCAAAAACAGTTGCAGTCCACGGCTTACATCGTTAAGCTACAGCAGACAGAGAGCTGCATGCGGAGCTAATGCTTCTACTGGTTACAAAAGGCAAAGATTCCTCCATTCCCACCTACCTGTCATGATTGTACAGTGAAGAAACATAAAAGCAACTAAACAGAGTTTAGAAATGGGATAACTTTGAAAGAAAACAACAACAAAAGAAGTGTAAGATTACAAAAAGACAGACGGGTAAAGTGACGGTAAAAGCATGAGGTTTAAATCGTACAGTACAGGAACAGTGGGTTTGTCCTTTATTTCTCTCTCTCCCGTTCTCTCCTCATCAACTGAGGAGTCCTAATCCAGAAATAACCAACATGTGGCCATCAGGCTGGCCGTTTCAACCAATTGCTGACCAATCTGTGGGTTGGCTGGTCAACTGACACAAATGGCAAAAATTGCTAGCAAAAACAATCACTGGCCAGCGTTAATGGTCTCAAACTGACCAATAAGCAGCCAGCAAAGGCTGACCTGGCTCCAGTGGACGACTGGATACAAATTGCTTAAAAAAATATAAATTAAAAAAGGAAAAAAAACAAAACAAAACAGCAATTTTGGATGTTTTTCAGTCTTTTCAATCAAAACAAAGCGAGATTTTCCAAACCTGACTTCTGGCACCATAGTAGTATTTGAAGTTTAAGTAGTCTTGTTGGTGTACGTTGGCAATGACGAACATTGAGGAGAGGTTTAGGTGTCGAGGCAGGTGCGCCTCCTGCTGGCCAGGAGGTCTCTGTAAACGGAGGAGTTGAGGAAACGGGGGAAGGAGTCTCGGTGCATGAGTGTGTAAATCTGGAGCTGGGCCTCCTCGTACATCAGGTTGCTGGGCTCCGCTAGACTCTGGTTTATTCCTTCTCTTACCCGCGAGTCCAGACTCACCTGGGGTAAGAAGTTTGTGTAGAAATTATTAGTTTACAGGCCGTAAGTATTATCTAATCTTCTGTGTCCATTTTAGTTCATTTAACACAGAATCTTTGGGTAAAAGATAACTCATTTTGTTTTTGTGGTGACTCACCTCTTTGGGTGATAATATAGAGACGTAATCTTCATAAATAATCCTGGCCTTCTCATCTACCGTGGAGGGGTTTGTCTCCTTTTTCAACTCGTCACAGGCCAACCAGAAAAGCAGGTTGTCCTCGCTATACTCAGAACGCAGGAACTCCCGGAAGATCTCCCTGCCTTCCAACGAGCGTAGCATCAACTCAAAGCTCCGTGACCACGATAGAACCTCCTCTAGACTGGGATGTCTGACATTGAAGAAAAACAGATCAACAAAAGTACGAGAGCACACAACAACAAAGAAACAAGCAAACAACGAGGATAAGAACTTAGCTGTACTTACTGTTCTTCAGCTGCTTCAATACTGTCCATTTTGGTGCAGGTTTGGCGTTCGCTCCTCTCAATTCTATCTTCATTCCTGAATTCAAACAGGAATCACATGAACCGCATCCCAAAACTGGACCAGCAAGTAAATAACAGCCACAAGCATCAATGAATTCCATGTAAATAGACCAGGCGCCAATGATGGTTGATGATCGTTTTTTATATTCCATTGTCCTCTTTGACGCAGTCTAACCATTCTTCTGTAACAGATCCGAACTTCCGTTCTCACAGATACGAATCAAAACTCTACGGGGCAAAACACAAAATGTAATTTGATGCCATTAAACTGAGACTGCAGTCTGAGCTGCAATGTAATGTTTCGCTTTATGCTGATCAGCAGTAGATAAGTAATTTGATGCAGGCCTATGTTTAACTAATTTTGAACTGTGCAGCTGCTTAATGTAGATAAAGGAGATATACAGTTTAAATATGGGACCAGGACTCAGTAAAAAATGGCTCTATAATCCAAAGTTCATTTTATTCTTCTTGATTTAAACACAGCTTAAACTGACTTTGAGAAAAATTTGAGAAATGTTTCCATCTACCAGTGTTATGTTTTTTTATTTGTCTTGCAGGAGTTAATCACACTTAAATAAAAATAAAGTCTCAGTTGAAACACCCTGAACAACACGGCAGCCTCTCAGTCCATTGGAGCTTGGTCACACTTGCTGAATCCACCATGCGACGCACTCTCAGTGGTCTATTTTTGGCGAATCTTTCCTTCCTCTTGCTGTCTCTTGTCAAAGTCCCTATTGTGCAGCGATAATGAGCTAAGCCCCCCCACCCCCCCAGCAATACCCTCACAATAAACTTAAATATACAGTCGTTTCTTCACAGCTGTTTTGCATGTGATGTGTAGATGGAAATAGAAGATAGCCGGACCAGTGAAGTGGAAACGACGATGCTGTACGTGACCTGCTCATACTTTCATTAACATCCAGCCACAACCTCCAACTCCAACAAAAATAGACACGATCTCGGACTCTCGAGCTCATATCTGCTCACTTAACTGAGCGTGGTGGGTTTCTAGGTTAGAGAAGACAGATTTATTTCCAGGCTTGTTTTGGAGATCTACTGAAAAACCCACAGCAGAGTCCCAGAAGCTGACACCACTTCAGATGAAGTGGCGTAAAAGAAGCGGTGCATTCACCATTCAGTGCCTGAACACAAAGTGTTATTCACCCCGCTGTCCTGGCAAGAGTGGAGCCACAGTGAGGAAGCTGTAGGAGCTGCCTGGCTCAGGGGCAGCAGGGTGCAAAAATCTGGGTAAAACACAGTCCAATTTGTACGTGTTGGGATGCAACTAATTAGTATTTTTTAAGTAACTTGTTTCAGAAACAACGACAGATGATATTTTTTTTATTATTTAAATTAAAAAGAGTGTAAGAGTGTATTTAGCTTCTCAAATAATGTTTCTACATTTTTGATGAGTTTTCTGTCCAAAAATCTGACAAAGACTTCGCTTCTTCTTTTAGAAACAGCCAGTTTTTGGGTGAAACTAATACTAATATCTAATATTAGCAGCTCTGATATTAATTATTCTTAAATTGCAAAACAACCGACTGAGCGACTTCCTGGAAACTCCTAAAATAGCTCACTTGTTTTTACATTTTCCATTCCAGATAAAACACATTACAAAGACAAATAAAGAGATTAAAACTGTATCAAATTATTCACGAGTGTAGAAACGCAATACACTGATAATTATATATACTATCACAAGTGAGGATTTGGATCAAAACTCCTACAATAATGTACGAGTTGTTGTTCAAATCATTCAACCTTTATAAAAAGATATTTTAATATTTCCCCACCTTTTGTTCTGCATCTTGTGATACAAGCGGTGGAAGTTTTTCTGTTCTGTTTGTAAAACTACAACTAAAATTACGAGCGAAATGAAATAAGAACAATGTTTCCACTTTTTCTTTTCGTCCTAAAACTCTCGATGAGTCATAAAAACAAACCAACAACAAAATGGCAGAGACAACCCTCGGAGAGCGGAGTGCAAACTCTAAAAGCTAATTCAGTTTGCTGGAGTCACACAGAGTAAAATGCCGACTCCGTTTAAAAAAAAAAAGTCGGTATTTATTCTGATGAAGATTTTGGGAACGCAACATTAGTAAGATTATAGGATTAAGAGGACAAACTTATCATTGTTTCAAGCAATGAAGTTTCTTCAGCTGAGTAACAACGCTGTTTCAAAACATCAGTGGCAAAAAAAAAGGCTTTAAAAGTGAAGAAAAAGAGCAAATATAATATAAATTAAATTAAATTAAAAAAGAAATCCAAGATAAATCTGAGCTTATTTGTCTGTTTTCAACTGAGATGAGCAAAAAGAACGCTTCACGTGCTCGGCTGAATGACCTCTCGCTGTTGCGTGTCAGCGTATGAGCGAGAGCTCTGATTGGCTATCTGATTGTTATGCTTGTGTGTGTGTTTTTGACTGTAAGCTCGGGTTCTAGTTGGGGGTGTTTCAGGTTATAGTGTTTCCTTACCAGAGACACTTGCAGCAGCCGCACCAACAGAGGCAGCAGGTGTTAGGTCGGGGCTGTCCAGGGGCCTGAGGTGGGGCCTCGATATGCGCCGCCTGCCTTTTTCTCATATCCACTCCACTCACACTGTGGGGCTTCATGTTGAATTCATGCAGGAAATAAACACAAGTACTATTCAAATCATTCATGAGCTAACGAACAGAACTGAAAACAAATACTCCTCGTGTTTCAGTTTGTGCTCAGCAGTAATTAATTATAACTGAAGGCAAAAAAAACACTGATATGTCTGTGTTTAAGAAGAAGAATGAGCACCGAGGCAGCACTGAGAGGATTCCCCTCCTTATTTGGTCTGAAGATTTCTGGCAACAAAACAATTCTCATGCATTCATTTTAACTCAGTCAGCTCCACACAGATGAAGAACTAGACCCAGGAGAACCCAGAACTTGAAGCCAACGCAATCTGGACTCAGTATGAGTCTTAAGTCCTGCTCCTTGCATGGAAATGGACAGGACACTGTCCTGCTTTCAAAATAAAAGCACCTGCTGAATAACTTTTCCAATTCAGACTTGTTTATCGTTATTTTGAAATTCAAGTAATCGTGTTTTCTTTCATTAAACCTGTAATTAGTTATTTCATCACACCATTATTGTGTGAAGAAAAGTGGGCGGGACTTTCAGCCTCATGTCGCTGGAGCGCAGATTCTCACTCCAAAAATACAACATGGCAGCTGCTGTAAACAGGATCTCACAGCTTTTATCTATCATCCGTCTAGTGCTGCTTCATAATGTGTCACATCCATCACGATGATGTAGAAAACATCCTTCTTTACCATAGTTAAAGAAAAACAGACACAATCCACAGCTGTTATATGATGCTTTAAATGAACTAACCTTACATTTTTGCTCCTGATATGAACTTTTTACAGCGTGATGAGGAGCTTGTACACACTGCAGTTAGCATGAATGTTTACTGCCAGCATCTTCTTTACTTAGCTCCATTTTGCATGAATTTGAGTAGAAAACATTTTGACTCCTGTTTAAATGTCACCAGAGTTATTTGCACATATTCCCTCTAGAAACAAAACAATGTAATAAATAATGTTTAAATGTAAAAAAAAAAAAAAATCTCCCTCGTATTTAGATGTGATTCTTCTATGAGTGATTACATGCAACTCCTTCTCTGTGGCTAAAGTCCCTTATCTCCAAGTTACTGAAGCTAGTTCTGGTCATTAAACTATAAATAACACTGTAATTTTGTCATTCTGTCTCGTTAGACCGACTAATATGCAACCTGCTCCCCATAATCTGCTCACTGATCTGGATGTACAAGAAGCTTCAATCTATCAACCAGCTCTTAATCCAAAACAACTCAACCAACATCACCAGCACAGAGTCTGGAAGGATCGCAGCTGTCACTTGGAACTCAGTTTTTCGTGTTTATGAAAAGAAGCCGCCTGCCGTGGTTCTCTCTGTCAACGCCCAGTGATTTAAAGTTTTCTACTGTCATATAATCTACTTATCTGTTTAAAATCTACCTAATATTAGTGCTCAGATTTGTGCGTAAGGGCAATAAACTAAAAAACAACTTTAGAAAGTAAGATTAAAAAAAGGTTGAAGTTTCAAAATTATAGCAAATTATTTACTTCAAAGCAAAACACTTACCGGTAAAGTCATAATCCAAATGTAACTTCTTAAAAATCCAAGTTAAAGTAACTGTAAGGACCATAAAATGTCTTCTCCTCTTTTTATCATTTCCTCTCCTGTGTGTAAACACGTGTGATTTCCTACAATGATGATGAATGGAGGGTAAAGCCTGGTACAACCTGCCTGATATGCAAAATATGGTCATCTGACCAGCAGAGCAACCATCAGTTATTCAGCTTCCAGGTAGCACCAGTGGAAAACAGGCAGCTCAATGCAAATGAGAAACAGGGTTTGGTTTTGTTCTAAACCAAGAGAAGAGGCGGCGTGGACAGAATATGCAAATGTTAGCTGAAAGAACAAATTTGCTAAAATGAGGGAGGTGATAAAAAAAGAAAAAAACCTCTGCTTCATAAAGAATTGAGATCACTATGAATAAAGCTGAATAACTTCTTGAATAAAGTTAATTTCTCAAAATATAGAGCATCATTTTAGCAATAAAATAGACTGTAATAGTCTCAGAAGTTGAGTTTTTCTCTATAATGACCTAAAGATGGCAGTAAACAGTGAGAGATAAGAACGTATGTGTCAGTCTTATTGAAAAGCAACAAAAACGTATTAGCAATGTTTGTTGGAATGAAATGCCAGGATTTCATTTGTTTTGTGGTTATTTTAACAAAACTTTGGCTATTTTTTGGCCTGTTTCCTAATTCTCTTCTTCAAATCAAACAGAAAGAAACACTGATAGAAATACATTCGATCAGTTTAATCCAGCAGGTTTGAGTCTGAAATGAGCTTTTTGTTGAGTTTGTCAAAAATAACAGAAATATCAGTGAAATATTTTCAAATAGTCGATAAAATCTGCTTGTTATCAGATCACAATAAATTATTTATATAACCAATTATCCTGCATAAATTTCAATTGATAATTTAACACGTTATATATCAAACCAATTTATTTCCATCAGGTTTATTCCTTTTATAAAAGCCCCAATCTTATTCTAAAAAAACAAACTGTAAAACTGAACCACAGTTGTGCTAATTTAGCTGCATTTAGGATAATTTAGGGAAAAACCTCTGTATAAGACTGTATCTAATTTTTTTTCTTTATTATTATGAGGTTAAATAAAGAAAAAAAAATTAATTAAAAGAAAAGTTTAAAGCTTTATCTCTTTAACGTGATGAAACCAGAACGGAACTTTTACACTGAATGTCTCTTTAGAATGTCGCGTATCACAGTATCAATATACAGCTGGTAAAACTTACCATGAATTAATGAGTTCCTAAACACAGGTCAGACAGAGCAGTCATGGCGTGAGGTAATGGGTTGCTGGATGATAGCAAGCTGGTTAACGAAGTGACTGACTGGTGGACTGTCTGAGTGGCTGTCTTGAAGATGTTGGACAAGGTGAGGAGGTACTTTTTACCACGGGGAAGAGAGGTTTTGATGGTGTCACCATCCCTGACCCACCGCCACGGAGAGGGACACGAAAGCTGGGCTGAGACGTGAAAATGTTCCTCCTGTTTCTTCCTTGTTTCACTTTTCTTCTCTCACCGTGGCCTTCTAGTCTTCCTCGGATCTTGGTAAAACGGTCTTTTATGGACATGAGAGTCGAGAGGGGCAGTGAATGTACAGCATCTGAAAAACATAATAATAATAATGTAAATATAAACCTGCTTTATACTCGATATTCCAACAGAATTTTTAAACCTACAAGTGACTTGAGAAGTTGAAGAACAGTATAACTTGTATTAGATAAATACATCAGCACACTATCAGTGTAGCGTTTTATTTGTTAAACTGAACAAGTTCTGACAAGATTTGACAACTCAGTTGATTTTAAAAAAGAAACTCCGGTGGAAGGAAATGAGTCTAAAATCTCAGTTTTTTTTACTAAAAATGTCTCACTTTCCCACAGAGTGGTGCAGAGTTACAGGAACTGTAATAAACACTGACTGTTGCAGAGTATTACCATGAACTTTGTAAATACAACACAATCACTCCACAGCAGACTGTCTCTCACATTCAGGACAATAGTTCAGACCAGAATGTGGATTTTGGGAAATCTCAGACTTTTACTTATCACCTGATAGTTTATTGTGATTAAGAGACGAAGGAATAGCTGAATGCAGGCCTCCACAACACTGTTAGCATCTTACAGACACTTGGGCTAATATTTTTGGCTCATCTGTGTTTGAGCTGTCATCCCCTTATTTGAAACTTCAGTCTACTTTTTCACGCCTCTGTTCAACAAGTGGACTGACAAATTGGTTTGTCAACTATCGATTCAGGAAAAGAAAATCTAATTTGAGGGATTTTTCTCTGGGAATGTAACTGCATTTATAAGTCCATGTTGTCTCTGAATTTGGCTAACAGTAAATACCTGCACACAAGCATCGATACTGTTCTCAAACAAAGGTTTGGAAACATAAATCAATTACCAGCTGTATTTTACATTAGCTACGTTTACATGGGCACATTTAATCGGAATAAACGCCCAATCGGATAAAAAAGACGTCATGTAAACATGTCAATCAGAATGTTTTGATCCGATGCAGCCTGATCAGAATGAAATTTACTTCCGATCGAGAGGGTGGTTTTGTCCGATCTTCATTCGGATACACGTGCATGTACACACCCATTCGGAAAGAAAGGGTGAAAAAAGCCCACTGCGCACGCGTACAACTTCAGCGTGACGTCTTTCCGCTTTCGCAGACCCAAGTAGAAAACATAGCGGGAGGAAAACAGAAGTGGTCTGCTGGTGCAGTCATCCTGTCATCCTGCTCTCCTCTCCTGTGGCGGAGGAGCAGTAGCAATATGTTTTCTGCCTCTAGCTTGGTTAATGCGACCAGTAAAAACCCAAACATAAAGGTAATCACCCGCAGAAGGTCCATATTGGGGAAAACGTGAGTCAGCTCGAGCACACGATGGGGCGGGAAAGACGTGCAGAAGTACAGAAGGAGTTTGTTTACTTTTTTTTCTTCCCCTGGAAAGACAACTCGCTGTGCGCATGCTCAACTCATTTAACCTGATTGAGTGCTTGGTGCATGTGTACTCATGGCATGATCAGATCATTTCAGTTAGTGTCCATGTAAACAGGGATTTGGGAATTCCGATAGACCAAGATTTTAATCAGATTGGGGAAATTTGGCGCATGTAAACGTAGCTATTTGGAAAGCCTGATGAGTCACCTTTAGTACGACATGTAAAGATTGTGCATCCCTGGAATGAGTAACACAGATAAACATGCGGGTTCCTCCAGAGAACTACATCATCTGAACATAATCTACATTCCTAAGTTTCACTTGTGGAGGTGTCGACCAGACTTCTTGGGGTGTTGTCCTCCTGGGACACCCACTTCTCAGTCTGTCTTTTACCACAAGTCTCACTGAACTTGGTTCTAAGTTTGGAAATGGAACCAGGGTTAATAAAAATAATAAAACCACTCTACGTTCTGGAACTCTAGCTTCCAGTCGTCCTGTTGCACAGTCCTACAGAGACAAACATGGCATGTTGCAGCGTACATAAAGTCAATTAAATTACAAGACCCATGTATACATGTTGTTAATTAGGTGCCAATCAAAATAATTACATGAAATAATGTTTTTTTTTACCTAGTTTTAGGAGTTTTAGCTGTTTTATTTTTACAGATACATCAGGGTTAAAATGAAACAGCCTTCATCTGTAGCTACAACCACTCCTGCTGTTTGATATTACAGTAATAATATCTAATTTTAGTGCCTTATTAACTTGTAGGAACACATGCTGCCTTTGTTCCGTCCTTTTTAAAGACCTTTTGTTGAGCAAGAACTACAAATAAAATAGTCAAAAATAGGCTGAATGCACCAACTCAGGAAAGAAACGTGTCTTGCTAAATAATGTCATCCATGCTGGTATAACAAAAACTGCACCGGGGATTTTAAAAATAATCCTCTATTGTGCACCCCCCCAATTCCATATATGTTATTTAGTTCTTAACAAAAGACGGAGGATTTCACGTGTTCAGGTCAAACAGCACAGACCTGCTAAAACCACAATTATTCAACAAATACAAACTTTAGTTCCGATAATCTCGACAATGAAACATCAGAAATTAATTTACAATAAATTTCTTTACTAATATGTATTTTTGCATCTTATTTCTTTTTAAAAAATCTTTTGAATGTTATATATGGACCAACTTTACCTGTATCTTCTGTTACGTCTAAACAAAACAACATCTTAGAGCTGCTTTTTGGTGAAAAACCAGTCAGTTAATGAGAGAAGCACTAACGTCTGCTCACGGCAGTCTCAACTGGGTTGTAAACAAAGGTTTCTCCTGTGTATTAAAAGCCTGTGAAAACCATTTTGCTTAGCCGTGTGCAAAAATAAGAGTTTTGCAATGCACTTGTGAGATTTTCCACTGCCTTTTCCCTAGAAGGATGAAACAAAGTCACTGTTATAACGTGCTTTTTGAAAGAAGCGTTTTTATGAAAGTATTAGGAAACATTAAACTAGTTAAACAAATAGAGAAAGATTTGAAAAGAGCAGATTGATCAAGTGTGTTTTTAAACAATTTAGAAGTTTTTTGTAATCGTTTTGGACCCAAACAAACACATGTGAAACTTAATATGAAAATACATATTGAATATCAGTTAAGTGAGAAAATAGTTGCCCTAAACTGATCTATTATTCATGTTTTTTTCTGGAAGCCCTTCCATAATCTAAAAAAAAAAAAATTTCAAAAAAAGGCAACTGGACTTCTTATTTCTTCTTCTTAAAAACGTTTTGTCGATCATCCTGTGGATACCTGAACTGGGCTTTCAGTAAATCAGCCAAAACAGCCAGAAAGCACTCCACAGACGTAAACAGAGAGGAGAAAAGTGCAGTCCAGTGCAGTGAGGAGTGTTCAGACCTCTACAACTAAACAACCTCTCCACATGTGCACAACAGAATCAGCTCAGACTCAGCTGTCTACATCTACATCTTAAAGATAAAGGACACTCTTTTGAAGATGATAATGTCCATTCAGATTTCACTTATCTAACACCTACATTGTGCATTGTCTCAACCTCCAAGACAGTTCCAAAACAATCAAAATGCCAATAAGGTGACCACAACACCTCCCATAAACAAGTCTAATGGAACAAATATATAACGTCCCCTTGATGGAACAGGTGTGCCAGAAACACATGCAACTCTAACAAGGCTGTTCATACTGTGGTCCCAACCACTTACAAGCCTGAAACTCCCAAACCTGGTTAGAACTGAAGAGGTCTCTCGAATGAGAGCTGAAACGTTTTCAAGAAAAAGAAACAAGAAGTCCAGTTGCCATTTTTGAAAAACTCTTTTTGGGTTGACATGTCATGGACGAATGAGAATCTACACAAACCCATCCATGATGTTTGAAGGTTGTTTTTAATAAAACGGTCCCCTGCTAAAATCTTGAATATGTTGATAAAACAACAAGTTGATGAGATTTCATAGGAAATCTCCCAGGTTGTAGCTGCAACATGACCTGAGTTCCTCTGACTCAACACACCCATGGGAACCTGCAGCGTGGGTGTTCCTTCAGCTGCAGGATCTCTATCATCACGTTACAGCGGAAAAGGGGCAAATAACAGGGAACTGGACCGGCAAGACTGTTGCGACCCCAGAATCTATCCATTCCACCGAATAGGCCTGCGTATATGTTCATAAAACAAGCAGACAAGCTCATAGGACTCATCTGTGCACTAGCTCTGCTGGTTAGCTTTGCGTGGTTCCTCCTGCAGCTCGAACTATCCGAACCCCGGCACTGAAAGTCTGACCAGCAGCCAGAGGGCATGTCCTCCCTCAGCTGGTACCACGGAGTCACAACGATACCACAGACAGAACTGTTCGGTGCTGACTGTCGCTCTTAAAGCCTGCAGGAATCAAACCACCTACTTTCTTGTTGCTAGCTTTAGCCGCCAGCGCGAGAGCCGCTATCTTTGGCAGCGCGAGGAGGCGCCGAGCTAACGTCAGCTAGCCCGCCTGAGCGGCGCGTTAGCGCAACAAAAACCAAGATCTTACCCCTTTATCCCGGGATGTCAGCGTCCTAGAATGACAGGTGTGAAAGCACGATGTTTCGATGCTTTTTCTTAGCAACATCGTTAATTGGAATCCTGCGGTTTAAAGACCATCGCCGCTGTTTTTCTGCCATCCGCCCCACTTCAGCACCGATTTCCACCGAGCCCCTGGATGCACTGCGCATGCGCGCTGTGGCTGCAGTCGGTGGGAAGATGCGCTGCTGAGGCTCCACAGAAGACCGTCCATCTCTGCTGCACGACGCCCGAACCAGAACTAGAACCCGTCCAAACACACATCAACATGACCTTTAAATAGCCCTGTGATAACTTTACCCCTTTATATTATTTGCACAGTTAGATAATCGAGACAACTTTGATTAAAGTTAAAAGGGCTCCATTTATTCTGAGGAAACTATATGTGATTACACTTTTTTAAATAAATAAATTACGTTTTTTATCATTCAGGCCCACACACAAAGAACCTTGTTTATTTTTTCAAACTGTTCTTAAAGCCTAACCACATGGTATTTTTTTATACTGACTGAAGTGTGCAACAATTGTTTTTGTCTGTAGGCATATACACAAGCAAATCAGATCATGTTTTGCTGTATACATACTCTGCACGAACAGATTACAACTGAAATCTCATTACTTTACTGTGGTATGGTTCTAACTGTAAAACCTTGTGCCTGAGATCAGTGAGACCTGTGATGTTTTATTTTCAGTTGTGGGAACATACTGTACAATTTGGTGAGTGAATCAAAATGAAACTGACAACCATGAGAGAGCAAATACAGGAAAAAAAAAACCAAGTGGAATTTCCCAATATTTTATCTTTGATTAATTCTTTATCAAATTAATTAGGATAACAGGATGAAGTATCATTCTCATGAATGAAAGGGTTTTTGTGAATTTATGTGAATTTTTGCTTTTCTTTTCCTTTCTAAATGCTGTAGTCAACGTGCATCTGCTTCTGGAAGTAGAGTCCTGTGAGGTTCACAGGTGGCTGTAAAATGAAAGATTAGTTCCTTTTGAAAACACAAGGGGGCATTAAAACTCTGTCCTGACTGTCAAACACTCAGCTGAGAAAACATGCACTCCTGAATCTTGAACTCTTCTGCATCAAATTGACAAAAAAAATCAGAGTTTAATGATCAAATTTGAACAATGATTTATACAAAATGTTATTATAATGTTTCTTATTAATGGAATGACCTTTACAGTTTTTCAAAGTTTAAGATACATTATTATCCTCTGCTTCTTTGATAACTAAGATGATTATAAGTACAATTGCAGTTTGTTTCAAGAGACAGGAAGTGAGGGGGAGGAACGAAAAGCACAGTTCTGCACATTGAAAAACATCGTCTAACCCTGAAGGATTTTTCAGAAAGGAACAAAACATTCATTCAGTCCTCTGGTTGTGAATGTTCTTTCATTAAAAAAGGATAGAAATTGTTGTGTCGAGCAAATATAAGTGAGAATTAATAGAGCAACTTCTCCATGAATAAAAAAGTGATGCACACACACACAAACGTACAAGTTTTTATTGCTTTATTATGATGTTAAAATAGATGTTACTGACATTTAGATTTAATAAGTGAAAGACCATTAAATGATATAATCAACAAAGAATTTTCCTGTGCATGTAATAAAAGAGAGATTTTCATGCTGAAGTGGGAAAAATATACTTGTAGGAGTAGCACATGACTATAGATTAGCCAATTTAGCTTAGAACTACTTTAGCTACAAAAATATGGGGGGTGAGGGGCATTTTGAATCTCTGTGGCGATCAGCTTGCTGCTTTTATGTTACAGCACAATAACAGATTCTTTGAAAGCTATTTCTTGTTTGAGCGCTCACAGCATTTCTTATATAATTTGACCGATTTCTTTAAAAGTTTATACTCTCAGTCACAGATACTGCTCAGACAGATGGCAGCTTGTGCTCAATCGGTTTGAAATTAAGCGTGGCCTTTTGCTTAGATAACTTCCAAACACCAGCGACGTGACTGGTAGACAAAACCCCTCAGAGAAGCACATGAAAACTGCTCTGGGCATCTTCAGCTGAAAGGTCAGTTCAGCCTGTAATTAACTGAATCAAATGCAATGCAATCATGAGTTTTACTAGCTATTATCAAGCAGTGAAAACAGATTACAGTATGAACACTGGAAATTAAGAACCCATGCCTTTAAAGGACTGAGACAAACCAAAATAACCACAAAAAGATGAAAAATATAATTAAAAATGGAAAAATTAAAGGAACAAATCATGACTCACAGTACACAACTGTCAAATGTGCTGATTCTTTACTAGTCTGAGCATGTATGGCTGCGGAGAGAGAGAGAGAGAGAGAGAGAGAGAGAGAGAGAGAGAGAGAGAGAGAGAGAGAGAGAGAGAGAGAGAGAGAGAGAGAGAGAGAGAGAGAGAGAGACGGCTTTTAGGAAATATTTTAATTCTAATGGAAGTAAATGAACAGATGGCGAGAGTTTACAGAAGAGCAAACATTTCCTGGGCATAGATGTGAAATAAGAGCCATGTGTAAACCTACTCACGATTTGTAAACACTTCTCTGCGCTCGCCGGTGCTAAATTCATCTTAACTCTTGAGTTGTTTCATTGTTCCCCAAGATTTTAAACATTCTCGTGTAAGCAAAGAGAGTTATTCAGCTGGTATCTTTTATTTGAAACTGTTTTTTTCTGACTGAAGCAGGTGTCTGAGAAGTAGCATCTGTCCAAAACTGTGTTTGTCCTTAGGATCTACATCCAGTTTATTTTAAAAGAGCTTCATCTTCTCAAATGTCTCTTCTGTGCTGATAAAATCTGTTTTATTCAAAATATAAGTGTAGTTTTTTTATTTTGGAGTCGAAGTCATGAAGGTTGCATGTCAAACGTCATCGTCTGTTAGCAAAATGCTAAATATTCTGCAGCACTATGTCACTTTTCACACTGGCAAATATCCATTTACATAAGCTCTCTCTCCGAGACTCTCTGTCTGTCGCCCCTTTAACTACATTTAATAATTCATCCTGCAAATATGTGCTTGAAATTCATCATTCATCTGCCGAGGCGCTCTTGAAAATATTCCCCAGTAGTTACCACATTCTGTGAGGCTTCACACCTTCTCATGACTGATTACTGAATTTGGCAGATAATCATTTGGGATAAGAATTTTTAATTTTTCTTTTCTACTGACCTTTCAAGCTGCTCTCTTGTTATTTGTTTTGCATTCTAGATAAAACACATTTTGACATCTCTTACTTTGTCTCAGGTGTCTTTATTACCTTTTAAACTTTTCATGGCTAGACTTGAATAACAGTGTGTGCAAAAAAAGCTTTTATAATAGTGTAGCTAAAAGAATGCTAGCAAAATACAAAACACAAAGTTATTAAAACTGCAGACGCTTGTTTTTTTTAGTGTTTTTATTGCACCAACTCTTTCATCTCATGCTTTTCTGCAGCACGACAACCTGTAGCTTTATTACTTTATAAATTGCATGTGTCAAAAAGTATATTAGAAGTAAAAAAACAAACCAAAGAGTATATTTTATTCATCTCAACCTAGCAGTTCTCCTTTTCTTCTCTTGAGTTATTTTTTACATATGAACTGGGAGAATTTTAGAGTGTGGAGAAAATTGGGTCCAGCCTTTCTCCTCAGTTCTGAAGTTCACACTTCAAAGGAAATGATTCTCAGATGAAGGTGGAAGTGTGTTTCCATGACAAAATCTACTCCAAAGAAGTGCCACAGAGTCGATCACCTGAGAATCAGGACCTGATGGAAAAGAAATAAATCTAATTTTCCTTTATAGACTGATAATGCAATGTGTGATGAAATTAAATACTGTAGGGGATCTGGGCTGTGGCGCTTTCTGCTTTCCTGTGTCTTCTGTTCTTTCTTGTTTTTTCTTTTTGTTCTACAGGTGAGTGTTGAGCTCCCCATTGGAGAGCTATCTGCAAGCCAGCAGCTACTGCATCACCTTTGCCATGCAGCTCCAGACTGTTTAGTTTCATGTAGTGATTGACTAGAACAGCCATCAAAACATCTGGGATGAAAATTTACTAAAGAGAATCTGTTTTATTTTTTTGGTGTGTAGGAAGATTTCCCACAGCCTAAGCTCATGTGGAAAAGAGCAAATCTGCCAAACTCACCTGTGCTCCTTCATCCCATCCTGCTCCTCTCAGCCTGCAATATATAACAAAATAAACATAATCAAAAGTCATCTAGACTCATATATAACCCATGACTCCTCTTCTGGATCACCCACCAGCTCCAGAAGCCCTTGAACAGTGTTATATTTATTTTAGAAACTAACCTTTACTCACCATCTTTTGAATCTGATTCATTTAATGAATTTCTCAGCTGCTACTGGACTCAAAAATAACATCACAGAGAAAGTCATTTCATGCTGTGAAACTTCACGAAGAGGAAAAGTAATAAAAATGTGGTCAGAAATAATTGCAATGAAGGCTTAATACCAAATTTCCTCTTCTGTCCAGTCAAATGGGCCGAGGATGCTGCTGAAAAAACAGGTTTTACATTAAAAACCAAACAACGGAGATTTACAACCCCATTTTTTGAGAATTTAACTATCACATCTTCAGCTAAATACATGAAACTAAAACCTTTGACATGTGTGCTGCATGTTGTACAAGAAGTTTTAATTAACACACATCTGACTTGATGTCTAGTTCAAACTATTTTCCAACATGGAGGACATATTTAATATCTGTTCTGGTCTGTAAACATTTCAACTTTGATGGTCTTTGTTCATTGTGCTGTTCTGCCCTCACACCTGACCCCCATCTAATCTTTACCACGCCTTTATTTCTGGATTTCATTTGTCTCTCATTATTTGCTTTATCTTGACTGAAAACTATGAAGGATTTTTATTTATTTATTTTTTTTGGCATTACAGAGAACTGACACACACCTTTACACGTTTCTTGAAATAGTAACAGATTTATAACTGCTAAAAATGTGAGACAGCATCAGTAAATTAAAATGCATGTAATGTAGCATCAATAATCTTATATTCTGTCATTCATTAAGATGAATATAGTCAGTGGGAGGTTTGATGTAGATTTGAATATGTGAACATACAGAAAGTGGTAAAACTGCCGCTTGGGCCTATGGGTGCATAATTTATGGGATTAATAAGTGGTTTCTGAGCCAACCATAACTTTAAATAGAGAGGGGGATAGAAACAAACCATGTTTCCTTGTTTTTCCAGAGTTGGTCTCTTAAAATTTGCCATTTATTGTTTCAGAAAAACAGAAATAATAAAGAAAATGAAGGTGGTGTGATGGCTCATAGCTTTGAATCCCTGTGAGCTGTTTGATTGTATGCACAGATGTGTGTGTGTGTGTGTGTGCTGGTCGTGAAAAATCCTGAACACGATGAAGCAAATATGAAAAATAAATGTAAAAAGTTAATTTTGATTTTCAAATGATGAATGAATAGCAATGCTGAAAAAGGTTTGAAAAAGTGTTTGTTGATCATAACAGATAAAATAATGATGCTCGTGTGGATACTGAGTATTTCCAACGTTATTTTCAGCAACATACTGACCCTTCATTTATTTTCACCTCTGCTCAAGTGTTACTTCAGCACCAGTCTCTGTGAAAAGCATCCCTACTCTATAATTAAAAAGCCTGATTAAAACCGGAGGGATGTAGCTCGTCTCAATCTTGTCGACCCTCTGAGAGCAGAGAGGAGAGAGAGATGCAGCCTTGAAGAATCTCCCACTGCGAGGCTGTCGACAGAATAACACACTGACACCGTGGTGGGAATCTCAGCTGAGCTGGGATTCTTAATAAACCCCGGCACCCTATTTAAATTTGAACAAACTAATCTTCTACTTCTTCCCAAATGTATCCTTGTGACACATCAGCATCCGTTGAACACGTCTTGTTGGATCCATGTCAGAAACCCTGAAAGAAACATTAAGCTAGAATTTTACTCCTTTTTCATTCTTGAAATTTGAAGTTTTAAATCCATAAAAATCATTAACTGAAATCTTTGATTTTAACATGATAAGGGGGTGGAAATAAGAGAGTTTTATCTCTGTCTCAATGGCCCCAAAATATAGACACATAGGAGAAAAATGACATTTAGTTTCTTATTTTTCTTCCTTGGCTCCTCGAGGGAAATTTCTGAATGGGCAGTGCCATGATTCAAAGTGTGGAACGGACCTGCAGAGAATCTAAATTACTATTCCAAACAAATGACTGACAGAAACTGTAGGCTTTAATAACAATCTATATGAGAATCTCAGTCCCGCCGTGTCTCTAGTATTTGCTTTGTGATGTAGATCAAAACAAATAAGTGAGCAGAGAATTCAACTGTCAGCATTATAACAGATTACTGATCAGCATGCTGTTTTTGTTTGTTTAATTGTTCCAGAAACTGTAATGTAAATAATAGATCCTAATGACTGAATTATTCCAGCAAACTCTGTGATGTCTTGGATTGTTGCCTAGTAACCTCACCGTGATGACAGGACGGTGCACATCCAATAAGTGGTTACCACTGACAAACACAATCACAGACTTTAAAGGCACTGAAAAAAAAAAAGATAAATTCAATGAGCATCTATTAAAGCAAATAATATTTTGGTTTGGAAAGCACAAACATGAAAGTAATATGAGAAGATAGAACCTTACAGCCTGGTTGCTTTCAAGACAACATGAAATATTAGATTTCTTTGGGTTGTAAAACTGCGTGTTTGTTGCTTTTGTTTTCTGTTTCTTACTCTTTTAATACAAGTGTTAAAGGCTTTTCCTTCAATAAAACTGACTTCCATTTCTCATCTGCAAACTGCTAATCAATCATTCTGATCTGTAGCACAAACCCATTCCATTTCACTGAGCAGTGTAAATTATTTAAGCTGTGATGTGGATGATTGAGATTGCCTCGACTCAAATCACTCTCACGTCTGAGCCGAACACGTTCACTTCATCTGTTATATGGGAGAAATAATGTGCATCATATTTTCTCCTGTGGCAAAAAACAATTATCTCACTGGAGGATAATTAGGAAAGAAACTAAAAAAAGAGAAACAAGCCATAAAGGAGAGTAAACAAGTGCAGCCAGATTAATGCACTCGCAGAGCCCTAATTACAGTCTCATGCACTAAAACTTTATGAAGACGATGAGACGTTTCACTCATTTGTTCTGATTTACAGTTAATAGTAAAAGTACATATAAGTATTTGACAAATTTAATCAATCATCTGATGCAAGATGTATTTTTTTATTTATTACCATGACAAATAAACGTCTAAGATTCCAGATATAACAACAAACTAAATAACCTTCATGGTCACAATGTGAAGCAGCACATAATAGAATAATTTAAAAAGCAAATAAAGTGAAAATCGAGGGAAAACGATGAGACTTTGTCAGTTACACAAATAATAAATGACTGTGTTCTCCAGTTTATTAAAAGGTTTAGTCAGAGGCTAAAAACTTTGTGTCTAATTGTGTGACGGTGGTAAAATTTTTTAAGCCTGTTCAAATAATTATTTGGTTTTAGATTTATGAGACTTTTATTACAATTTGATTTCGTTTATATTTTACACAGTCCAACTCTTTTGGAGTTGTGGTTGTATTAGGAAAGTAATGTCATAACACGATAACCAGAACACATATAATTCCTCCAACTGGACTTACAAAA
This sequence comes from Pachypanchax playfairii, assembly GCA_006937955.1. Lineage (NCBI taxonomy): Eukaryota > Metazoa > Chordata > Actinopteri > Cyprinodontiformes > Aplocheilidae > Pachypanchax > Pachypanchax playfairii. The sequence continues at coordinate 2,008,775 of SSNP01000023.1, forward strand.
ACCTTTAGAAACTATTTTTGATCTTTAAAAAAAAGAAAAAAAAAAGATTTATGTTCATGCCAAAAAATGAATTAAGCGACAATTTAATTTTTTACGAGAGCGTTTGAGCAAAGAAGATGGAAAAAGTCACATCAAAAGTATTAACAATGACATTTTAATGTTACTAGATTTTCATATAATGTGCAGCCTTGGTGTTCTATTTGATCCTTTGATGTAGCAAGGCCAATCTTACTCCCAACTGAAGTCAAATTTAATTCAAATTGCACCATAAAGTGTATTAAAGCACCTTCTACAGCTTGAGAATAACTAAGTTTCGAGTGTTTGCCGAGATGAAGATGACACCTAATAGTGTGACCTCTCAAGAAAAAAGTCCAGCTAGAGAAAGAAACAGATGGGAGTGAAACAGCCTTAATCCACAGGGGAACACAGAGCAAAGAGACTTTTACATCACAGACGTTTCTTCTGGCTTCTATATTCTACAACCACTTCACATGTTTTTAAGGTTTCTGGAACTGCGAACTAAAATTGTGTATAAAGTTTAGCCTGGATGTAATTTTGGGAAGCTCAATGTAGATTTATTGGTACTATTGGTATTGAACGCTACTGCCAGCATTTATTCTGAAAATATAGGTGATTTTATTATACAGGAAGTGAGTGTACAATAACAAATGTTTGAGCAGGGATGCTGAAGAAAATCCCTCATGTAGATTTGACTGACAGGCCAAATTATTTTGATTATATATCAGCAGTAACCGTGGCGTAGACTGATTCTCACTCTAGGTGTGTGTGTGTGTGTGTGTGTGTGTGTGTGTGTGTGTGTGTTTGTATCAATAAAATGAGTCAGCTTCCTTTGGGGTTTCTTTCCTTCCTCACTTAGCTGTGTAGGTTATTAAGAGAGATTCCTTGAAGCTATTTTCCTGAAACACAGTAAGTCTCTGTGTTTTAGTGTGTGTGCGTGTGTGTTTGTGTGTTTTAGTGTGTACTAATGGATGGATCTGCTGTGAAGGGATGCTATTTGTCCGTATACAGAAAAAAAGCTTTGTCAGTCAGGAAAAAAATATTAGGCCTTGCTGAAACATCCCCCTCTGTGGTCCAGCATGGTTTTTGAGCCCCCCCTCTTTTTGTGTCTGAGGCACGATGTCATGGTTGTTTTTCTCTAAATGACTGTTCATTTAATGGTCGTGGCTGATGGCTTTGTTGTGTAATTTTATACCAAAGCAGAGAAGGCTCCCCCTCTCAGTGCGAACTGTGCATCACTGATTGACTGTATGTTGTTCTGGCTACTTTAAAACTTTCAGGTCAGTGTTGAATTTTTTTTGCAAACAGATATTATTGCATAGAAAAAAAGATTACCTGATGCATTATTTGCAAAAATTGCCTGAGACCAACAGAGTTCATTGGGCCTTTGTGGATTTCCTTTTTGCAGTTGTCTCAGCAACAAGAAAAACTGCCCAAAAACTAAAGCTGCAAACAGAAATGTCTAGACAAGTTTTCACAAAACTGACAGGAATTGGATGTTTTGAATCTAAGAAATATCCAAACATCTGTCTTCTTCCATGAGTCCAAAGGTCCACATAAAGGACGTGAGAGTTTTGTTAATTTTTTTATTAATACAGTCGATTTCTATCAGGCTCTTCTAATGACATCATAAAGCCGGCCTAAATATGGTGTTATGGAGCTTTTTATTAACAAAACTCCTTTTAAAGATTTAGATATCATCATTAAATGATCATAGACACAAAGATATAGAAACCTATGATTTAAAAATCTATGAAAATATATTTCAGTGAACTTAGACGTCCGTCTAGTGATTAATAATATATTTATATTTCATAACTAGGCAGACCCTCAGGACCTATAACATAGCTTACATAGACCTAATGAAGGACGTTATGACTCACTGACTCTTGATTAGAGTTTTCCCTGCTGGCTGTGTGTCAGCATGTTCGATGAAAAACATCAATACGCTGCTCAGTGTCGCTAACGTAAATCTAAACAAGGAAAATAACAAGTTTAACAACAAGGATCAAGTATCCAATGCAGGAATCTGAAGAGACAGATGAAAACAAAAGTGATGCAACTGTTGCCAAATGACCCTGTGCAGCAAACATACCAGGCAAGAGAGATGAAACGCAAAGACAGCAGCAGTAAACAAGAAAAATCAGAGATGGAAATGAACATTTATGAAAATGTGAACAAGTTCATAGAAGTTCTGCATCATGAGCGGTTGTGATATTCAGCGCCGACTGATTCTATGTTTCTGCTGCACAGGAAACTCATTTCTTTACTATTTATTTTTTGCAATATGGAACTAAAGAGTTTGTCATAGTTGCTGTCGGCACGTGAAAAATCAACAGGTTCCTTCAACAACGAGGCCAAACGGAAAGAAAGTCTGAACTGGATTTGAAAAAACATCAAACAGGTGAAGGTGAAACTCAAGAGGGTTGAAAGTCACTGGCAACAAGTACTGAAATGACTTATTGTATTCATAAAAGTACTTCAGAATCTCAAGCTGATACCAAAGCTGAAATACACTTAATGCTGCGAGAGGATTTTCATCCAAAATGGGACGAGCTCGTATAATTTTCGTTGAAATTCGTATCCACCGTCACACATTACGGATATTAACTCACTTCAGAGCAAATTTTGTGCATATAAACGTTAAAAAAGAAACTCCACTATGTGAAATAGTGTGAAATGATCATTTCACTACATTTCATCATTTTTATTTAATACTAAAGGTTAAACAGTAAGTTAACCAGTTAAACCTATAGAGAATGCATTGAGCCTCCAGTTCTTGAATATCTCACTGAACTGTTACAGTTCTGTCTTTATGCAGCTTCAGAGGGAAAATGTTAATGGATAAAAACCCGACAAGGCAGCAAAATTAATGTGGATATATCAGAAGAAGCAAAAGGAAAGAAGCACTGCATGAAAACAAACTGTGAATAAAACAGTTACATCTGGCCACAACTATGAGAAACTGAGAACTTTGATTAGTGGATGAGCAGCAGGTGAGCAAATGATCAGATTGGGAACAGGTGTGAGAAGCTGAACAATAAAGGGAGATGAAAAAAAAAAACAATGACAAATGACACACTGATCCATTCTGTGAAGAATAAAAGAGCACGCTGGTTTGGCAAGGGAAACGATTTTTACCAAAAGAAACACCTTCACAACATTTTGTCAACACTCCCTGGAAGGTAAATGTAATATTATCCAATTTACAACGAAGGGAAAATTTCATCAAACCAAAAAGAGGAATTTGTAATGTGGTGCAAACTGATAATAAGCCTTCAGGTTAGACATAACCTTAAACAGCAGGAGCAGCTCAGAAACAGCTTATTGGAAAAGAAAAAAAGAATGTTTTGGTTGCTTTGACTTGCCTTCGATAAAGAGAATAATTTCACGTGGAAGCTGCGTGATGGCATGAGCGCACGTGGCTTCAAAAAGCACAGCGTAATTTTAGATTTACTAAAGTCAGAAGCATCTGGACACTGATAAGCACAAGAAGAGAGAACAGAACACTTAACATGATTGTTTTTAATGTGGAGTGATACTCATCAATAAATGATCTTGCTGTGACATTTTAAGCTTCAGTGGTTGTTTCAGCAACAAATCGAAGCTTATATTATTATTATTGCACATTTTCTACAATGTTAAAACGGAACAGATGATCATGTCCCAGTAAAACTTCATTGAAGAACATCAGGCACTTAAAATCAACTAAAAGGATCAAATAAATCATTTTTAGAAGGTAAAATAAGTTACATGCTCTCCATCTGTCTCCTGTTTGACTGAGCTGCGTTTCAGATACTGAAAACAAAATATCTCCAAAGAGGATTTGGTGACATCTATGGGTTTTAGACTTCAGCTAGCATTGTTAGCAAGGATGTTCCAACACAGTATTAAAGAGGAAACTGTATTTGTTGGACTATATTTGTCCCTTTAATGAGAGATTTTTTTAATTTATTCACACAATTTCCTCCAGTTTGAACATCAATATCCTCACTATTACTTCATTTCTGTCCTTTATTCTTATTTATTCTACATTTACTAAGATGTTTGCACTTTGTTTGTCGCCTGGCATCCATCCTGACTGCTCTGTAAATGAGAATGTCAGAAAAGAAAACGAAGACTTTGAGAGGTTAAAACTGCCCTCGCTGTTTCCAAGAAAAAAAAAAACAACAAAAAAAGAAAACAGACCTAACAAGTTATATTTCTGGTCATATCTGTCAAATCTCTCACCTTTGTGTTATGTCACACAGTCAACACATCAGCAATAGATGAGATTTGCTCAGAAGAATGGGGGAGTTTTGTTGCCATGGCTACACAAACATCAAATTGAAAATGATGTTGTTGAAGCAGTGACCCATGTTGCTGTGTCTCATCACCTGAAGGATTTTCATTTCACAGAGTAGCAGGCAGTATCGTCCACTAACATCCCAAAGTCATATCGCACCAGAGACTCCAACTGCAGAGCAGTCAGACTTCAAACTAAAATGGAGAAATCTCTTTTTAATCTGAGAAAATACACAGAAATCTGTGAGATTCTGTTGTTTGTTGTAGATAATGTATGTGGTCAGATTTCTCTGTTTTCAACACTTGCTGTTTTGAATGAAAAGCTGTCATTAACCCTCTCAGTATGCAACGCCAAGCAGCAGGGAGACACAGCCGGAAACCTGCTGGCAAATTTACTGAATCATATTCAGCAGAGTCTGCAACAGAGGTGGAAACTAGACCCACATAACATGAACTAAAATGTTTTTGTTTCTTTTAAAGAAATAAATGTTTTATAAGAACAATGAGAATATCAGCTGATGGGGTGTGTGTTGATGGGAGGAATTATTTATGGATGGCCAAGAAGAAATATTTTGCTAATAATGACTGTTTTCCTAAACCTAAACAAGTATTTTGGTGTGTAGATTTAACCATATGGTACAAATACCCACTGAAAATAAAGTTTCCTGCTTTTAAAGGCAAAAACGGAAGATAAATGTTCACAGTGTCCAGCATTAATCACATTATTGCATGTAATATTTTCTATGCTTAAGCTTGTCATACCTGCACTCATCTTCCTTTTCTCCTCATAGTTCCTGCAAAATATTAAGACATGCTCCATTGTGTTTCTCTATAGGCACCACCTGCACCTTTCATTTAAATGTTTCCCCATTAGTAAACTATTTAAATAAGCTTCTTAATCTGCTGCGAACTTGTTATTTCCTGTTGATTCTCCTGTATTTCATCATCTCTTTCCCAGTGATGGTTAGAGATGGACACCTTCCTGTGAGGTAACCCTTGTTCTTTTATCTCATTATCCCAACACTTGTTCTTTCCTTTGGATTTTTAGATTCTAATATTTAAATATATGGTATTCTCTTTGTTCATGTGAATATTATGTTTTCACTCAGTCTGTACAACCTTCACTTGACTGATGGAATATTTTCCCGACAATTTTTTTCAATCAGTTAAACTTGCTTTTTCCACTCTGTGTCGCATTACAGCACGAATATGCACAAATAAAATGTTGATTGGTGCTTTGTTTGATTTGTTGACTTGTTTTTTAGCACTCTGCTGCTGTATTGATCTATTTGGGCCGGTGATTTCTCATCATGCAGAAAAGTCTCTTAATACAAAACCCAATAAATTCAGTTAGTCAAAAGAAACACTGTTTGCTGCAGCTTAACAGTTTATTGTCTGTGCGACTTAATTTAAATACACTTTAAAATACAATTTTTTCAGTTTTAAAAATGTTTGTAACATATTTTAGAACTGTCAAGAAAAAAAGAGGCACATAAAAATGAACTGACTCAATCTTTCTACCAGCAGCTGACTTTATCTAATTATATATTTCGAACCGTGCATTCAAAAAGGGGCTGAATAATTTAGGAAGAGTCATCAATTTAACAATAAACAGCTGTCAGTTTTATTATTTAGTGCGAGTAGAGTAGAGCGTCGTCAGGCTCTGTGATCAATGCTTTGTTGATGACGACAGTTTGGAGTTTCATAGTGAGACTTGGCAACAGCTGCCTGAGGAGCAGAATGTGGCTTTAAATGGAAAAAGTTTCACAGTGTTCCCAAAATTTATGAGAATATTTTGATGTCTGGCCAACAAAAGGAACTTAATAGATGCTGGAGTTATTGGTGCGGCTCTTTTGTTACATACAACACAGTTGGTGTCTCTCAAACAGTGTTAATCTTGATTAGCGTCTTTGCCACTCGCAGCAGCGAGTTTCTTTTCTCTGCAGAATCCCATGAATCAGGCTCCTGTTAGAGTTAAATTTTCTACACATGCCAAAGCATCAAGGCTGAAATCTTTTAGCACCCGATGCAAGGCCACACACAAAAATCGAAAGCTTTAAGCACAGGAACTCTTCACAACGCTTCACGATGTCCCAAACGTTACATCATCTTAAAAATGTGTCAACAAACCACGTCTGCTAGTCGAGCCACAGTGCCTCAACCTTTAGCAAACAGATGATGAAAGCTAACAGGAAAAATCATGTCTGACTCTGGTTCTTTTCAAAAATAAATACAGAATGCAATTTCCTGCAGCTTCAATTTAAAAAAGAAATAAAATTCCTGTGGGATTCTTCTGTGTTTGGATTATCCTGAGATAAACACAGTTTGTGGTTATGGAATAAAAGCAAAGAACAAAAGTCTTATTGTAACATCTCTAGGCATTAAATTAAACCTGAAACACAGAGAAGACCAGCTCATCTCTGACAGAGGGGACTGCAATGCGGGTTAAAATACGCCAACATATTTCGAAAGCTAAAGCACTAATTTAATTGACTCGACCATTAAAGCAGAAAAGTTGGCAAGGAAGTGGTGGTGCAACACCATTTAATAAACTCTGTAAGTCATGTCATGTTTTAAGTTCTGCTAAGCCTTTAATTACCATCCAACCGGTGTCATGAAGAAAAGTTGTGGCTCAGATTCTGTCCTTCCACATGGTGTCAATTTAAATTTTATTTAAAAAGGTTGTAAGTGGAGAGATGAACTTGTCTGGTATTACTGATGTAAACACCGTCTCTTCACCTCTTCTGTCTGTCGGCGCTTGTGTTGTTCCTTTTCACAGTCTGTTAGCCCCAATTGTAATTTCAGTCACGGTGAAGAGATCTGTGGAGGGAAGGATGTAACTGGGTAAACGCTTTCCTGATTGAGGTCACGGTTGATTGCTCTGTGAAGTACTAGTGCTGATCATCTCATGAGAAAGTTTAAAGCTCAAGCTTCTCTTTTCCAAACTTTAGTGCGTTTCTGTGAAAAGATACACTGCTGTTATACGGCTTTTGTAAAGTATGTTCTCTGGTTATATGTGAGAAAAGAGAACAATTTCAGACTTTGAGTTTGCAGCGTCTGGGTTTGTTGAACCAGTTCAGTGACATAGTAAGTTTTTTTTTTTTCTAGTTGAAAGTTCTTTTTGTTGCAACTAGATAAAAGTACTTTTAATATTTCTAAAGAGTTATTGTGATCTAACCTTGTGTGTTCAAAGAAAACCAATGTGAGACCAAATACATTGAAAAAAAAACATTTTTTTATAAATTCTGTTTAAAGTTTATTATTCACTTTGAGGAAATAAAAATGAGTTAGTAGAACATGTCTGCAATGTATGAAATGCAGGTTTTTTAAGCATTATTCTGGTTTAAATTAGTGTTGAAATGTTGCATCTACAAAGAAATTGTCAAAAATGTAACTGAACATTTTATTACCAAAAGGATTTATTGCAGCTATTTTGTCCAACAGTTTCCCCTTTTAATTATATTTTTTGCACTAAATATCTGAATTTTCACTTTTTTTAAAAAAAAAAAATCTGTCTTGATTTTTAGTGCAGGCGGATTCAAATAGTTACAGTTCAGATCATATTTTATTTTCCTCCTGCTGGCTCGACTCTGTAATTAACGTATTGTTTTCACCTGTGTCTCATCAGCTCTTCTATTATCCTGCATGGAGTTGTTGTGGTTTGGATCAGAGGTTTTTTTGGGGGGTTGGTACATTTTCTGTTGCATTTTCTCATCCCAGTGAGTCTGATATTATATAGTCTCTTTTTTCATTCTGTTAACTTGAATATTTCTCATGCAAACAAGTGAAAAAACTGTTATTTGGGAGCTGGAATGTGAAAAAATTAAACAATTTATCTATTTATTTATTTATTTATTTTTTTGGACAAAACACATTTTTACTGTAAACCTCTAAATTCTTGTATTCTTTACCAATAAAAGTCCAGCATGTTGTGACTCAGCAAATAGCTGTAAAAACACTGTTTGCCAGTTAAATATTTTCTGGCTGTGAACCAGGAATAATCCAGTGCCTCTCCACAGGATTCTGCAGGTTTCCCCGCTGGGTCAGAGGAACTGGCCAGTCGTGCTGTTAGTGGAAATTTATTTACATTTTGACAGTCATTTTGTAAATGAGAACATTTCATCTGCTATTTGAAGCAAAAATCTACGTTAAAAATCCTCAGAATTCTGTCGTATCAGCATGTCAAACCAGATCTCAGCTGATGCTGGTGTTATGATGTTTATAGTGTTTAACTGAGCCTCACTGTGTTGGAAAATCCTGAAATCTCTCTGAGATTCGTGCATTATTCAGTCCTTGTCTGCTACGGCTTAACAACAAAGTTAAACTGACTTAATGAAATGATGAGTTCATAACAGGCTGATGCTAATTAACAGCATCCTTCCTGTTCTGCAGACATTTAGCATCTGGAAGGAAAACACAAATGATTGTAAACGTTTTTAATTAAAACTTATTTAGCTGTATCAAATTTACCTGATGAAGAGAGTTAAAGAAACTGTAGTAAGATGAAGAGAACTGAGTAGTTTTTAGTGTCTCATTCATTTATGGAAATAAACTAAGAACAGATGGAGGTCTGAAGGTCCGTGGGTTTGAATACATGTCTGGGACGTTCTGTGTTTGTTGTTAAACTACAGTAACATTCTAAACTGAATTTATTGCAGCAAATTGAACAAAAAAGGGGGAATAAAAAAAATTCAACCTAGTTTACTTAAAACTGCACCTAGCTGAGATTTGTTTTGGGGTTACATAATGCCTTCCTATAAAAAATAAACACATCTTCCTGCTGAAAATCTCCACTTTATTTCTATTTGGATGACAGATTCTGCTGCCAAGCTCCAAGATGACTTTGTCTTTGCAAAGTTTATTGCTGCTCTCACTGCAACTGCATGTTTTAACCCAAAAATAACACATCCTGTAAAACTGCACAATAAACACTGACTGAATCTAAGCAGAGATCCAAAACTGAGACATAAAGTGGCAATGCATTCCTGCCCAATCCTTCTAAAGAAAGTTAGAATGTATTAAAGCTGCTATACTTATTTTGCATAACAAATTAGCTTAACATGTTTTTTTCATGCCCATTAAAAATGTTTTAACACAGCATGGATAAAAATATGTTGTGAAGATAAAAAAAAAAATAAATATATATATAAATAATTAAGTGGTTCTCCTGTATTTGTCTAAGAACATCAACCAATTAAATGGTTCAGTCCGAAAAGGAATGATTGGACAGTCTCTCCAGTCATATGGACTTCCGCATTTATTTGGCTTCTGTGCTCCTAAAAAACTGAGACATATTACAGCAGAACACCACTGCTGGGAGTGAAACAGCTGCTGGTTCTGCGTCAGGTTCAGGACAAAGTAACAATTAATGTCAGTTGTTTGTTGTTATATTGTTTTCACTTACCGGTGATTCCGTCACGTTACGGTACTTTAATGAACTGCGGACCAGTGTCCTGCACTCGGTCGTTTTCTGGGGCTACGCGTGTTTCAAAACCTGGGGGGGGCGTGGCTTAGGAATTCTACCTGATGGGAGGGGCTGAGAGTTCTGTGACTTTGTTTACATTTTTTTGACATTCTAAGCTAGGCAATTTGAAATCAGGTATCACTTTTAATGCATCAAGTCAGTCTTTTATTTTGAAACTGAAAGTTAGAAATGAACACAAGTAATCTTTTACAGTTTTTAAAGTTAAGTAAGCACGTACTGGAAAAATGCCACAAAAAATCTTATTGCTTCTTGGTTTAAAAACAGAATCACAATACAAACCAAATAGAACCCACGTTTATTGAGCTGGTGATATCAGGGAGTATGTAAACAAATGAAGGGTTCCCATCAAAGCATTGAATACCACATATAACTGAGAGGAAGTGGAAGGGAAACAGTTTTCATGCTCTTTTGGTGTGTGAGGAATCAGATATTAAGCCTAAAGGGAGACGGATAGATGTGTGGACAGATAACTGAATGAAATCTGAAACACTGTGAGAACTAAAAGTAAACCAACTCAGTTTTTCCCTTCGTCTTCAAAGACTTTTGAAGATTTTGTTCTCTATTGATTTTCGTCTCGACCCATCAGTCAGTCCATCTCACTTGTTTTTCACTCTTATTTACAGAAGCTGCTCGGGTCATTCTGACCGTGAACGGACCTTTATGTTATTGACATCTTTGTGAAAAGAACAAATAAATAAATAAATAAAAATCCAACCTAGCTGTATCTCAGTTTTTAATCCAGCCAACTAGAAAGTCATCTTCTCAGAAATGGCTAAATTTAAGATAATCTGCCAAGATTATGGGGGATTACAGAGAAATTGATTAATTTTAAACAGAGCAAAGATGATACACGTCTCTGTAGATCATGTTGGAGGAACTACAGTCCAGCTTCAGTATGTACTTTGGGAGTGTTTTAACCATTCAGGTTTCACCAAATGGGTCCAGTCTGTTTTGTAAAATCTAAATATACAAACTTTCCAAGTAAAATCAATAATAAAATCAATAATTGAGGTTTTATGAATAAGAATGAGTTGCTGTAACTCACAATCTGCAAATAAGACAAATAGTTTTACTTGAGCAGAATGGAAGGACTTATTTTTCTGCAGAAGTACCAGAATAAAATGCTTGATTGTCGGTTGCTGTGCGGCGGGAGATTAATTAATTTTAATAATTGGACTGCCAGTTAGATGTGGGCTTTCAGCCAGCTGCTGGGCTGCTTTTGCTCACACAACACTTAAAACTCAGTCACTGATTGAACACTGCTGAAATTAATGCCTGTGGTAATTCTAATGAACATGACGTCTGGCACTCGCAGAGCACTACAAACAAAGTGACACGTTCCAGAAAACCAGATGCTGCTGAAGTTGTGATGCAGCGTCGCAGCAGTTTAAAGACGGGCTGGTTTTATAAGACGCTTCCCTCTGATCTGGGAACAGTTTCACAACCTAAACATAACTGCTAATTTTAAACTTTTAATAAATTGCCACAAATGATTATATCTTGAACTTTAACTTGTTTGATTGTTTCTGATTTTTCTTTTTACTTTTTATCTTACGGTGTTGTTTTCCTCTCTTTGTAATTAGAAGGCAAACTGTTATATCTGCTGTTGTTTTATTGATTATATTGTCTAATGTTGTTGACATCAACCTGCCGAAGGGACTAAAGACGGAAATTTGCCGTAGGCTACAACCTAGCATATTTATGTGTACATGTTCATTAATATGTATTGTCCCTGTTTCAAATAGATAAATTCCAACTCAAATAACACAGTTCAGGGATAAAATGTGGAAAAAGTTAAAAAAAACATTTTCTTTTAATTTTTATTTTTTTTACGGTTGGTCATTATCTAAACCCACTTGTTACTGTTCAGGGTCATGTGTAGCTGGTGTTTATCTCCCGCTGTCATCAGGTAAGAGGTGGAGTTATACCTGGACTGGTCGCTAGTCGATCACAGGGACATACTGTATATAGACAGACAACCACTCCCACTCTCACACTTAGGGACAATTTAAAATAACTGATGAACCTCAACTACGCATGCATGAAGGGAACATGCAAACTACATGCAGCAGCTGGTTTTGAATCCAGGACCATCTCACTGCAAGGCAACAGCGCAACCCACTGCACCACCATGCAGCCACAGATTTATATGTCTATATATATTTATTTTGTGACCTCATCTAACTCAGATAAGCCTTCAGTCTAAATATTTTCATTAAAAGGTTTTTAAAATTTGACTGCAGTCCTTTAATTTAGGTCTCAGTGTGTTTATGTTTATTTATTTGTGTTAATTATTGAAAAGGTTTTTATTCTGATCACTTATATGATTTGTGCATTTTATATATGAATAAAAGATGTATACCTGTGTGTATATGTGTGTACATATATATTTTATTGTATTTTATCTTTTTTACTGCCTTACTACATTTTGCTTTTCATTATTGGAAAACACGTTGGGTTGCTGTCACTATAAAATGTTTTATATAAATAAAATGTGATTTGATTTCTTTTGGGAGACTTCCATGTTAAAATGGCTACATTTAGAAAATAGGTTTGACTTTTCTGTGTATTTTTTATAAACACTTTGAGTCATTTGAGTGCATTTTCATTCCGGAGCTTCAAATAAAACAAAAACCCAAAAGCTATTTCATAAAATTAAATTCAACACATGCTTTCAAGGAAACTGGTCTTTATCGGGAAGACTGTTAATCCACAGAGACAACGCTGCAGCGCAGTGACTCTTGCAACATGTGCACGTTCAACAACATCATTTCAAGCTACTTCAAAGAAAACGTTTGTCCTTGTGTTGTTTTACAGTGACATTAGAACAAAAACTGTAGGTTACAACCCTCAACAAAAACACATTTTTAATATAAATGCCTCTACTTTTTATTCCCTTGTCTTTGTTTGAGTATTATGGATCTCTCTGTCTCAGTTTTGGACATCCTGACACTCAAATAACTGGATTAAGATGATTAGAAAGAGCGGAGTGCTGGATTAGGCTGCATAGAGACGTACCTGATTAAACCTGGACATATGGATCTGGATCAGGACCCTCTGGAGTATCTTCACGGAAGATGAGCAACATGCAGCTAAACCTGAGGGTCAGAGTCTGAGACAAACTGTTCTGAGAGGGTGAGCTGAGTATAAGGAGGCTGATCAGGTGATTAGAGGCGTGGCAAAGACGAGGTCATGATTTGGAGGTCAGTGGAAAAAAATCTGACCAGAAATATTTTCTTTGACAAAATGATCACTTAAGAAAGTTTTTAAAAGCAAAAATTTGGTGTCAAATTAATTGAGATTCTGGGCAGATATATTTATTTGGGTTTTTATAAGCAGAGTCTTGATCAGGGATTCGATCAGTATTGCAGTAGATCTTTAAGACTGACGTTCTGTCTGGTTTTACATCAGTCATGCAGTAAAACATCGTCATATAACATGTAAATATCTGTGAAATGAAAGTATAAAGAACAACATGAGAGCAGTTCAACTTACAATGTTTGAAATTTAGGTGACGAAAGTGAGAGCTGTTCTTTGTGGAAATGTAAGAAACATGAACAATAACTGTCATATAAAGCTACTGAGGTGTAATTGATTTTATTAGAATGATTCAGACTGCAAATCATTTTACTATAAAAACTAATGCAAGTATCAGACTGACAGTTAATATTAAATGACTCAGATCTACATCAGGAACAAACAGATCTTGATTAAGACCTTCCTCTGATGTTGTTGTTATAATATGCATGTTGTACAGCGTGATGGAAATAAAACACGAGGAGATGAAGAATAATTCTACGTCAAAAATTTTAATTACCAGGAAAACAAGACGCACAAACAACTTGACTAGATTTCACTCGGAATGGCATAAAACATGAAGCACAGTCGCTAAACAGACACGTTCACTTGAGACAATTTGAATCACCTGGCAGAGAACTGAACATGGAACAGGGAACTTATACAACCGAACACAGGTGAACAACATCAGGTCAGAGACTAAACGAGAGTGGAAAATCACACAAAGACTAGAAATACTGAGAAGGTAAAAACCAAGATAATATGAATAAACATCACACGCAGAAAAAAGATCATGACAGAATAACCTGACATTAGGGGTCAAAAGGTAAAATAGAACAGGGAAAGAAAACATGGAGAGAGAGGAGTAAATAAGAGAATCAGAAACAAAAGCATGATGACAGAAGAACTGTGAAATAAACTGGAAATGAAAGATAAGAAAGTAAAACAAGGAAAAAATAGCAGAAACAAGAGACGCGTGCAAACCTGGATAAAATATTCTGCAAAAATCAAAGAGAACCAGCAACATGACAACATGTTACGTATTATTATGAGAACAGTCTTTTATTTCTGTATATTTAATGTAATAACTGTCATTACTGTATAATTTCATAGCAACAGATTTTTAAAAGTGTTTTCAATAATTTTATCAGATATTTAAAAATAATGATGCACAATGTATAAACCTAGAAAATCACAGAAAATTACACAAAGTAGATTATTAGTACAGAAAAAAATATTACTATAAATAAGAAATACTGAAATACATATATAAAGTAATTTCTGTAACTTGATGAAAGGCAAAATATTTTGTGTATTAAATTAATTTTTAACATTTAAAAGTGGACAATAATAGCAACAATGTAACCTTAATTAGTTCCAGACTTCAGTCCTCAGATTTTAAACACGAGCTGACAAACGTCTCCATCGTGTTATTTTATTTATAACTGGCAACAAATTCCCCATGATATCAGGGCTGCTGACGCACACATGCATATATGATCACGCAGCATGTGCAGTCTGTGCTATTATTTGTTTATAATTGTTAGTTCAGCTTTAACACCTCCACATGGTAACATCCTGGAATCGGCTGGTGGTTGGTCATTTGTGCCAGCGTAGATGTGGGAAACGTATTTGTCTGCATCTTGTTATTTAATATGACAAATTGACCATCATCTTAAACACAAATGTCATGACTCCTGTTCTCGGCTCCAGTACAACCAGACTTGTGTTTAAGGACTCTCTCGGGAGTTATATAATGTATATGATTTTTTTTTTCTTCTTAGTAAGATAAAGGTTCAGATAGTTTGAAAACCCACACAAACGAAGGATTTTCAAACAGAAAAACCCACCAATAAAATCCAAATGAGTTTGTCTAACTTCAAATGAACTGAATGGAATTTAACAGCTTGATCCAGCTTGAGCTGCACTTTGTTAAAAAAAATCTCAGAAGGAGGAAAGAGCAAAATAAATGAAGATTTGCATCATTTTACTGGAAGCTCGACATGTTTGACAATTTATATACAACGACAGAGAAAGACTGTACACAGGCTGAGAGGAAGATTCCTCCCGGGAACAAATCATACCTGAGTTTCCTTTGTTTATACTTTGCAGAGATGGCGTTCTTGCATGAACTGATAATAAAAAATAACGTCAGGAGAATTCTAACAACCCTCACGGCTCCCTTCTGTTAAACACTAATGACACAATGCAGAAAAACACATTGCATTTTTCTTTTTCGTTGTGCTGCATAATTGATGCCTGTACCGGTGGGTGTTGCTGGTTGAGATCCAGAGGAGCGATGCACTGATCATCGAGCACCATGGAGAACTGCACAGGAGTCCTCGACTGAAAGTAAGAAATAAAGGCAGAGCAGAAAAAAGACTGGCTGGAATCCTGGAGCTGAAAATTTTAAAACTGGCCACATTTTTTATGATTCTTTAAGAATTTATACAAAAAATTCTAAATTTCTGTCTCAGATTTGCTAATATTTATGGTTTAAATTAAACCTGTGGAACTTTATTTGACTACACTGGCATTTACTTGAGCCTTTTCTGAATAAACATTCTTTGGAGATAATTTTCTATCATTCACTCAGTCCTTAGACTCCCTGGATTCATGTATATGTTCACATAAATCTTCCATATGAAACATATTTCCTCAAATTCAACATAGAAATGTGTGTAACCTGCTAAATAAAACCTATTAAGCCATGTCTGATAAACTATTGGTACTTGGTACTTATTTCTGGCTTTTTTGTAATTTGTGACACTATCTTTATTAATTACTAATACTTGGAACATATTTTTGGGCTTTTTCTGGAGGCTTTTTTGCAAATAAGATTAAATATGCTTAGAATATTGGCTATGTGCTCTATTAGATGAAAAAAACATGATATCTTTAGCACTTGGTCACAAAATGATGTAAAGACGCAACAGTTTCTGTCTACAGCTGCAGGTCTTAGTTGTACATGTTACATTTTATTTATGTGGATTAGAACATCTCATTAGTCATTACAGCAGATCCTTTTGTCCTAGAGGTGAGATTAATTATTTTTGAGGGAACATGTCAGGGTTAAGGATTCATAATCTTTTCAGTTTGTCCCTGCATTGAAATTTTCATCAACTTTTCATGCAACATCACCAAACCATTTGAAAAAGGACCTGTTCATCTGTTTCTGCATTGCTAAAAGTGAGAAGCTAACATTCACCCTGCAAACTGCTGCAAAAATTAGACTGAAAATGCAGAAGCGCCTCTGCAGAGAGTGTTTAAGTGAGTGTCTGGATTGGAACTTAGAGTTTTGAGGTAACACACCAAGAGAAAAAAAACCACGAGGTTAAAAAAGCAAGTTGGATTTTCTTGATAATTCTTGAAGTTTTGTTTCTCATCTGGAGCTTCATTAATTAAAATGAAAAGTGCAGAGTTTCCAGTTTTTAAGCTGCAGCAAGAGAGCTGGCTAGCCAATCACCCCCCACTGACAGGTTCATAACAATTTACATCCTCACACACAAACCAGTTCAAAAAAAGACCTGAATGACCCTCAGAAGAAAATAGAGACAGCTCACCTGCTACAGCTTAAACCTGGAAACTCTGCACTTTTTACTTAGAGCCACTGAAGCTCCAGGATTACTTTGACCTGGTGACTGTGAACTTTCACCAGCAAAAACTATTACAGAATTTCAAGGTTTTTTTAAAGTATATTTTTTGCACTACAATGGATAAAAGGGGCTCATATTTGAATTCATTTTATGGGGTTTAGCCAGTGTATCAAGATGAGATCTGCATGGAATTTCATCCACGATTGAAAGAAATGCTCATCTGTGCTTCTAAACAAGCTGTTTACTCATTCTGCTCCAAAGTTTCAGCTCATACAAAATCCCATGTGCTGCAAAGTTTAATACTTTCAGACTTTTAAACATGTCTGCGTAAAAATAATCATACAAATATAATTGAATTACTGGTATATAATTATAATTTCTACAGGTGCACACTGAAATTAGAATTTAAAATTCTGAATTTCAGAAAGACATTCATGGAAATATTCAACAATCATACACTTTTGTATTCAAAATGAGATGTTGGATCTTGAGTTTGAGGAGAAAATGCTCATGTTAGAACATGTTTTAACTTTACTTTGCGTGACTTTTACTGCACCTGTTATTATTGATAAGAACAGGAAATCCATTTGTACTGAGTGAGTTTAAACACCCCTTAGAAAACCAGACTGTCAGAAACTGACAGCTGAAGTATTTCAAAAAGAAAAAAAACACCATTACTTGAAACTAACTGCACACTGTGAGTGTTGTGAAATCGAAGTGTGTACTGCTGGGTTAGCATCTATTTGTCTAGTCTGCAGGTTTTTTAATTATTTATTTAAATGCAATTT
>SSNP01000023.1:2026248-2312141 GCA_006937955.1 Pachypanchax playfairii
AGTGTTCATAGTCACCATGACTACAGGGGAAAACTGTTACCTCCATCTTTGCATGAAATATTCAAATAAGGCAACAGAACTTCAGGGAATTGATTCCACAACCTTTCACAGATGCATGTTTTTGGTCTGTGGGAAGAAACCGGAGTCCCTGGAGAAAACTCACACATGTGCAGGGAGAACATGCAACTTCATGCAGAAGGGTCCCAGCCCAGATTCAAACCCACCACCTCCTCACTGCACTGCAGCGGTGCCAACTGCACCACTGCAGCCCTTTAAAAATACTCATATAACTGAAAGTTGAAGACTCATCAAAAGCTGCTAAAAAGCCTCCTCATCTTTTTTAAAATAGCTGCTCATTTTATATTCTGACAGGATCTCGCAGTGATGTATCAGTTTTACACCAGGGAATTATGTGTTGAAGGTTGACTGTATCCAAAGATTACTCAGCCATGAACTCGTGGCGTCCTCCAGTGACTGAGGTCCATTTATTTCAGCTGTAAATGGAATGTTTTGTGCCTTGACTGAACCCGATTGCAACAGATGAATAAAAAATGATGTTTTATGATGTTTATTTTGAAATGAAGATGTTAAAACATACAGAGCAGCAAAAAGGAGAGGGTGACGACTTCACATGGGATGAAGCCAATGGGTGAGTCCATGATACAGTTCATGATCAGTGAGTTCTGCATCATGAACATTTGCCTGTCTGTAGCTTCAGTGCTGAATTCTTCATTCACCTCGGAGATACAAGAGGTTGAGAAGAAATTTAGTTTTCCTTCCAGAATGGTCAGACTGGGCTAAATATATCTTATCATGAACAAGTTAAAATGCAAAGGTGGGACATTTCCTGCCTCCTTTAAAAAAAAAAAAAAAAGTTAATTTGGTTCAATAAAGAAGCTGTTAAAAGACTAACAGGCAACTTTGACTTTGAGTTTCTGTAATAATGTTAAAGTTTCCATCCAGAACGTTTTGTAAATGATCCTTTCCCATTTTGTGCCACTCAAGAACCATAATGAGAAAAGCCGGGACATTATCTTGATTAAAATCAATCCCTATTGGATTATACTGAGTTTTGCTCCATCGTTTGGCTCCCTTATTAGAATATGAGAAATCAAAAGTGAGAAGGATTATTAAGTTGCTTTGCAGACAGCTTGGCAAAATAAATGAATGAATAAATAAACAGTGTCCTTAGTTTTCAATTAAATTAAATATTTCCATTAAAGCTGCATTTCAATGTAGTTCCTGGTCACTTTATTCCTACTTGACCGTGAAAGGTAAGGTTAAAAAAACATTGAGCAAATAGAAAAAAAATTTAGAAATGCAACAAATACGAGCAAAAGTAAAACTCTGAAAAGACAAGAACAAACAGTCTGAAGAACTTAAGGTTCAGAAAAACAGCAAGAGATGGTGTAAAAATAAATACGATGAAGAGACAATACAAAAATAAAGCTTAGTGAAGAGAGAAAAAGAAGAAAAGAGGAGTGGACGTCACCACAGAAAGAAAGATGAGAGGATAAAAACAAAGAAAGGGAGAAAAGGAAGGATGGAAGCATAAGAGAGGTAAAGATGAGGACACAAGAAGAAAGAAAAGGAAAAGACCAAAGAGAAATAAAGAATACAAATAGGAAGAGAAGATAATATGGATGGAGGCAGAAAAGAAGCAGACATGAGACAAAGGAAGGAGAAAAACAGTGATGGAAAAATTGGAAGAGAAGAAGGAAGGATGGGTACAGAAACACAAAAGACAAGGAAGAGAGGACGCAAGAGAAGGAAGGAAGAAAATACGCACGACAGAAAGAATAAAGGTTTATTTAAGGAAAGAGAAGAAGTGAAGGACGGAAAGAAGGGAAGGATGGAAGGAAAGAAAGGATAGACAGTACATGAGAGGAAGGAAGGACGTAAATTAATTCTCTTTCATGAGTCCCTTCTGTCCCGCGTGGGATTACTGTGCCACACGAGGGTCATAAGTAAACTCACACATGTAACAACCCCCCTCACCCCCCACCCCACCCACCCACCCAGCATCACCACATTCTCCAACATTCCGAGGCTCCGCTCAGGTTCGTCCCGCGTCTGAAACGCATCAGAGGAAACGGGAGACTAACACCCAGCGGGGCACCGAGTCCACCGACAGACACCTACAGAGGACCATGGAGAGCGCCGGGAACAGCTCGGTCTCGGATCACCGGAGCCAGGTGCCCCTTTTTCACAACAACAGCAGCTTCTGTCAGAACTTCACCGACAACACGAGCTTTTCTGAGGCGGCGCGATGCGTCGGGGACCCCGGACTGACCGGCAGCATGGAAGACGACTCTAACCCGGTTGTTATTGCCATTATCATCACCGCTCTTTACTCCATAGTGTGCATGGTGGGGCTGGTGGGAAACGTGCTGGTCATGTACATCATCGTCAGGTAAGACAGATGAACTGGGTGTGTTGCTTCCAGTTTTTGCATCTCATTATTTTAGACATTTCACCCGGTTTCAAAACACGCATGAAACCTGTTGCTAAAATGAATGAAAAGCTGTGTGTCTGAGTTTGTGTAAATGTGTCAAAGTAAAAATCTAATAAATGCGCAGCTTCCCAGCTCGGCTGCAGTTCGTGCGTAAAATACCTCCAAATTACACTTCGGTGCGCAGAACACGAACGCAGCAGAAAAACGCGGCTGCACATGACAGAAACACATTATTTTTGCAGGTTTCATATACATATGGCAGCTTGATGCAACACTGAACTGATAAATTTGCTCTGATGTGACAAAGATGCGCCACATTGCGAGCTGAACAAAAGCATTATGTCCCAAAGAGCCCGTCTAAACACGCTGTGAGTTTTCTGTTCATGCAACTTAGAGGAAAGTCTATAAATAGTTGCAAATGATGTTAAAACAAGCAACAGCTGATCTGTAATGAAAGTCAACAAGGCGTTCTGCTACATTTGTTTCAGATGTTTTGCTTTTACACGCAACATGAGAAGATGTTGACTTGTTAGAAAGGAACAATGAATGTTTCACACTTAATCTGTTCACTTTACTCTTATTTCATCTGTTAGTATATTGAATTTTGTTGAGGATGTTAGTCATTGTTTGAGTAAAGGAGTCTGATAAACAGGTCTCTAATTTCTCATGAAGGCTGACATTTCCTTTGGTTAAACGACCCCCTGGCTGATGCTTTGTCAGTCTAGATGAGGCTCTCAGGTAAAAAATGTTCGGGGAGAGCAGTGCAGAAGAAAAATGACAAGTGTGCTTACAAAGGAGCTGGCCATGAAAGGATGGCTGCATGCAGAAAGACTGATGGTAATCAATGAGAAAGTGTGAAAGATGTGAAGCGAACAGAGATAATAGTGAGGGGGGGGGGGTTGCTTTAATGTGTTCAGCTGGCGATTGCTCACTTCATTGGTCTGATGGAGTCAGTGAAGTGGTCAGGTGGATGGGTTTGCTTTGGAGAAACTGTCAAACAAGATCCGGATTCCACTTGTTGAGTGTAAATGTACTTCCATGACTGTGTTACACGTCGTATCCACCTGTTTCCTGGTAAATGAATGCTCTTTGTCAGACTGTGCACATCATTCCAAACTAATTCTGCTCTGAATGCTTCTGGAAATAATACATTTGTTTTGCCAAAGAATGCTCACATCTGTGCCAGATGTTTCCCGATCCGAATTACTCAGTTAAAATTGATCTGCTCTTTGTGTGAAGTTAGTTAGTCAGTAGCATTTTTTTAATGGCAGAAGCCATCTGTGTGAACTGTATTCTCTGAGCTCTAGAAAACACATCATTTCAAGCAGGCTGCAGCAAAAAGTACAACCATAATGACGTGACCATCTTCTCTGACTAGCACATGACCAGGGGGTCTGTTTTCTTGGTTTTCTAAGTTTTCTGCAAACTTCTGACTTAATGAGACTTTGAGGGAATTACATGAAACCTAAAGGATGAAACTACAATCCATCAGGGCTTCTTTGTATTTTTTCATTCCTCCTAGTTATTTCTTCCTCTTCGCAGAGTGAGAGTGAGCTGCCAATTAGGTAATGACACAAAGAAAGTGGGTATTTACTTG
This sequence comes from Pachypanchax playfairii, assembly GCA_006937955.1. Classification (NCBI taxonomy): domain Eukaryota; kingdom Metazoa; phylum Chordata; class Actinopteri; order Cyprinodontiformes; family Aplocheilidae; genus Pachypanchax; species Pachypanchax playfairii. The sequence goes on from SSNP01000023.1 coordinate 2,030,301, forward strand.
TTTTCTCAATCCTTCTGTCTTATTTTACAGACTTGGCCTTGAAAACAGTTTGGGTGGATTACTAAAGGTACCAGACAGGATGTGAGATTTATTTTTTCCCTTGCTTCCTTGTGATAGAAGTAATGACAAATTCAAAGCTATAAAGCAACTCTCTGCTACTCTTTTATCTCTGTCCATTTGCAGCATCTCTTTGACCCCATCTGCAAAACTCAGCTAACATCCGCAAACTTCCACTGACCAAGCAGACATGATCAGAGAGCTGCACGCTCGATTGGAAGAAGAAAAAAAAAAAAAAAAGAAAACAATCAATTATGCTCGAACAGAGAGCATTGGGTTCCACAAGGAGCAGGCCACCAGTGCAGATTGCTTCCTGTTTCCATGGAAACACTGGGAGGTGTTTCGAGTGAGATGATTGCAAAATGAGTCCATCACTTCCTTACATGTCTGTCTCTACACCCCATCAGGTTAAACGAGCAGCTGTGGCGAGTTGGTCACATTCAGCAGCTGGAGGATTTCTAAAACCCATTAAAAAGAATAAAACATCTGCACCTGCTGACCTGCTCACATAGCTACTACTTTGTGCTGCATCCACCCTAATTACCAGTGTAATCTTTTACAATTGGTTGCTTCATTGTGTGATTTAATATCTTAAAGACGCTGCAATGTTGCATTATAAAATCACCGCTTGCACGCTTGAGAGCAGGGGTCCATTTATAGTAAATGCAATGCTAATACAAAAGGTAACAGCATGTGGTTCATGAATGTAAAACCAGAGATCCTACTAATGAATTTCTCTTACCTCCCACTGTTTCACACGATGGTTTCATGCCGAGTCTCAAAAAATAAACCTGCAGTCACTTGTCTGCCAAGGTAATACTCGATAAAAGATCTTGAGAGTTTAAAAAAGATTCTTTAAAAATGTTTAGAGCCTCTCTAGAAGAGAAAAGAATAAGAAATATTTCAATTATAACTTTCACCTACCTTGAATCGTCTGGGAATTTGTGTGATTTTATTTTACCCATGAAGCAAATATAAACTAACAGAATAGATTTAATGTCAAGATCAAAATATAATCCCAAAATAATGAACAGATTTGGTGAATCAATGGAAAGGATCAGTTCTAGGCTGTGAGTTACTCAACAGGTAGTTTCAGATAATCATTTCTGTTGTCACTCAGTTTTGATACAATAAAGTTTGATTCAGCCTGATTTAAAGGTCACACCTTATTTTGCCAATGTTTTGTTCCATTCAAAAGAAACTCCTCATTCGCTCTTTTAACCAGGTGACATGTTGGTAAACCTAAAAGAAGCAGACCCAACAACCGAATCATCCATCCGAGACTAGTTAAATCCAGATGGGATGAGGATGTTGATCAGGTCCAGCTCAGAAGCCACTCGATCCCTGACACGAAGAACGAAAGACAAACTTTTTCTACTAATCTTTCTCTGCAGGTGCATTTAAGAATCACCCAAAAATTGACTCATCATTCAACACTTACTGTCAATCTAAAATTGCAACGACAAAGGTTGTTTTTAAGTAATAGACAGTTTAAATAAACACGACAGGCGACGTTAGATTTTATTACCTTTTTAGGGCTTTTCTACTGATTGATTGTTAGATTCTTGTTTTCATAATGTGGCTGGCAGACGAACTGCAATTCTATCAGTGCATCTGTGGCTGAACAGTGATCGCTTCGGGCTGTTGTTTTGCTTTATGAGTGTTTCATCATTAACGTCTGCGGCTGAGATCTGCAGGAAGCTTTTCCTGCAAATGCAAGTGAAGGCAGCACAAACACAATACAAGGCGTTCCTTTCCTCCAAATGGCTTTGACACAAAAACACATGATCATCTAAAATGTTTGTTTATGATTTCACATTAATATTTTATTACAAATTAATCAAAGTTTTTACTTTCTGGAAAAATCTTCGGATGAGCTGAGGCAAAGATGATAGTTCACGGAACTAAAATACTTAGTAGGTGCTCGAGTATATAGATGGACACACACGCCAACATATGCCCTTTTCTCATACAACAACAGACAAACACTTCATTTTCAAATGGAATTAAAGGTCAGCATTACAACTTGTAACCTTGATGTTGTTTACTGAAGGAGCTGAATGCATCTAAGAGGCAATCTGAGAAATGTATCCCCAGAATTATTGTGATAAAGGTTTAAAAAACTCTGGGCAGAAAGGCCTTTAAACATCTGTACATATTACAGTTAAATCATTTTGGATATAATGTTTTTAAATGCTAGAAATTGTATGACAGCAATTAGCATCAGGTGGGTCAGATGTAATGAAAGTGGGAGACTTCAGGCTAAATAATGCAAATGAGCTGCTCACTGACACATAAATAAAAAGATCAGGATCATTTCAGATGTTCTGGGATTAATGAATCAGTCCTGATTGCTTTTGGGTGAAGATCTGAATTCATGAACATTTCTACAGATGATTGCAGCACCAAACCAGCAACACGAAATAAAATCAATTATCCAGCGTTTCATTCAGTAAGATCTCATCACAGTCAACCTGCTCAGACTTCTCTGATCTCAGTCTTTCAACACCTCCACAGCATGACAAATGCTCCTAAATTATACTGAAGCTGAAAGAGCAAAAAGGAATCTACGTGATGATAATCGTTAAGATATTACACCTCAATCCAATTGTTAGCATTTGAGGGATAAAAACTCATCTGGATCAAGTGAGTACCAACACTTTTAGAAACAATTAAACTAAAAAAAAAGTATTAAAACATTATGAAACCCAGAAAGGAGAAGAAACAGTAAGAAAACTGAGACAGAGTAAGAACTTGAACCAAAAAGCTGCTGCAGAAAACGAAGGTAGTTTCCATTGGAAGTGAAATGATAATCCCTCCCACTCTGTGACAGTGAAGGAATGAGGATTAATGAGACAGACAGGAACAGAAGCCTTTCATATTTTCTCATAATTGATGATTGATGGAAGCTCTTTGCTGTTTTGTCCTTCTGTCAGTTTGACTCATTTAGTCTGTTTCTGATCTTTATCCTTTATGATGGTCACAGTAAAACATGTCTACTCTCCTTAAAAAGGGATTTTTATTGGTTAAAAATTCATTCATGTGCATGAATAAAATTTAGCAAAACGCTAAAGAGACCAAACAAAACAATAAAGTCACCTACATTCATTTTTTTTTTTGTTTCTCAACTGTTTTTATTTTCATTGTTTGAGTTTGTGTCAATTAAATGTCACATAACAACAAACACCATATAGAAAAATGAAGTTCCAGTTCACCTGCTGAGTTTGTGTCCCTCCTGCAGTCGCTTTGTTTTTATAGATATTGATCTGCTCGGGTTGTTTCAGTCAGCAGCATCAGGCCAACATGTTACCGCTCAATGCTGATGGATTTTGTTACTTAACATATTTGTCATGATTCACGTGTGTTTTTATTGCATTCTGGTGTGTTTTGGGATTGAACAGTATACATCTGTGTGTGTGGGGGGGGAAGAGTTTCTGGGTGGCACGGCGGTTATTACAGATGGTCTGGGTTCATGTTTTGGCCCTTTGCCCTTCGCTGCATGTCGTCTCTTCTCTGTCCATTTCTGCCTCCCAGTCTGGCAACATTCCTTGAATAAAAGCCAATTATCTCATAAGCAGTTTATTTAAAATGCATGAATGTAGCTTTGGTTTGCTGGTTGTTTGGTTACCTCACTCACTGAACAAGCTGAAAGGTTTACGAGTGGTTGTTAAAGCAGGAACACAACAGCTGGATTGAAAACTTCCTTGAAACTAAAATTATCATGTAGTTGTTGACTGAGACAGATGAAAAATTACAATAAGAAACATAATTTTAAACATGGAACTCAGTCTGAAGAGATGTGATTATTTTTCTCCTGTTTGTGTAGATTTCCATACAAGGACGGGTTCTTTTGTGTTTGCAACACTTTGTTACTCTGAGCATCGTCGTTCAGCTCGAGCAGCAGCACATCTGTCACAACACCGTCCATCCGTCTCTGTCTGACATCCCTGAAAGACGCTCGCCAGGCTGTTTGTCTCTCTGTTTTCTGGACGTGTAATTATTCATCTTCTCTGTTTGTTTGCCAGTTTTTTGTGTGAGTCATAGCAGATGTTCTCCAAAAAGCTCAGGATGTGTTGCCAAGCTAAATCTGGGCTTCTTTCATCATTTTTTAACAAAGTGGTCTGTTCCTGGCGTAGGGCATGTCCACTTTTGATAAAATCAATGGAGTCCCATGTAAACTCACAATCCTTTGTTCTGTATATCATTCAAATTCAAAAGTTTAATAAGTTTTTAAACACAGAATTGAAAATTAGCGAAAGTTCGATAACGATCAACCCTGCTGATGTCACATGTTTTTTGATCTGAGGTAAATCAATAATTACCAGCCTTTAATTTTTCTTCCACTTCATGAAATCCGTTAACATCAATCATGGATTCAGCCTCTCTCCTTCTGAACTCCTGCCTTGAGTTCGTTCTGCTAAAATGAAGCGCGGTGTAATTAGATTATCGATCAGTTAACGCTGCCTTTCTGTCCCGCGAACACAAAGACGGGAGTAAAATCATCTCATACGAGAGCTTTAATGTAATCACATTTTTACTACCCAAATGGAGTTTCTATGACAACGCCACTTTTACATAGAATAAAGGAATCTCTCCCATCGTTTTTGGTTGTGGTAAATGTTTCTCCAATCCAATTTCAGATAAAGATTGGAACCTATTATCAACTCAAAAATATATATTACTTATGTCGCCCATACAAATACAGATTCTTCTGTTTTTAAGTTGATGTTGTTTATTATAAAAGAAAATTTTTATCAGATTAGATATGAGAAGAATAGGAGTTAATCTGAGATTAAGTCAAAGGCAGCATTTGAAACTTTTATTTATCTGTTTTTCTATATATTTGTGTACAGGTTTCACAACTGGACAACATAAAACGAATTTAGCATTTGATTAATTAACTTTGATACTTATTATTCTATAAAACTGCTGCTAAAACTAAAAACAAATTCAAGTTTAAGCTGCAATGTAGAAGGAAGATAATATGCATCTTTTCATTTTAACATTGAGGTATCTTTAATTTCTAACTCTCTCACAGACACCTGAACACAACGAAACTGATCACTATAAGTTCAGTTTCATAAAAAACTTGTTTAAAACCTGTCAGACTTTGATCTTCATGAGGAAGAACTTTAATAGTTTTAAAGTTGTGTAGTTGTGTAGAGTGGAAAAAGAATCAGACCCGAACACCAAGATAAGTTACATCCTTAAGCCTGGAGTTTTGGGGGTTTAGTTAAAGGTCGACAGCTCAGGTCTCGCTTGACAAAGTCAGTCTGTCATGATCTCTAGCTGTTTGTCAAGGACTCAGGGAGCTAGTGCCTCATTGGGTGAGAGGCGGGGCTACACCTGGACAGGTTACCAGGACATCACAAGACCACATATAGACCACTCACACACACACACACACACACACACACAGACACACAGAGACAATTTAGAGTTAACAATTTACCTACATGCGTGTTTTTGTTCTGTGGGAGGAAGCTGGAGAAAACACATGCATGCACGAGGAGAACATGCAAAATACAGACAGACAGACAGACAGACAGACAGACAGACAGACAGACAGACAGACAGACAGACAGACAGACAGACAGACAGACAGACAGACAGACAGATCTTTGTAAGTGTTTGAGCAAACAGGTGAATGAGAAATACATTATAACATTATAACAGTTCTAAAAGCAAAATAAAGTCTTTAGTGAACATACAGTTATTGATATCTTTGTATAAATGTCCATTTATACTGAGTGTAAATTTTCTCCTTTACATTTCTCATATAACATAAATACAAAGATCAGTGTTCAGCACAGGAACACACACTGACTCCCTAATCTTTCAGAGTGCATGGACTGTGTTACTGTATGTTTCAGAGCCAGAGGCTTCCACATGTCTGCTCACATCTGCAGCCTGTTTCTGCAACCAGAATCAAATGGTTTATCTGCACCCAGCAGCAGCCCATGAATCATACACAGCTCGGCTCCACAGGCTCCTGATAAATTACGTTTAGGTTGCTGTGTTACAAAAGCCCCCCAAAAAGTTAACTGTTTCTGTTCCAAACTGTTAAACACGGTTTGGGTTTGACATTTGTTGAAATGTGCTAGTAAGACTGTTGATGATCTTTTAATACCAAATATTAAGAACATCTTCAATGTTTGCCTGTTTACTGATCGTTATTTCCAAGATCATTACTTTGATTCATCAAAACTCTGCAGCAAGAGACTGAAACTCTTTTTGAGAACATTAAGCAAAACATTAGCAGTGAACTGCTTCACTTATAGCTAAAGAAATTATATTTATCCTTTAAATTATCCCTCTTTGTATTAAAATTAATAGCTAAAGCTTTTATGTTTTATGAGAGTGCAATTCACCAAGAATAAACACAACTGATTTATCTATTATGACTGAATGTTCAGCAAATTATGCAAGAGAAGATGTAATTTATACTGACTGATAGTGGAAACATTATTTGGGCTGTGGAAAATGACCACCAGGGCAAGAAGACTGGATTAAATCATGAAACACTTAATCTTGCTGCTTCCTCAAAAAGTTTGAGCTTTTTCTACTGTTATTGCTGACAGACTATCATCTTCATCCTCATGGTTGCCATGGTGAAGGACAAGCATCACAAGAGAAAAACACTCTTAAGATAAAGACTCATTAACATATAGGAACATCTGAAACGTGCTGTTGACTGATCTCGTGTAGAGGGGACATGAATTTGGAATCAAGTTCGAATGCCTAGAAATATTTAGACATTTTACATCCGTTTTAATTCTATCAGCAGAATAATGACATGAGACACGTGTTTTTTTTTTTTTTGCTCTTATCCAATACAAATCTATTTTCAGACTGGAATTTTATTAGGTCACAGGACACAAAAGCATGAAAATTAGGCCTAATGGTTTCCATGTCAGCTTCTTTTGATAGAAACATTATTAAATTTGCTCCAACTCTTGCAGTGACTGATTACTCTTGACATGTAAGCAGAATAAAACTACTCAGAGCAGAAGATGAAAGAAGATGCAAGAAATGGACATAAACCCAATCCCAGTAAGGATCATGTGCACATGCAGGAAGTTCTTATAGTGAGAGGGTAAAAACTGACACGTTACAGGTCAGATAGAAACTAGGACTAAAGAAGGGGAAGAGCTTAAAGCAACATGCAAAATCCAGGGAAAATAAAAAGTCAACAAAAAACATAAAACCCAAAAGCAACAACTAGAAAATTAAAGGTACAGTATATAAGAATTACTCACACAACAGTCTAATGTCCCACCGATGTTGAAAAGAAAGTCACATTGTAACAGATCTAGAGAAACTAAATGAGGATCAACGTCAGAACTGGCAACCGAACAGAAAAATCAGGGAGGGGAAGGGGTGAGTGGCTGAGAGTGGACGTTTTATTTTTTACATGAACTGCGAGATTTGGATTTGACAAAATGGTCTAATTCTTAGATACTGTACCTTTAAAGATTGTAACAAACGATTGAAGAGGCCATTTCACACAAATTTCATGACTTTGTGGTTATTATTAAGTATTAACCTGTAATATGAAACATTCTATATTTAAGAAACATTATAAAACACTGATTAAGAGACCTTTTAATCTGTCTGTGTCAAGATTCGACTGGCTTCATCAGGCTTTGGGCAGCAACTCATTAATATTCATTATTCGAATTTGCTGGACTCTGATTGGCTAACAAACTAGCCTATGAGAGCAAGACATACTGTTTCCTGCCCCGCTGCGCATGGCAACGTCAGACGTTCTCTCTTCTGGTTTGATACGTCTTTATGCTACAGCTTTTAGCCAGCAGCATGCTAGGCGTGGTTTCAACTGCTGATGAATACTAACGAGCAAAGGAGTTGTGGCGAAACAAATAATGGCCGTTCGAACTTGGGGGAACTCGGGTGTTATCGCCACCTGCGTTGTTTGAGAGATTAAAACTGAAAGAGAAGTTGTTGACCTGTTTTCACACCCACTATGAAGGTAAGAACACCTGTGGAGCTAAAATATTCAACAGAAACCTCAGAAAAACTGTTTTTAATGGAATGGCCTCTTTAAAGTGTCCAAGCACAAAAAAAACAAGAAAAAAAACACTTTGCATTTACAATTTTTACATAACTCCACAATTTAAATCAAATGCATAAATAAATCATACAGTTTCTTCAAAAAGATTCAAAGCACTTAAAAATATCTGTGTCACCAACACGGTCTAATTATATAATTTTTTGATGTTCATCAAATGCTCATTAACAAGCTCAAGGTTCTGTTAATTATCTTTAAAAAAAAATAACCTGAGATGGAACATGGAACAATGAAAATGTTTTCGAGTTGGAATATTTAATAAAAATATGATATAGAACATTTTTTTTTCTAAAATAACCTCATTGTGTCAGTTTGAATAGTAATTATCTTTTTAAAAGCCTTTTCATTAAAAACTAATCAAATTAGTTAATTATCTCTGTTTAAGATAAAGCTGGATCTCCACTTATTCACAGAGTGTTTGAATTATGAAGTTCAGTTTTTATCTTCCTCTGCCAGTTTGATGAAGTTTGAAAATTTCACGTTATTGATCATAAAACAGGAAATGTTGATTAAAATAAACTAGTATGAAAAAGCTTATTACTGGTGGGATATTTAATATAAAAACAGCATTTAATAAGAAAGAACATTCATTAATAATATCCTTTTATTAAACAGAGGAGGTTTTTTTTTGCTTTAAAATTCTAAAAGTTAATATTAGTCTAAATTTGACAGCATCCTGGACTCCCTATAATATAAATAATAAACACACAATATAGTCTCTCAATGAAAATATTTTATTAATTGTTACTCAGTATCTCAGTGAGAAACCTGTTGTGTTCATTAAGAGACGAGTCCGTTCTTCTTCATGCTGTGGTGATAAAACCCGGGAGGAACATCAGCTGCAGTCGTGTTTCTGAGACGAGGACGTCGAAAATTACATCCAGCTTCATCACATTCAGCCAAGAGAGACGGTTTTTACTGTGTCTCATCAGTCCCAGAGCAAATAAAGTCTGAAATAACTCACTGAGATATCAGTGTTGGACTTAATCCGAATTTAACAAACTAACTGTCATGTTCGGTTATTCAGAAGATTGTGGATAAATGAGACAGAACACAGAAATGATCCTAACAGTAGGGTTTAAAGTGAGTGGGAAGGTGTGTGTGTTCAAGTGTTTTTAATGACTTCGCCGCAGCGATGTTCCAAAAGACTCTCTAAGTTTTATACTGCAGTAAAAACAAAACCTGCTGTAGTGCTTTGTTTATAAATTAAATGGATTATTAGCGATCTGGAAGGAAGATGGTTGGCTGGTTTACGTCATATCCCTGGAGTTGGGATGGAGGATGACGTCTCCTAAAAGCAGAGATGATTACAGGAGGTCGGGGTGACATCTCTGGAGCCACACAGCTCATAAACAACTAACTGCACAGAATTTTGTCAAACATTCTGCACAGATTGCCTCAGTCAAGATACATGCTGATTGATTTTACCCAGTTTGAGTTGTGCAGAGCATCATGGGAAATATTTTATTTTGCATCATCGTGTTTATTTTAAATGAACTCAAGAGATTATTTTTCTTTTCTTTTTTTTTTTGCCTACATTTAGCAAAGTTATTGTTACGACCCGTCTCTTAGGGCCACAACATAAAAACTGAACACAATACGGAGAGTTTTACATTTTATTATTAAAGCTGCAGCTTATAATTATAAAAAAAGGAAGAAGGAAGGAACAGTGGTGATCTGCCTCAAGCCGAAGCAGATCATTACACCCCCACTGCTGGGTCAGCGAGGACATAGAGGGTCAGAACACTCATCTGAAGTCACAAAAAGATACTGACTTTTCATTTCTGCACAAATTTTGGTGAAAATTAAAAGCTTGTGTTTTCCTCCACCTCAACAGGAAGTTTATAATCTAACTGCACCAGATGCTGCTTGTCACCGCTAGTTAGCAGGAGTGCATATCTCTGATTTCAAGATATTTTTCTAGGTTTATATGTAAAGTTTTTAAGTTTTTATGTCGATAAACATGGGACTTTTATTCTAGCCATAAGCTGATGTAAGAAGAGGAAGTCGTGAAAATGAATATTTAGAATAAAAAAAACCCAAAACAAGATAAATTATAAATTAGCAGTTCAGAATGTATTTTCTGCAACATGCTCATGCTGTTCCAAATATTGAATGAAATACAGTCATAGTGACGTAAAGGGAACAACCTTGATATGTTATTTAATTACCTTTAAAAGATATTTGTTGATTAATTAACTGATTGTACCCACTCATCTTGCGCTGAGTTCAGAATGACATTTATTGAAGCTAATATTTGATCAAGTACAAATTTGAGATGAAGAGCTCTTCAGATCTGTGTTATCAAAGGTTTTAAAGAGGAACGGGTTCAAACGGATGCAAAACATTTGTCAAATTTCAAGCCGTGTCTTTTTATTACTTTTTTTCTCTCTATGTCAAACATTTCTTTTTGATTCTGTTTTAATGTATTTTTTTTGTCCTAAACTATTCTTTTCATGCCATTGAGTTTGAGATTTAGTTGAATTACGCAAAATGGAACTTGCTGAAAAAATAAAAAATATTGTAAGGATCTACTTTATATATATATTAGTTTGATTTGAGAGGGAAGATTCACGTAAAGCAAAGTATAATTGATGAGATCCCTCCAGTAAATTCTAAACGTCATATACGTCTTTACTGACACGAGTTCTAAACATCTGAACCATTTCAGAGTCTGCGTTTCATCCTCTGCTCTCTGAGCTAATGGGTGCACATAGTTCCTTCTGTTTTTTTATAAACACTCCAGGATCTCATTCTCCTTGAAATGTCTCTTCGCTTTGCCCAATTTTTTCCTCCACATTGACGTAAAAGGATATAAAATAATTAAAAAGGTCCATTTTTGCTTTGAACAAAAAGCAGCACGAGGAGAACGGGGAGCAGGAGTTCTGTGCTTTCAGTCAACATGTTGGGAAATGGACTTGACCTTTAAATGTTTCTTTAATTGAACGCTTTTGGTTCCTCATAAAATTATCCATTTTTGCGACTTTGCCTTTGTGTTTCTTTTGGTTTCAGACGTTGTGATTAAGGTATTTAATCCTGCACGTAATGCCCCGTTTGAAGGATTAGTGCTGGTTTACATTTCAAACATTTGTTCATATAAATGTTACATTGAAATATGTCCGTAATTCTCATTCTGAGGAAAACCGGAAGAACAAAAGCTTCTGAGCAGCACTTTAAATGGAGGCATTAACAGGGGCAGCCTTGGATTTAAACTATTACCTCTACCAAGGATGTTATATGTCGGTTTATGGTTGTTCATGCATGTCTTTTAACTCAGAATATAAAGGAGTTTTAATTGAATTTCAAGTATAGGTTGGGATTGCCATTATTAAACTATGATGGTGATTCCAAATGTTAAAGATATATTTTCCTGGTCAAGGAATTCAAAACATTTGGAGGAAATAAGCTGCATGATGGAGGCGAGTTGAGCCTGTCTCTCTAGTTTCTTTTTATCCTTTTTTTGCAACTTAATGCACCATAAAAAGTGAAAAAGCTTTTTTCTGACCCCGAGGCCTGAAAAACTGCAACAATAAACTAAAACAAGAATTATTAAATGAAAGCAAAGATGTTTTCCTGTCTGAAGCATCAACAGACAGCTTAATGTGTGAGTATCCCAGTAACTACTATGTGTTTTCTACTCAGATACACTAAAATGAAGACAGCTACCAACATCTACATCTTCAACCTCGCTCTGGCAGACACCTTGGTTACGAGCACCCTCCCGTTCCAGAGCGTTAATTACTTGATGGGCACCTGGCCGTTCGGTGACATCTTGTGCAAGATGGTGATGTCCATCGACTACTACAACATGTTCACCTCTATTTTCACTCTCACCACCATGAGCATCGACCGCTACGTCGCTGTGTGCCACCCCGTCAAAGCGCTGGACTTCAGGACGCCACGCAACGCCAAGATCGTAAACGTCTGCAACTGGATTCTCTCCTCGGCCATCGGGTTGCCCGTCATGTTCATGGCCTCGACCACCATGACTGGTAAAGTTCTTCATTCTTTAAAGGAAGCTTTTCACACACTGTTTAAGTCAAACTTCACAAGCTACGTGCACGCTTGCACACAAAAGTGCCATAAAGGTCAAATTACATGATGAAACATCCAACTGTGTATCTGCTGGATGTGTAAACAAACCATAAGGATTTTAAAAAGGTGATAAATGGCCTGATTTATTGATTCACGACTCTAAAAAGATTTTTTTTTTCATTTTTTAAATGACAACAGTTTTCTTTAATCTTTTTTTTTTAATTCTGTTTTTACTAAATCGGTATGTTCAGCAGTAATTTTTCTGATTAGATTGAATTCTTACAAAATAAACCTGCTGAACAAGCAGCGTTGACTGCATGATTTTTTTTTTTTTTTTTTTTTGCTGGTTTGCATAAACAACTTCTCATGAAAAATTCATGTAATTAAATTTTGGGTGAACAGATAATTTATGAGTATATGTAATCTTCCCACACAGAGTCCAGCATTGTTGACTGCAAGCTGATTTTCCCACACCCCTCCTGGTACTGGGACACCCTGATGAAGATTTGCGTGTTCATCTTTGCCTTCATCATGCCGGTCCTCATCATCACCATCTGCTACGGCCTCATGATCCTACGACTCAAAAGTGTGCGAATTCTGTCGGGCTCTCAGGTGAATCACATTTATCTTTTTTTCTTTTATTTTAAACTAAATGATTCTAATAAAATACAACTGAAAGACTCATTCAGAGCTAATGATATATTTAAGAAGGCTGTTTTAGATGTACTTAGAAGAGAAGTCCACGACTCGCTCTCAAGATAAAGCAATTAAGAAAAATCCATTTAAAGTCTAATTAAAGCTTAAGACTCACTTTTTAAACCAAGTAGAATTTACATTTGAGTTCATTATTTTTGTCTGGTGCTTGAAACCAAACTAAATCTCTCTCTTTTCACACCTCTTTTAAACTCAGGAAAAGGACCGAAACCTGCGTCGGATCACCCGCATGGTCCTGGTGGTGGTCGCTGTCTTCATCGTCTGCTGGACGCCGATCCATGTCTTTGTCATCATCACAGCTTTGATCAACATTCCCAACTCCACGCTACAGACTATCACCTGGCACTTCTGCATCGCACTGGGCTACACAAACAGGTGTGAACCCAGAGAGACAGTTTCCTGTCCAGTTTTTTAATAGCATGATTGTTAGTTTAATCATTGATTATGAGATTATAGTAGTGAAAATTAAATATTAAAAAAATAATAATAATAAGATGAAGATGATATATAAGATATGTAATAAAACAAATACTTTGATGTAAGATCTTTGATAAAATTACTCTTCAAAAATGCTGTTGACTTTGTGTGGACGCTGTTTTGTGTCTCTTTTGACTGTTAAACTTTGACCTTTCCTCCTTTGCAGTAGTCTGAACCCAGTTCTTTATGGCTACCTGGATGAAAACTTTAAACGTTGCTTCCGTGAGTTCTGCACCCCGAGTCCTTCAGTGTTGGAGATGCAGAACTCATCCAGAACCGGAGCCAACAGCCGCAAACCCCCACAGCGAGAGAACAGTGCAAACACGGGGGAGAGGTCCAATCAACAGGTAGTTGTTGTTTTAGTGAGCACATAATGGTAACTGTTAACAGGTATCTGTTTGAAAATGCAATAATTTATACACTGGGTAGGAAATATAACAACCAGCTGACAATTTACTTTGGTTGTATGTTTAATTAAGATAAGATAAGATAAGATAAGATAAGATAAGATAAGATAAGATAAGATAAGATAAGATAAGATAAGATAAGATAAGATAACTCAAATTTATTATGTCATTATCACCACATTTGATCCCAATGAAAATGTTGAAAATTTCAAGTTTCCAAAACAAAACCATGTAAATTGAACATCAAGATAAAAACATTCAAGTGAATGTCTTAATTTCTGGTTTTCAAACCCAAAAATTGTTAAATGATTTCGGTAAACATGGAAAATCTTGTCCACTCTCTGTGATAATGGTTAGAAACTTGATAAATAATTTCCACATCACAAATAAAACTTTCACTGGAGTAAAAATTATTTTGTTTTTTTTCCAGGATAAAAATTAAAAGTGTTGTTGGAAGTGACTCAGTGTAGCTACCATGATGCTAACTCACTTTATTCTCCCTCTGCAGGTATGACTAGCCTTGGAGGGGTCGTCGGTGGACTCTCGCTGCATTGGTGGCGTTGCCAACGACGATCTCATCTCTGAACTCACGCAGGTCACCACGGGGCTTTAAACCTACGCACAGAAAGCACACAAGACAAATGCAGGACGTGTCTGGCACCGAATGGCACAGACCACTTTCACAGTGCGTTGCTACTTCTGGCTGCATTTATTTGTGCAGAAATAGAATAAGTTTTTTTGGATATGAATTAAATGGAAAATATGTTTAGCAACAGAGGATTTTCAGGAAGTAGACAAATGATAAATCAAAGAAACCACTTTTACAATGCGGTAATATGAGGATGTTTGATTAATCATGCCTCATTGCGCTCAGCCTCCAGTTCTAACTTATCTCTAATTGTTCTGGCTGTGCCAACAAATCAATGATTTCTCTTTACTCATATTGCTTTATGCCACTTTACCTTATGATATTTTAATTGCACGGTATTTTACTTGTCAGAAAAGCAACGTGAGTTATTGGAAATGTGGATTTTGAGCTCTTACGGCTCAAACGGTCTGTGGTTTTTTGTTTGCATGAAGACTTTATTGAATCTAAGGTGCGATTTAAAGTCATTTGCCAGCTGTGCTTTTCAGCTTACCTTTGTGTGGATCCAGTGGGGGGGTTGACCTTAACACTTAACACCAATCACTCATAGACTCAGCACTACACTGACTCTGGCCTTTCCAGATTAATGAAAAGTGTGTCCGTGCAGCTGTGTTCTTTTCTTCAACACAGTTATTGTTTCGCTTCAGACTTTATCATAATCAGTCCAACTTGTATAAACCTGTAAAAATTGAACTTTTTATTTTCCCTCCTCACAAAACTTGAGAAACGTGAACGAACAGAAAGGAAGTATCAGTGTTTATCCCAGTTCATGTTCATGTCAAACCGTGGAAGCTCGAAACCAGCAAAGAAGATGCATCAGCTTGTTTGTACTGCGCAAGAAGCCTCCTGTTATATGATCCAGAGCAAACACCTGCTTGGATGATTAACTACAGTTTAACAGCAAGGTATGGGTTGAAATGGAATCATTTTTCCTGCTGGTGAACATAAACAAGTGAGACAAGCAGGACTGGACATCTGGTTTCATCTGTAAAATAGCTTGTGCTACAAGCTGTCATGTGTTTTTCCCTGTTGCTCTAAACAGAAGTCTGTGAACCAGTATTTTTTATGAGGTTCTATAAAGATGGACGTATTTATTGTCAATGTGAAATAACTATTGTTTCTTTTTATACACTATAGAGCGTCGATATTGATAGGGCTATTTTAGAGGAGTTGAAACCCCCAAATGATCATAAATTCTAGTAATAATAACAAATGGAATTCTGGTTGTTTCCTCTGCCAGATAGATTAAATTCCAGGCAAAAGCTTTAGGTTTCCAGTTTGTTTTGATGTGTAAACAATGTCAAATATTGCTCTGTATATCCAGTCACTATGAAAAAAAGCAATCAAACTGCTTTTTGTGTTGTTTAACTATCACGACCTTTCTACAAATACATGGGGTTGATTTTATTTTGGATGTTGTGCCTTGAGAAACGCTTAAAAAAACCAACAAAAACACTGATAAAACGTGAAATTCATGCCTTAAACAATCATTTTATCTTAATGACTGTTTGTTTTTTATTAGTCTGCCTTCAGATTTGTATAAAAAGCAGCAGAACTTTAACAGCTGGATCAGAAAAATACAACATGTGCCTGAAATCATTCTAGAGAATTTAGAACATTGTTGTTTCCTAAAAATAGATTTCAGTACTTGGGGTGTAAAAGTTAGTTCTAACATGCATAATTGATTGAGACTTTTTTTTTCCCACTTGTTGCCGGTTTAAAATTTGGTCACTTTTTGCACATGATCAGTCCTTTTTTTAAAGTTTTACTGCTTTCAGATAATTTGATGCAGGTTGATTTTTGTGTTTTATTCTGAACCTTCTGGATTTTTGCTTTGATTGATGCTGTAGAACACATATGATGGATGTTCATAGCCTTTATTTTGTAAAAAAACGTGCCCTTTGGGTGATGCCATACAGTATACTGTGAGCAAGTATAATGTTTAAGAAGCCAGTTGTCTTAATTTGTGTTATATCACCTACAATCCCACTGAAAATTAGAAATATTTGTTTTTCTCTTGGGAAATTAGAAAAAGAAAATAAATAAATAAATAAATAAAATCGTGATAAACTCCAAAAAATGTATAAAACAAATACGAATCTGATAGGAAATTATTAGTAATTTAATTGGCAACTGCTTTAAGATTATGAAAATAGATTTTTGTCAGTGGAAAATGAGTAAAAAGTTACTTTTTTAAACTTTCTGAAAACAAAAATCCTTTATCATTTCACTCATGTATCCATGGACACAAATTAGCAGCATTTTCATGAGTTGCTGTGAAACACTGTTAGGTTTGAATCTTAAAGAATCTGAACAATGAACCATGTAGAGCTGCAAAATTAACACTGTTGTTTGCTCTTCGTGTTTCTCAGATCATCAAACATTTTACAGGACAACTAATCAGGAATTTATTTTCCCACATGCTAGAATTTATGTGCTCTTGATGATTGCCTTCATGTTTTTACAACATAAAAGAAGGAACTAAACATATGAAGATGGTGTTCGGTTTGTTCTTTCTCTTCCTTTTTTTTAAAGCAGGTAGAGGGAAAAGTCCGTCACTGAAGGAAAAATTAAGGAAAATATTTCAGATATGTATTTTGAAATCATCTGGATGGAGCTGAAATTAGATCTCACTAGTTGAAATTCTTGAAATGAAAAATTCTTATTAAAATAAAAAGTGTTGGATTTGCATTTACTTGTAATAAAATGAAGGACATTAAAAGGTATTATAAGATGCAAAAACAGGTTTTTCATCTCATCTGCTGCATGTAATTTGCAAGACTTTATGTGTATCAGAGAAATCCTCTTAAATGCTTCAGACTTGTCTTATTCCACCACGTGATGGAGTCTTGAATTTGCATGTCTTTTAATTCATTGTACAGACAAGAATATTCTGTTTACGGATGATGTTCTGAAACGCAGTATACATTTAGAATGAAATCTATCAGTGTAAAAGTCTTTAAAATAAAGACCAACTATAAACCTGACTATGGATTTTCTGTCTCTTCTTTAAACGCATGAACAATTATCTGTTCACGACTGAAAACACAATGCAGTGTTGTCTTCTTTGTGTCTTCAGAGAGGAAGATTGGGAAGAATTATGATAAATCGTAACTCATTCGACAAGCTTTTGTGCAAGAGGCATTGTTAGCAAGTCATATAGTGTTTACAATATGTGAAAAGAAACTTCTTGATAAATGTGTATAAAAAAAGACTCAAGTGCTTTTAAAACTCAAGGATTTTCAGAGAAAAAGGGCTGCAGCTGTGTCGTTTTCTTCTGAACAGATGACCAATTTTATTAAACATCAATTTTTAATGATAAAACCCTGATTTGGGATAAAGTCTCATTCATTTTCTGATTGCTGTGTTTTGTTGCCTGGTATAATTTCATTAAATTAAACCAATTATACTCAACATGTAGTACTTCACTCTATTTTGTCTCACAAACCTCCTGCTTGTATCTTGGAGGGATTTGATCCTTAGAAATAAATGTCTCTTTGTCCTTTCACCGCCACTTTAATATCTGACACACACAAAAAGAGCCTAAAATGTGTTTTGAAATGAGTTTTCTTGGCAATACCAAATGCTGCTTAAAGGCAGGTGTAACATTTTGTGTTTCGTCTTCATCCCAAAAGGGTTTGAGAGGAGTTAAATATCGCAATGATCAAAACAGAAACCTGTTCTCATGCCACTTAATTTCGATGCAGGGAAGGAAATTGGCTTATTATTTTTCTTTCTTTGCAAAATCCAGTTATTTGGTGACAGAAATTGTTTGCACATGTCACCAAACGTAATTTGGGATTTGATCTGAAACACTTTTATGAGGTGATTTTTGGTGCAAGCAGTTATTTTTTGCACTCACATCAGCCAAGCGTTTTGTTATCGGAGTTGGCAGCTCGATTGGTTCTGTCATAGTGATAACGAGCAAGTGTTCGCTGACTGTCCCCTCGTCCTGCTGGACGAGGCTCACGCTGTTGCTGGAGAGCTGTGCATGCCTGTATGGAAAGCTAACCAGCCAAAGGGAAGCCCGTTCACCAAAAATGTGCGTGGTGACCTCAAGTTTCCAAAGGTCAAGAGCTGTCTGGAGACAATTTGTAAAAAAAAAAACAAAAAAAAAAAAAAAACAGAAAAATATTTCACTCTTAAAACAATGTGTACTTCATTAAAAGTTTTTACTACTCAAATATTCAGATTTTTCAGTCCAGGTCAGTTTTTTCCAGTAGATTTACACATTTATATGATAAATGATTATACAGTGGTTATAATTGTTGTGCTTATAAAACAATTAAATCCTAAAGACTGTAAATAAAACTAAGATTGAACCGAGGAAAAAAGTAAAAAAAGTTCCCATATGTGTCAAATGAGTTAAAAGTATTTAAATTTTTGTAAATTATGTTTAGTGTTTTGTTGAAAAATGTGTGGATCCTGCACGGTGGTGCACAGGTTTGTGTAGAGCTTTTCTGTCTGCACTTTGCTTGTGTAACATACTGTAAAATAAGGCTCATGTTCTCTGTGAAGTGCAGCAGATCCATTCAGATCCATCAATCCTGTTTACTGCTGCAAACACTGACCCAAACCCAGATTCTATCTGCTCCACACCTCTTAGCAATCGAAATCTAATCCCAAACATCAGGGGCCAAACACGCTGATATATTTTGTTCAAAGCTTTTCCAAATCCAATTTAAGTCTTCCTGATCTTAAAACCTCAGCAAATCCCCGCTGTCACAGGGCAGCATTTTCCTTTAGCTGTTTCAGTTGATAAATGACTAGTCGACCCGTATCGTCTAACTGAAAGGAACATTACATTCTGCTGGCGAGCTTTTTAGCACATCAGGAAGATGAGATGTGAAGTGAATCCAGGGTATGAAAGCCATGGAAGAAGACAGACAAAAAACGAGCCAGCAACAGAAGGAAGCCAGCTGGTCAAACTTCTGTCTCATTAAGCAAACGAGTGGGACGTGCCTTTGAGTCCTGCAAAGCTACCATCCATCTCATTTGTCTCATTTCTGACCAATAAGCTGTCTCGGTTTGTCACCTGAGCAACAAGCCATCGCTGTAACAACCCAGCAGAGTGTAGTTTGTTTTAATTTCTTCTGTCTGTGCAGCTTCTGTTCCTGGCAGTTATTAATGAGCTCCCACTTGATGATAAAGGTTTAAAACACAAGAACTTCTTTTTTTATTTACAAGCTTTTCACTCAGCAGGACTGTTGGGCACGTGCACCATCCTGTCAGGTAATATTCCCATCCATCCACCTGATTTCATTACCCCGTCATCCCCCCCGGTGCTTTGCTTTGCACTTCGCACCTCTGCTCGCTCAAAGATAGGCTATCAAACTTTCATTATCAAACCTCTGTGACTACTATTTCTCTGCAGGCAGAGCTCTGCGAAGGCGAGATAAAACCGCATCTGTTTTGTTTCTGACAGAGTGCTCGGATAGCAGCACGTTTTTACAGGTGAAAAACACTTGGATGCTCCATAAATGTGTGACCTTCTCTTCCACAGACGATAACCCTGTTATTTCTTATTTTCAGAACATGTAGTGGAAGAAGTGAAAAGTACAAAAAACAACTACCAAACTGCTTGTAGAGTGTTTTTTTTTGGACTTACTGATGTCTGTATTTTAGCTCTCAGTGGAGTTGAGTTGACACACGCTTATTTTATCCAGAATAAGGTGGACAAAAATAAAAATTTCTGCAGTTTGAAACTCTCTATTTCTCTGTTAGTTTTTCCTTAAATGAAAATTGATTTTAAACATAAAAGTTACTTCACATTCTCATTACATCAAACCCTTAATCTCATAACGCCGAACACATCATGTATGATATAAGTTTCTAAAACCTCTGCTGCTTTAGCAGGATCAGCACATTCCTAAATAACGCAATCATGATTTAATTTCATTCGTTTTTACATCAAATTAAACATTAAGTAAGACATGACGATATCTTCACCTTTTTAAGACATTCCATCTGATTATATTGTGGCAATTGTTGTCATGATTTGCAATGTTTGTAAGTTGGGCCCAAATGCAAAGGAGGAGAGAGAGCCAGGAGCTAACTGAAAACACTGTTTAATCAAATCAAAAATACTTTATTAATCCCCGAAGGGAAATTCAAGTGTTGTTGTAGCTCAGTTCTTTTTCAGGGAGCCATAGAGAGTTCTAGCTGTGGACAGGAAGGATCTCCTGTAGAGGGTTCTAGCTGTGGACAGGAAGGATCTCCTGTAGAGGGTTCTAGCTGTGGACAGGAAGGATCTCCTGTAGAGGGTTCTAGGTGTGGACAGGAAGGATCTCCTGTAACGGTCTGTGCTGCAGCGGATTATGAAGAATCTTCTGACTGAAGACACTCTGTTGTTGAGTTACTGTGTTCTGAAGAGGATGATGAGGGTTTTCTATCATGTTCTTCATCCTCCTTTGGACAATCAACTCAAGAGACTCCAGTTCAGTCTCCATGACAGAATCAGCCCTCCTTATCAATCTGTTCAGCCTCTTCATGTCACCTGCTCTGATGCTCCGCCCCCAACAGGTGACTGCAGATGTGATCAGCTGACAAACTCCTCTTCTTTTGCAGCTCCTCTTCAAATCTCTGTCTGCTCATATTGTTTGAAAGCCAGGCAGAGTCCAGGATATGTTCCTTTAGCCGTGTCTCAGTAAAACACATGATGCTGCATTCCTGATACTCTGGCTGGGTCTTCAGCAGAGCTTCAAGTTCATCCATTTTGTTAGCAAAGAGATCTCACATAATAATAACCGAAACAAAAGAAGCTGACGAGGCAGCAAAAGAAACAAGAAGGCAAACTTACAGTTGGTGGGAGCAGAGGTGAGGCAAATAATCCAAATGGGAGAGACGAGGGCGAAAGACAATCATAATACAACGAGCACTTTTATACAAACTGAACTCAAAAGGGCTAATGAGACATAACGGGACACAGCTGAAGAGAAGGAGGACAACAAGCTGGTGAGAGACACAAGGGAAGCAGATGGTGTCGAAATAAAAGCAGAACAGGAGGAACAAAGAAGGGCATAAAGGAGCAGAGAGGAGGAACAAATAACTCCAAAAACAATCCCATAACTCAACGCAGGGGAGAAAAACAAAACCACAGATGGAATAAATAAGGAAAAACACTCTAAATTAACCAAAAAAAAAAACAACCCAGAGTCGCAACAATTGTTTTAAGTTTGTGCATGTTTAATCTATAATAAAATATAGTGTTTTTTTATTATTTAATATTCTGTTTATAAAGCGAGTGATTTAACTGAAATAAATATTTCATGTGTGGGGAATGAGTCCATGTTTTGCTTCATGCAGTGCTTCAGACTACAAGCACATTTCTTACAGTTTTTATTTGCAAAAATGTTTTGCTTCTTAAAAAAATAGCAGCCGGATGTAGAAGAGAAAACACAGCTACACGGCTGCACATGCAACACTGTAATTCGGTGTTTTTCAGTAACAGATCTAGAACCTGCTACTTAAAAAACAGGAAAAGAAGTAAACTGATGGAAATGGATTTTCTATGAAAGTACCACACACTTAAAATGTAAATATGATACTGTTAAAGTACAGCCATGATTTAAATTGAAAAAGCAGCAAAGGTCACCAGACTGCATTCGCAGCTTCATTATTCTGCAGCATCAAGAGGAGATCAGAAGGCCAATGATATGCACATCATTTTTTAGTTTTATTCTGATGCAAATAAAAGATCTTTTCAAACGGACGTTGACATTTTTGTGCATTCATCTCGTTTTGTATCGAGGCCATGAGCCCTGTGCACGGCGCTGTGGGGAAGCACCATTGAAACAGGCTCTGTGCACGCAGGTGGAAATGTTCATGGAGATGCTTTTACCTGCTCTCGTGATTCTCCTAAATCTCAGTCATCTGGAAATAATTGCCTACTTACAAGCTCGAGTTATATTTAGCTGAGGAAGAAAGACGACATTCAGTCAAAAAAAAAAAAAAAAAGACACAAAATATAACACAAATAATAAAACCTGGGAAACATCTGTTAGAATTAAACAGGGAATAAATGGAAAAAAGCTTCTTTTTTATGCAAATAATCAGGTGTTAATTATGTTTTCTTTGTTTTTGCCTTTTCTCTTTATTAAAACACAGACAACATCCTGTCTGCACCACAGGACTTGACCCCAATGACCAGCGGTTTCTGCCAACATGTTCTAGTAAGAACGTAATCCCTGCAGATCTCTGTGGCACAGGAACTCCTTAATTACTGTCATCCTCCACAGCAAGGTGTTTCCATCAGGGATGGTTTTACAAAGAACATGAGCTGTGCCTATTATTCAAAGTCATGAGCAGCAGCCACTAAAAGACCTACAGTCACACAGAAATGTGCTGAAAATTGATTATTTTTGTATTTTATTTTTATTCAGGACAGAAACACAAACAGCCTCCCACGTTATCTTGTATACACCCAGAAAATAAGAATATCTGGTCCCTTCTGTGGAGGACAGCTAAGGCGTCACCTTGGAAACACAAGTAGTACCATTCTCAAGAATCAAACTTTTATTTAGTATCTTAAGGCTTTTTGCATCTCAACGAACATGTTTATTAAAATCTGAAACTTATTTCCTAGAGGATGAGTCATTCAAGTTCCTCATCAGAGGTTATTTATCTCCATTAAATCTTCAAAAAGTCTGTCTTTGTCTAGTTTGGTGTTAAATATCTTGGATGCTGGATTAGATAGCAACTAGCAAATGATAATGATCATTTTTTATCCATCTTTTTTTTTGGCCACGTCTCTAAATATTTGATAACTCTCATTTTTAACAACATTAGTTGTATTAAAAGAAATCTATTGAATTTTACACATTTTACACAATTTATCATAATCAAAATTTCTGTCTCCATCTGAAAGGTTTATTATATTAAATATTGAACTTTTGAGCGTTTCCTCTATTCTTGCATTTATATCAAACCAAATATTAATGTTTACTTTAAGAATTTAAAGCAAATTTCTTATGAAAGTTAAAACTTGAGGGACAAAATAAACTGATTTATTGGTATTTTAGCTGCCACCTTTTATTATTGGAGTATTTAAATGCTTTTGTAATCCATATATATGAAGAAATACAAGTCAAGGTGTAATATTGAAAAGAAAATTGTTTGCTGGGTTATTTCTGATATTTTGCATTAAATATTTCTCAGCCAGTTTGAAATGGTGCCGCATTTGTAAGGAAAAGAGGTGAAAACTTGTGGTGAGAGGAGCCATTTATCATATTTGCAGCCATGTTAAATGCAAAAAGAAAAAAAAACAAGATGTGAAATATAAGTTGAAGTTGTTCTTAAAAGCCTCTAATGAAAAAAGTGAGTCACCCTTGATGGAGATGGAAGTTCTATTTATGGATCATTGAGTTGGCGGGTCAAGGGTCCATTATGTTTATGTGTTTTGTGTGTGTGGCGGCTCACCGGCTGGTTTCACGCCTGATTTGGCAACAACGTCTCCATGAGTCTGATGGTCTCACAGTGGAAGCAGATGGCGGAGTCTTCCCCCACTAAGACACCAACACACACCCAGTCAAGATGCACAACATAAGAACTTCTCAGCACCCGCTGACCCGCCTCCCGATCCAACAATGAGTCACACGTGGCAGCTTTTCCATAAACTTTCTATATTTGTGTGTGAATCTGGGTGGCGGCACGTTTTGATGATCAGCTCGAGTCAGCAAGTCTGACCAGCAACACCTGCTGCTCGTTTCTCACCTGGTATCAGCCTACAGGCGTATCATGTTCTAAAAACATGCAGCAGCACATTAAACCAACTTTGCAGATCAAAGCCAGTGATAAAATCTCCCCAGTGTCCATCCACAGCTTTTTATCCCACTTCTTAAACCTTTTATTCCTGCTTGAGAAGCCAAAGTTACTCTTTGAAACATAATTATGGTCATGAATTTTTGATCTTGAATAAAAACCCGTTGGTTTTTAGCTTTTTCAACCATTAATGTCAGACATGAAAAGTCTTTAAAAATGAAACGGAGCCTGACAACGTGAGGCCACAGTGTGGGTGGGCAGCTGAGGACAAAGAGACTATGTAGGTGGACGAGAGTCTGTCAGGTCAAATAGATGCATAAACATAAAATACTTATTTAACTGAGAGCTGCTTTTTATTCCACTCGGTGTTTTGCTGAGTTTGTTTTTCTCTACAGGAAACATGATAAAATGAGTCCCTGGTTTTACTGACATCACGTTGGTTTTAGTTTTAACATTTGATCTGTGTTTATGTTTCTGAAGTCAGTGCAGCAATTATAATGACTCAGGATGTAGCTGAAGAGCAGCAGAGTCTCAGACTAAATAAAAGAACAAAAACTCTATTTGGAGCTTTTCGGTAAACAGTTTGAAGATTCTGCACTTAAAGCTAAAGCTTAACCCACGTCTCAGCGTGGAACAGACATACGTAAACCAACCATAAATCACAGTGGGATAAACAGCTGTTTCTTAGCTGATATCAGCCGTCACACAGAAATTCTTCATATAGAAAACAGTTTTAAGGAGTTTAATGTACAAATACATGCAGCTTTTACTGTGAACCTGATTTAAGCCCATTCAGAAAATGGTAGATCTTATCCTATATGAACAATGAAACTAACACTTTTTAATGTTTTAGAATTCTTGGACTGAAATCCTGTTCCATCAAATGATTAAACAGCTGCACAGTGATGACTGAACGTGGCTGCTGGTTGTGAGATTACCAAACAAAAAATCAAGTTATTAAAAAAAAGATTCAAGTTTAATCAATCGGGGGGGAATTGAATCATGTTAATGACAGATTACAACAATGAGTACAAGTCTGTCCATCTTTCCTGGTGATCATGAATTCCTCCTTTTACTCAGCTGGGAAAAAAAACAAAAATAAAACAGTGCAGTTCCCTCCAGATGGATCTACGCATCGTCTGGTTTGTCTGCCGGAGGTCCGCACGGCTGAAGCATCTTCTCCATCAGGTTGAAGCGGACGCGCGCCTTGCTCTCGTTCTCGGCGATGGAAAAGTAGTTAAGTAGATCAAAGTGTCCCATGTAGGAGCAGTAAGAGTCGCGGTGCTGGTTGACCAGCCACTCCCACTTGCTTGTGTCAGCGTGACCTGTGCCGATATACTTTGACTGAAGATGTTCCAGCTGACTGTGGATGTTGTATCGGTCTGTCATTCTTACTGTTTCCTACAGTCTGAGTCTGGATGGGAAAGGATTACACAAGGTTATACATATACAATTTTGAGGAAGAAGAAATACAACCAGCTCCATCTTCACTAAAGGCAAATTTTTGGGCACTTTGGATTTTACAATTTCACCCTGAGGTCATACTGTTTCTAAAACCTCCTCCTACTCAAACCACTGAGGCAAAAATCACCATAAGGGTTAGAATACATGACAGAGTGGGTTTCATCTGTGTATCCACATGAAAATGATCCATGAATAACTCATGTCTAGTCACATGCCTGCATGATGCAAGTGTAATTAATGCTGGACTGCAGAAAGGCCTTTTTTTCCCTGCATGTTAAATTTCCATGACAGTGAGTGTTAGCAAACATTCTGCTGTTGGTACAACACATTTCCTGAGCTTTTCAAAATAAAACAGTTCTTTGTTTAAAGTCACTGGCTATAAGGTGGTAATAACATTTCAGATGGGCTCAGATACGCTGTAAAACTTTTTCTGCCCTTAAACAAAATATTCTGCTTTATGACTACACTATGACACACACACACACTAAGCCCACTGTATGAAAAAGCTCACCTGACGTATTTTTACAATGTTTAGTGTCGAGTATGTAAATACAATAAAGGGAGATCTGCTTGCAGAAGCAAGAGACGTGGTTTCGGGGTAATAAATCAACACAGCTGGACTCGTGAGATTGTGAGACAAGACAGATGTGTAACACCACAACAACCTGGTAGTTTATATACGATTTAAAACACGGTGTCAAAATAAAACAGAGATTAATTAAAAACCAAGTCAACTGCTCAAAAATCCCAACACAAATTATAATCTGAACCCTTCAAATATCCCACAAGTCTTGCTGCTTTGAAAACATGTTTTAGAAAATGATACTCAAAGCACGCACAGATTGTTTAGATACAGAAATAAATATACTGAATCTGCTGTTTAAAAAACCACTCTATTAACAACACAAGCTAACATCTTTTTGTGTTTTGGGTCATTTGTTCTTTATAACCTAAAAATTCGAAGCAAATTCATTTCCTGCTCTTTTTGTTTTTGCATGCTAACATTAGCCTAGCCTAGCGAAATCGTTCTTCGCCCATTACAAGTCTCAAATTTTCTGAATAATTTTAGCTTCGGTTTCTTTGAAAAAAATCATTCTAAAGTAAAAAAAAATACTCACATGCGTTATAAAGAGTTTAAGAACAAAAGAGAAAACTCGTAAATGAAGTTGAGAATCTTTCGACGTGTTACAGCTCGTGTGTTACCTTTTAAAATGTTCCGGAGAGGAAAAAATACGATGTTTTTTTTCCGCCGTGAAAGAGAAAGACGCGTACGAGCATCTAGACTTCAGGAGCCAAGAAAAAATACAAATAAAGACCAACTTACTGTTTCATAAGAAATGTATTCTGTTTTGCTTCATTTTATGTGTAAAATTCTTGGTAATTCTGGTTTTATCTTTATAGAAAACGTAAAATTAAGATATTAGAGGATCAAACCCAGTCTTTTAATTTCATATGTTTGCATTAACTTTATTATAAAAAAAGAGAAGAACTAGCATAAATCAGTCTTGCATCAAATCACTATTATAGGCTTGTAAACTAAATAGCAAAGATATCAACATGTTACATATTTGTCTGTTGACGACAGGAAATATGATTGTTTAACAAATTTTCACTAAAAGCAAATCATTATATTTAAATGTATTGAATCATTAAAAGGATGTAAATGCACTTTAGATAACACTATCAACACTCGGGTTCCAGCTTCATCAGTTTAGGTAGGCTGATATGAAACCAGATAAGTATTTTTGGGTGGAATTCTATGAATATTTTTCCCAGTCATTAGCTACATTGCAATATTTTATCATTGTTGACATTGAAATGAGTGTCCTTGTATCTCAGACTTAATCAGTGCGTCTCAGAAACAGCAAAGACAAGTGCTCACAGATCTTTTGTTTTGGCTTTTTATTTCACTAACTGCAAGTTTTCAGTTTTCCTTTCATTCAAATCAGAAACAAAAAGTTTCTGTAAATCCAACATTGAATTCATTGTTTGGTTTACAGATAGAACTGAAATCATCAGTGAAATATAACATATAAAACTGTGTTGTTGGCAAATGAATAGTGAGATGATTATTTATAGAGACATCAAGCAGGAGCATTAAAAAGATTACTGGACCAAGAACTGACCCTTGTAGAACTCCAGAAATCATTACTTTACACTTTAGGTACATTATTTATCTTGTCAAAGTTTTAATATTTTAATTACAGGATGTCACAGGATCTAATAGATCTCTCTCACATTTTTTCTTAACATTTCTTTGTGCACATAATTCGGATATTTTTTCAACTCACCTCTGAGATTATTCACAACATAGCAATAAACCAAAGATCCAGATTACACATTCACACTCCTCAGACATAAAACACTCCAACTTCTTTAATTTATGCCCCCTTCCACACAGCAACTCGTTTTTATGGTTCAGTTCCACGGTACAAAACTACACTGATTAAATTCTCCATCACCACCTTCTTTTCTCCTGTTTCTTTCTTTCTATCTTCTGCTCAGAGTGAAGTGAAACGAGTAAAATAAGACATAATAACTCTGCAGCAGAGAAAAAACCTATTCCATGACAAAATTGTGTCAAAAATACCAAAAGATATTGGAAGTCAGAAGATAAATTAATACCAAATAAAACTTCTTAGTGCCAGCTTTGCTAAAAAAAAAAAGCAACTGTAAAATGAAAGAACAAAAAAATAAAAACTGCCAAAAAGTCTTTAGTTTTTAACTGATGTCACAGTGACTGATGTTCTGCTTTAATAACAAATTTAATATATTTTTTACTGCAGCCATTTGCAGTGAAAGTATCTTATTTTGCTGATCACAACAAACGTGTTGACACGTATGCTTTTAAGAATAACTGCAAAAATTCTAAATGTTTCTTTTCCTGTTAAAAAAAAAGCGATGTAACAAAGTAGTAACCATGTTTTGAGTTGCTGCCATTTAATTTGATATTTTCTAACACCAGTTCCTCCTAGAATATTGGATTTAATTATTTTGAGTTCACATTTCTTTTTACATATTTATGCACAAGAACTCTGAGAAAATACTGAAACTTTCACTTTTTATATACAAAAAAAGAAAAACAAAGAACACTGTACACAAAACCAGCTTCTCTTAAGATGTAACCGGAGCCGTTTTTGGATTTAAACAGTAAAACATTATCAGATTGCCTAAAAATTATTTAAGTAAACTTAGTGAAATATCCACTTCTGGGAATTTCTGACACATTTAAAGCTGAAAGGTTTAAAGCATCTGCAATCTGTAGAAATTTAGACTGATTGAAAGCCTGAAATTAAGGAATTCCTGCCTGGAAACTGTTTAAAAAAGCCTGGAACATCAGTACAAGAATAAACCTAAACATTTTCATGAACTAATGACAGTTAACAGAAGACCCATGTCATTACTCTGCTTCATGTTGGTGCACATTCAGAGCAGAAAATGGATCGTCCTACTTGCCACTGATAATTCAATACTCAAAAATGGTTAAAAGAGAACATATTTAAATAAAATCCTTGAAGTAGAACAACATTTCTCAAAATATTAAGATGTATCTGAATTATGACCATTTGAAGTGTTAAATCAAGGGGCTGAATGCGGCTTTAGGAACAGCTTTCAAACAGATTCTGATATGTTGCTTAAAAGCGTGTTTATCTGAGCTGTACGCTCAAGGTGGTGGAAAAAAAAAACATTTTCATATATCAGTTAAAATTAATTTCATTGTATACACATGCTTGATACACATCATGTACAAAATAATCAATATAGTAACAACAGACATGAATGAATACTGTTGAGTTTGGTTTCTGTACATCATTTCACTTTACAATGTTTCTGAACACAGAGAAGCAGAGAAGCTGTTCTTAATACCAAGTGTTGTGGAGACTGGCGTTCTAAGAGGAGATTAAACTGTCAGTCTCTCATTTACAGTTTCACGAGGAAGCTTAGTCTTTTGGATTTTGCAGTAAGATATATTTTACAGGTCGGTGGTAGAGATTGTTAGCTCAGCTCTGTTGAAGGAGGAGCATCAGAAGCTGAACAAACTGATGAAGAAGGCCAGTTGTGTTCTGGTGACTGATCTGACCTGAGTGTGCAAAGAAGGATGCTTCACAAAATGAAAGACATAATGGGTGATGCTGAACATCCTCTTCACAACACAGACCACTACAGGAGATCCTTCCTGCCCACAGCTAGAAGCATCTTTAATGACTCTCTGAAGGAACTTAGATAATGAGTTACTCCAACATCTAATTTCCCCTTGGGGGTTAATAAAGTATGATTGAATTGAAAATGAAACAGAACAAAAGCTCAGCCAGACATCCACACAGTAAGAAAACATTGAATCCTCTTTACACACCACATTAACAGGCATCTTGAATATTTGGATTTTATCTTAATTTAATTCTCAAGTGGCTGAAAATATGAATATATCAAGCAAAATTATTAATTTTGATAAAACTATTTCTGGTTTAAAAAAGTCATTATGGCTGTTTTATTGCCTCAGAATAAAAACTGAATAATATTTATGGGTAAACAAATCGAATGAAGCTAACCAGTATCAAAGGCATACTGCAGAGTTTAAAGGCATAATATATCTTAACGTCACAAACTGAGAAGTATAGTAATTTGGCAAACATAAGTTTTTACTCTTGTTTGTTTCTAATCTGACTCGACTACACTGATAAAAAAAAACACGTTCAAGAAAATGAATTTGTATTTTCAGCCAACTGGTGATGAAACTCTCAGTGCAGCACTTTATTTATAAAAGTTGATGCCCAGCCAACTCTAAATCAAAATTCAGCTGTTTCTTTGGCACCAGCTCATAAATGTGAGAGGCCCCTCAAACAAGTTCAACAAAAAAACTACCTTTTGTTCTCAAAACTGCAAAAGCGGAACTTTTTTTTTGGATTACAAAATCCAGATCAGAAAATAAGTTTAAGATTTGGCTACAAGGATCCATTACTGTTAAACCTCAGGTGCTTGTTGCCTTCAATCTTTATCAGATTGACATGTAACATCTGCAGGTTCCTCCTGATCCTCATCCAGAAGGTTTATGATATAATGCCCCCTAGTGGTGATGCAACTTAATAAGTAAAAATGAAGTGCATTTCCAACTTAACACTGAGAGGCACATTGGAGCAGAACAAACTTCCTCTCCTCTTCCATCTGTAACATAGGCACTGACATCAGCAAGAAACCCTCCAATCATCCCCCGTTTCCTCTTCTAGGAGGATCTCCATATATGGCCACTGTCGGATTCTGACAAGACATCATTGGCAAAAGCTACGTTTTTTTCCCCTGCAATCTCTCATTACAAGACCTGAAGAGAACTAAAACAAACAAATAAACAAACAAATGGTTTTGATATTCTACAATAAATAAAAGGTTTTATCAAGTGAGTTTATACACAGCACTGTTTTTACTATAGATATGTGCAAATGTCCCATTTGTTGCTTCAAATGGCCAAAGGCCTTAAGACACGCCTGTAGCTGTCATTTAGACGTAAACAGGCATCTTCAGAGGGGACAGGTGTCCTCAACAGAAGACAGTTTTGAAGTGCTGCGGCAGGAAAAGCTCAGCTGAAACAAATTTGAATAGCAGTGACTTATTTTTATTAAACATCCCATTAACCTCTGACAACGTGATAAAACTGAGCTTCCACTGCTTTGACAGTTCAAAGTGTCTGTTGTGAGACTGGATTGTGAAGAAAGTGGGGGGGCGGGGGTCCTGAAGGGATACCAACAGGAGCTGTAGACCACGACGGTTCAGGGGAAGGTTGGAGGAACTATGGTCGATGGAACCTGAAACACAAAACGTTTTGATGAAAATACACAATTTTTTAGAGAACTTGTTTTCTTATTGTCGTATTTCCTGTTTGTGTTCAACCTCATTACGTGTTTATCTTTCGCGTTGTTTTTACTGTTGCCTGTAACATGATGAATTGTTTAAAAGTTTTTTAAAACATGAAAAGTGAATGTTTAAAGTTCAAGGTTGTTTTTAGGTTTTGCAAATAAATCTAAATGAAAATAAATCAGAATTAAAATGTGAAAAGATTTGTAACCGATGCTAGTAGAAATGCTAAATATTTATTAGCTGTGAGAGGTTAAATCTGCTGTTGTCTAGCAAAGATCCAACCACAATATAAATAATATCAGACAATCTCTACGTAATTTAACAAAATAAATACATTTTTGTTGTGTTTACTTTTACATCAACAGGCTTATTTGTTCAATTTGACCACAAAACAAATGCCAAACAAGTCTAAAAACACTGGAAAGAAACCTGAACTTCGCTGTCAGTCGGCGCCTGAGGATAATGAACTAGAACTGACCCTTCATGACTTTAATCAGGATAGTGGGCAAAGGTTTAGGAGACCAGAACGATAAATGTATTGATCTGCGAGAGCTAATAAACACCGAGGCAGCCAGACTTGCTGAGACAAATAATTAATGAATCTTCAGGTTAAACAGTGGCAGCTATTCGACTAAATGAGTACCTGGTGAACTGTTTGCTGTCCTCATGAACCTCCATCTCTCTGCTCTTAAACTCATTAAGCTCCTTACGGATAGCAGCCTAAGGGACACAAACACACACACAAATACACTCAGGCAGAGATAATGTCATTTGGAAACAGAAAGAAGCACCTGTGTCTCAGACGCAACACAATAAATATCAAGTTTCAACTGCTTTTCTTTCTCTGGCAATGTCTACACTCTAAAAACATACATTTTGAATTATTAAAACAATTACAGTGTGTTCAACCCCAATTCCAAAAAGGTTGTGACACATAAAAACAAAAAGAAATAATTTGTAAATCTCATAAACCTATATTTTATAAAACTAAAGCAGATATTTTATCTTTTCATAGAAAATAGCTCATTTTGAATTTGGTGGCAGCAACACGTCACAAAAAACTGAAACTGAGACAACGGGCTCAAAGTAACTGGCCCAATTCGAAAGAGACTGGATGAACATTTGACAACTAATTTGTTTAATTGGAAACAGCTCAGTAACATGTATAAACAGAGCTGTTCAGATGTAAATGTGAGTTCACCTATCTGTGGAAAACTGGATCTAACAGTGGAGGAACAATTTGAGAAAAATCCCGTTCAACTGAGCATCGTCTTCATAAAACAACTCCAGAGCTGTGTCTCTTGAAATTTTTTGTTATGAATTGAAATTAAAATTTATTGAATTGCTTAAAGGATTGTTAAAATAAGACATAATTCTCTACTGCACATTGCAGCATGGGTACAAGAACACCATGGACATTCAGTCCTGTGGACTTAAGAGTTAATGAACCATTCAGTTTGTTGCATCTGATAGTATGAAGTTCTATTGATAACTATGATGTGGACAAATTACACATCTGGAAAGACTTCATCATTCTGCAACATCTGCTCTACCCAGACGTCGTCCGTTTCAGGGAAGGCCTTGCATATTCTAGTAAGATAATGCTAAAGTTTCTCTAACGTGTTATTTTACTACTTCATGTAATCAATACTACATCTGTGTCCTGTGGACACTTTCCACATAAATCTTGATGCACAGATTTCAAGTAATAAAACCTCAAATATGAATGTTTATGGAATATCGTTGCACAACTTTGATGAAGGGGTGCATTTACCAGAAGTGATGAAAAGCAGGAACAGGAGATGTAAACAAAGTGATTATTATGGCAGAAAATCAGATCAAATCAAGAATCGGTCATTTCTGAGTGTTTGTCTCTTTCTGAATGAGAAATCGATGATTCATCAGAAGAAATGAAAATAAAGATCCAGAAGTGTCGAGCAGATAGAATCCTGCATCAGATAAGAATGGGACGACATTCCTCTCCTAAAACTCCAGCAGCTGATCTCCTCACTTCCCAGATGTTTACAAGATGTTAAAAGAAGAGATGTTACACAATGTTAAACATTACCTTGTTCCAATTTTTTCAGATGTGTTGCAGCCATCAAATTCAAAAGGAGTTGTCAAGCTGTAATTTATGCTGAAGGTCACATGACGTGTTATTGAGACACTGGCGTGTTTTGTTGTGGTTTACTTACCACAGCTGAGAAAATCACCATCACATGCTTCTACTTATGTGCCCTACTTTCATGATGTAACATCCATGTAATGTGAACTTTTTACATTTCACCCAAAAGTCAAATATCTCCAACTTTTTAAGCCTAATTGTGATTCACAAATAAAAACATGGAATAATATTTTTAAACTGAGCTTTGGGAGCTCAACAAAATATGATAAAAAAAAAATCACATAACAAAAGGCTACAGTATTCTATTTATAAAAGAAATAAAATCTGCTGTATAGTCTTAAACTTCACCAGCAGAGGGCAGGCTGGACACAAACACTGAACTACATGGACATCAAACACAAACATCAAGATGCTGAGACTTGACTCACGGTTCTGTTGATGCCAAACTACCATGATACCAATTTAGGATTTTTTTTTTGTCACATTGAGTCAGGAACTGAATTTCACCCACCACCTTTAGGATGAACTGGAACAGGCAGCGGTGAGTCAGATACAATCAATGTCTGATTTTAGTTGTGTTGTGACCAAATGGGGTCAAACTCCTGCAGCTGTGTCTCAGTGTGTTTTAAAAGCTTCCGTGGCAGAGGGGATTTATAAAAGCATATCAGTTCCAGTCAAATGAGTTTTTTAAATCAAACAATTAGCTCACAAAATAGCAGTTCTGACAAACAACAGATGAGATAAATTAAAAGGGTAACACACCTTTTATTTTGTCAAATTTCCCAGCATTTATTAAGACAGTACCTTGTCAGCAGGAGTGAGCCTCGTCCACGGTTTGTCAGCCCGCCGATCATAATCTTTAGCGTCCGTCACCTCTACGTACTCGTTAAAACGCAGAATCCTACGAGCAACGAGCTCTGCCACCGTAGGCCTCAAACTCAACTACATATACAAACACACAGAGGAAGGGAGGAACTGATCAGTCAACACTACCAGCTGTTAAAAATACTTTTTCCTGTAAGTCTTTATTTTGTTTCGGGTTGAACTGAGAACTTCTCAGCTCAAAGACAAATCACATTTCCAGCTGGTTCCACAAGACGGGGCCAAAATCTCTCCACATAATGTCTCTTTTCTACCTTCTTCCATGACTCAAAAGGTGGAACAAAAATTATTAGATTAGATAAATATAGACTGTCCTTTCTGTTCTGGTATGTGTGCGTGGTTGGTGTTTACAGTACCTTTCTGGTCAGCCTCCTTTTTATCTCCTGCCTGGCTTCTTTTTCTTCAGCTTCATTTTTTTCTGCAAGCAAAAAATTTGCAAAGTCATTCCAAACCAATCATGTATGCAAAACAACAAAAACCCTTCTGCTTCTATTCAAGATGTGATTTGCTATTCTACAGTAAGTGCACAGCTCTGAGTACAGTGAAATGTGACAGCCCTTCTATAAACATAGATGGGAAATAAATTAATCATGAGTGTTAATCCTGCCCTGCAAATATCCTCGTGATGTTTTATGGCTGGGCAGAATGCAAGTGTGTGTAAACAACTTCAGGCTGATCGTAAACTGTGTGAGCTCAAAAGATCTCATCCTAAATTAAAACTGAAGTCATCAACAATTTATAGCACAGACACCAGATTCATGTTTCTATGTGAAGTGTGAAATGAAAGGTCATAATAAAAGTCAGTGCTTTCAGTCTCTGCACATCAGGAAAGTACATTTTGAGGTTTAACCGTCTCTGGATCAAACTGAAAACACAAACTTACTTCTGACGGGATCTGTTACTTTCATTATCTGAGCTGGATCCATAAACTGTCAACTGATACTTTCTATTTCCAAACAACAAATACAGCATAAAAGCTCAAACTTGAAGTAATATTTAAATTATATTAAATATTCTATAATTAAAAAGTGAGTTTTTACCATTTAAAACAACTGAAATGACTTTAGCTATACTGTGGATATTTGCACCTCATCTCATGCATCAGATGGTTATTTACGTTTCTCCATGTAACTGTGTGCACAGTGGCTGCTGCAGATAAGATACTGACTACTCTGAAGCACTTCACACAACCTCACGAGAGATTAAATCTGATGATCTAACACAGGCTGCACGATCTTCTACATAGACACACTGAATCTTGATGCAGCAAAACAAGAAGTTTATGAACATAATCATCATAAAGTGGATTTTTCTTATGCAAAATATCCGGAGGAAGTGAATGAACATTATCAAGATTTTTTCCCCCGTCAAGATTCAATTTATTTATTATTACATAATACAAGATTGTATAATGAAATTACGATCTCCCAGCCAACTCCCATTCAGAGCCCATCATCTGTAAAAGCTGGTTCTTGTTGTGTTTTAGATAAATTTATTTACTCTGTAAACGCCAAATGTTTTAAAGTAGCTTTGACGTTCTCCCTCTTTGTCAAATTTTGATGACAAATCAGGTTTACAAGCTCTTCTTTCAAAATAAAAACAAGATTAATCTTCTTGGATTGGCTGAAATAAAACAAATTCACCCATATTTGCAATTTTTTTTGTGCAAGATATTTGATAAAAGGCGTAACAGTGAACGTGTATTATATCAATACGTACGTTTGAGGATGTTTCTCTGCTCCAGCTCCTCTGTTGTAGGTCTTTGACTCAGGCGCCTAAAACAACAGATAATTTAAACATTTTACTGACCTCAGTAAGGACATTTAATTTAGTTCTAACTGGACAACATTTCTGCTCATTTCCAAAACACATTTATTTGTTAATTATATAAATATAGCCAGTTTGTCTCACATGAAAGACAAAACTTCAACACTGGTTTGTTCTGTGTATCAACTGTACTATTACACCACCCACAACTTCACCAAAAAAAACAATTAATCTGTTATTATCCAGAGCTACGCCAAAATCTATGACGGCAGGTAGCACCTACCCACATTTTCACAGCATTCTTGTGTAAGTGTGCACCTGACTAATTTGCTGCCTATCTGTTGGCGGAGTTCGTGTCTCTCTGTCTCGGAGCTCCGCGGCAGAATGTTTTTCTCCTCCAGCTCTTTCTTGCTGGGCCGGTTGCCAAGCTTAATGTTCAGCGTGTCTCGACGGCGAATCTTGCTGGCCAAGGAGCCTAAAAACAGAAAGAAGAGGAACGACAGGATTCTTAAGAGAGGCGGATGAAGTGAGGACAGTCATGAATCATCAGTAGAGCAATATAGCAAATTAAAAATCTTAACAAAGCACTTTATGATCGATCAGATAAGCTTTATTTCAAATTCACAACACACCCATTGCGCTAAGCTGCATATTTTTTATTATTAATGTTTTATTAGAGCAGATTATGTTTTAATTTTATAGTTTTTACACATACAAGATTGTTTCCATATGAATTGGAGGATTTATTTGATCCCGACTCTTCCTAAGTTTGTTATGAACGTATGTGATTTTGGCATGATGGGAAATGTAAACTGTGATGAATTTACTGGTAGGTAATTGCATTAAGCATAGATTTAAATTATTGGGTGAAGCCATAAGTTTAAAAGATTAAATCTAAACAGCATGTTTATAATTTAATCCTTCACACAAACAACCGTTTCATGTAAATATTTGTGTTTTCTCTTCTGCCAACTCACTGACTTTCACCACTGAATCTCATTGTTTAATGATATGTAACATCAGTTATGTCTTACTGTTTGTATATTCATCGTCCTCGTCCTCTTCTTCTTCCTCCTCACTCCGGTACAGGATTGGTCCATCAGAATCAGAGTCACTTGTCTGGCTGTCTCTCGGCATGTTGGGGATCACCGTCACCTCAGCCTGCTCCACTTTCACACTGAGGCCTTGTGGCTTTTCTGAGTCACTCTTTTCAGCCCTGAAATTAAAAATAAGGCATGAACTTCACATATTCTGTAGTTAGTAAAGTAACAACCAGCCAAAATCCCACTGACTGGATAATATAAAGATAAATAGGAGATTTACTGTTAAAATATCTTGTATTAAACTGAGACATACAGGACCCTCAGAAACTGGATCTCAAAACCTGTTTTTTTTTATTTTCTTTGATACAAACTGAAAATTCTTCTTAA
This sequence comes from Pachypanchax playfairii, assembly GCA_006937955.1. NCBI lineage: Eukaryota > Metazoa > Chordata > Actinopteri > Cyprinodontiformes > Aplocheilidae > Pachypanchax > Pachypanchax playfairii. The sequence continues at coordinate 2,068,003 of SSNP01000023.1, forward strand.
GTTGTTTGTTTAGCGTCAGTTAATTGGCCTAAAAATCTAAAGAAAACAGTAAAATAAGCCAAAGCAATGGAGCAATTCAACACATGACCATGATGAGATTTTGTCTACACTCATGTTGTTGTCTCCAGTTTTTAGGCAGAACACTGACTCCGAACAGTTACTGTAATATACAACAGGGTTCAGGTTAAACCTGGCATCCTAACCCATTTTAATATGAGGGTACTCGTTTCAGTTCTAACCTCTCCCACAACCTGGCACAAGTTTCTCCATCTGACTGACCATGTTGCGAAAATCTTGGAAAAAAAGTCAGGAAACTGTAAAATGTAAATAATTTACAAATCTCATAATTCCACATTTCATTGCCAGTTGAACAGTAAGAACATATCAGATGTTGAAACTGATATATTTTACCATTTCATATAAAATATGAGCTCATTTGAAATTTGATGGCATCAACTCGTCTCAAAACAAATTACGAACAAGATGATAATTCCCCATGGTGTAGCATCCGCTCTTCTTTAAACATCTGGGAAGCGAGGAGACCAGCTGCTGGAGTTTTTGGAGAGGAATGTTTTCCCACTGTTATATAGCAGTAAGATTCTAGTTGCTCAACAGTGCTGGACTTTGTGGCTGGATTTTCTCAATCTATGATGCACCACATGTTTTCTATTAGTGAAAGGTCTGGACTGCAGGCAGGTCAGTTCAGCACACAGACTCTTCTTCTGTGATACTGTTGCAGTGGATAAAGGATGTAGTTTAACATTGTCTTGCTGAAATATGCAGGACCTTCTCTGCAAGAGTCGTTGTGTAGATGGGAACCTCTTTGTACTTTTCAGATGTGTAAACTGCTAACACCATAGACACTAATGGAACTCCATACCATCAGAGATGCAGCTTTTGAACTGTTCACTGATAACAAGCTGAATGGTCCTTCTCCTCTTTAGTCTGCAGGACATGATGTTTATAATATTTTCTAAGAAATGGTCAATCTGATATGTTGTTTCTGTTCTACTGGAATAAAATCACTGCATTCTGTTTTTATTTATTGAACGTGATTTCCCAACTTTTTTTTTAAATTGTTGTTGTAAATACAAACATCTGTGGAAACAAAACAAGTGTAGTATCCCGCTATGTCTGCTACAATGCGTGCATTAAATACCTGCAAGGACAAGCTCTATGGGATTACTTTCACGTCACAGACCTTGTGGCTTCAAAATAAAAGCTTGTCAACATGTGAAAAGGACCTACTGTGTCTTATTTGATGCTGTAAGGATTTATCATGCAACAGTAGGGTTATAAAACTAAGACACATAAATGAAGGATTCACAAACAAGCATGTCTTAACTAGATCTTTACCTCGGGCTGTTCTCTTTACCACATTCTGTTTCTTCTTTCTTTTTCACTTCTCCTTCCTCTCCATCCGTCCTCTCCAGTTTTTCCTCGTGTGTGCTGTCATCTGCCTCCCCTGCAGTGAAAGATGTGTCCTCTGTAGCCACATTGATATGGGTGGACTGGACTGTGGTCTCAGGAGCCTTGTGAGTCTCTTCACCTGAAGTTAAGCCATTGGCATCCAGTTTATCAGATTGAGCAGCAGCCTGAGTTCCCTCTGCCTCGTTTCCTGAGGCTGCAGATGAAAGAGGCTTTTTGTCTGAGGAACTCTGTGAGGATTTTAACTCCTTGGGCTGACTAGAGGTGTCCTTGGAGTCTTTCTGAGGTATGGAATTAGACTTTGGAGGGTCTGATTTTCGGTTGGCCTTTGCATCTGTTCCAGCAGACTTAGCTGAAGTAGTGGCATCCTTAGGCACCCGAGAACGAGGTGTAGAGGTGGAGACAGGGGTGTTTTTCGTTGGGCCTCCTGCCTTCTTTGGATTTGATGATTTGGCTGAAGAGATAAGAAAAAATATAGATCTATATCTATGAGGAAAACCAGAAAATTTACAGTGTTTTCTTGAGACAAGCAGATTGCAAATATAAACTTTTAAATGTAAAACAATGTGACTAATAAAAACTGTCTTACACGAGCCAGAATAAAAATATATCCAAGTTTAAATTCTCCATTTATTCTGTCAAAATGTTGTCAATCTGCAGGGTTCATATTTTGCATAAAAGAGAGGGGAAAAAAGGTCTCTGAGGAGATATCGGATATCGTCCAGCTGGAGAAATGTGCTGCTTTGTGTTTGATTGACTGCAATAGTGTGAGAGTATGAAAGAAAAGAACAGAACTGCATAACCAGAGCTAACACACTATGGCAGAAAACGTGTTCCTCACAGCTCGTCTGCAGCAGACCATGTAAAAAGTTACGTAACTTTGCAAACTGATTTTAGTGGTCCACTCGTTTTTGTCTTGAATGTTTGGTGGATTGCTTAAAAAGCAGATGTAGGAAAAAGATTGATGTTAATGTCTGCATGCTATATAAGAGACCCTTAAAGATGCAATATTATGTGCATTAGCATGTTAGAAAAGGTGTAAAATATTTAAAATGCTTCAGTATGGCACAGTGCTGCAGCGTCATGACATCATCAAGGTTCAAAAATGCATGTTTGTCTTTGATATGCAGGATGCAGTAGTAAGAACTGGGTGTGGATTCGCTGATCCATGCTGTATGTTAAACACACACTGGGTGGAGGGTAAAGCTCATGCCTGGAAACTACTCAATGAAAAATCTCACCAACACATGCATCCCTCTCCATCCCTCTCTCACACACACAAACACACATTTTTTTGTGCAATAGAAATATTCTTAGTGCAGCACAAGTAAATATTTCACTTCTGCTTTCTCAGAAAACAGACAAAGATTATAAATGAACCTCCTCGACAGTTGCAGTCCTGGTAATCCTCTCTAATGTGGGAAAGAGACTCTCACAGCAGGGAAACAATCGCATGTAACTTGACCTGATTTTACACACGAGGAAGTGCTCATGCAGTTAACTTTAGACAGCTTTATGACACAATCTCCATGCAGGGAGGCAGCAAGACTCAAAGGCCATCCTGAACTTACCAACCCCTCGACTCGTGGCATCAGTGTGTCGTGGGTTAGCTTTAGCCTGTGTGGATGGGGCGGTCTTGCCTGTGCCTGTTTTAGTTGTCTTTTTAGCTCCTGCGGTACTGGTGGTGCCACCTGCAGGTTTGATAGTAGTGGGCACAGTGGTGCTTTGTTGCTTTTTAGCTGGAGCATCCCGAGGTCGAACCTGTTTTGTTCGTGCCGGGGGTTTAGTATCACTCCTCTCTACGCAGATCAGAGTGAGCAAGGAAAGGAAGAAAGGTGTAGTGTTCACAGGTTTAATGAAAGAGACTGAGAGCAAGATGTAAACAGATGAACAATTTGGGTTGTAGAAGACTAAAGGCCATGAAAGATAAAAGGTGATGGGAAATTTGTCTTTGATTAATGATTTGTGCCCATTAACCTTCCCAACCTCCAGCCGTACGGTATCTGTTGCCGTATTTGCAGAGTTTTCTCCCTTTGCCTTTCAGATTATTGACAAACAAATTGCTGCAAGTTCAATGCTAACAGGATTGCGATAAAAACAACAACACTTAAGCAGCTGATGGGAGTGGGAAGCATTAGGGGAAGGAGACGCTGTGCTGCTCGGCCTGAGGATGCCCGATGCAGGCTGACGTAATGGCAACATCTATATGAACTCATTAGACTTGCTCAGAAAGCCCTCAGAGAGTTCAATGTCAGCCAGAAAGCTGCAGTAGATAGAAATACACCGCACAACCTTAAAGTAACACCAACAACACTATCACTTGATAAAATCTCAGAGAAAAATGAAAATCTAAATATTCCAGAGGAAAATGTTGGTTTAAATCAGGGGTGTCAAGCTCCAGGCCTCGAGGGCCACTATCCTGCATGTTTTAGATGTTTCCCTGCTTCAACACACCTGATTCAAATGAACAAGTCGTTAACAGGCTTCTGCAGAACTTATTGAAATGCAGAGGATTTGAATCAGGTGTGTTGAAACAGGGAAACATCTAAAACATGCAGGATAGTGGCCCTCGAGGCCTGGAGTTTGACACCCCTGGTTTAAATCCTAAACTAGTGGAGAAATCAAGATGTTATAGATTCACAGTTTGTCAAATATTCCAGAAGATTTTAAGATTTTAATGAAAGCTGATAAAAAGGTACCAGTTGTTCTGTCCTTGGTGGTAACTGTTCCAGCAGCTTGTTCCTCTGGGGGCTTTCCTGGAGCCTCAATATCCACTTTGACCTCCTCTGGAGTCAAACTGGATGTTGCATGGCCATTAAGATTTTCACTGCTGATTGATTCATCTGGGGAAGACACACAAATAGGACATTTGACAAGGTTGAACAAGTTTTCTAAAGCATAAAAACTATTTTTAACAATTTAAACTAAATTTAGTTAAATTCCATTGGGGTGCTGCATCTTCATTAATAGTCATTTAAATAACATTTTCACTGCTGAATATGACCTTGTTTTTCTGTTTTTATTCCAAGCATCGTGATGATATTACAACTGAAACTGCAAATATATTTAAAAAAAACTGAGTAAATTGAACTAACCTTGTTCAGGGATAAGAACTCCTTTCTTTATTAGCTCCTCCCTCGTTTGTCTTGTGGAGATCTTTCTCTCTAGAACTGAAACAAAGTTTACACATGGAGTTAAAACTCAGCTAGTAGATACAAAAAGAGTTAATTTGCTTTGATCAGGGAGAATAAAAGAAACTTTTCATGTAGATTTAAAAGTTAACACGCCTTTTTTGCAGCTTTAATAAGCTAAACAGCTGATAAATACTTTATTTGATAAATTTTTAAGCCCTATTATTGTCTTGGTTTGAACTGTATCAGTGATTTTTAAAGAGTTTCAAAGTTACGCACAGACACACACAAGTTCACTGACCAGCTGTGAATAAAAAGAATTTACACTATTTGGATTTATTTTTGTCTCTTTCGACTTCCAAACCAATAGTTGGAGAATTAATCAGCAAGAGCTGCAAACAAACTTTTGAACTGTTTACTTTTAGAGCTTTTTTTGGGAGCTACACTGGTTTAATGTTCCACTGGAAATCCTAAATTACCAGCTGTGAAACAGTCCAGACTCTTGATCGAGGAGGTGAAATCCATCAGTTCGGTCATGCAGCCTCGTGCAGAACATCCTACCTTTAGAAAGATCCTGAAACTTGTCGCTGGGTTTCTTCTTCCTCCACTTCCAGGGTTTGAAGATTTTTCCCAGCGATGACAGCTTGCCGCGTTGCTGTCGCGATCCCGGTGCATTCTGGGTATTGGTGGTGTTGTCCACGACCACGTCACAGCTGGCCACGGATGATTTCTCCAGACCGTCAACTAGAAGATGAAAAGACAAAATGATGTCAATATTGGCTGGAAAATCACATCAACATTAAGCAGAGCAAATATAAGAGATTTTTTTAAGTTTTAGACATTTAAGCTATAAAATTAAATGACATATTTTCAGAAACAAGCCGATTTGTTTCTTTGATTATCTGAAAACACGCAGAAACTGATGATGTATGAGTGAGTGCAGCGTTGCGCTGGTGTGCATGTAAAGACAGATTTGTCTTTAATCACAAAACTAAAAAAAAACAATAAAATCTCCCAGTAAGACAAATCTATTGTGTTGTTCTTTTTCACAGTTTTTTTTTTAAAGCGGAATCAATACTGTGTTGATCGGTTGGCTCTCACAAGCTTTGACTGATTGTTGATGTCGATATTAGACGCCGGCAGCGATTTGCAGCACAGCTGTCAGACATGAGCTGAAAACACACATGAAACAACCCCAAAGGATCAACACAGTTTATTTATTTAGTTTTTCATTTACGTGAACAATTAGTTTGGGTTATTTTACAGAAACAGATTCTTGTTTTAGTTTTTTTTCTACGCTTGACTTGTTTGGAGCTTGAACTTGATTAATCACCATCAGTCAAATCTGAGCAAATAAAATTACCACCAAAATTTCTAATCAAGTAGCAGATGATTTCTGAAATCTGTCATTATTGGTGCAACTAATATTTGAAGATCTGGAGGTATAATTACGATTTCAAGGCCCAATATTTATATATATAGTTTCATAAAGAGACGATAGTTTTCTATGACAAAAAATACATTTCTGATTAGCTTCAGCTATTAAATGGAATTCCAACAGAAGATTTGAGGTTATTAGTGTCACCCGTGGACTGTACCTGCTTAAAGGCCTGCACACACACACGTGCACACACACACGTGCACACACATAAACACATGGCAATTAAGAGTGAAGACATGGAAAGTGCACTGCAGAGACTTGACTCTGCTGCACACACACACTTCCTGTTCCTGTGTTGATATCAAATCACAACAATAGGTGTAGTTCTGTTCTCAGGCTGCTTTGTGCATCTGATGATGGGAAATGAAGTAAAAGTTACCACCATGAAACAGACTGTAGTAAAACTTTTAGTCTAAGAGTCAGACTAAACCAAAAAAAATGATTTGTTACAAAAAGAGAGAAAAATAAACAAAAACAAGCAGACGGAAGGGAAGAAAACACAATTTATATGGAAACAGAGAAAGAGAAAGAAAAAGAAAAGCACATACTTCATTTAATTCTATAAGTACTTCTACTGAACCCTTGTAAGGACACAGAAGTGTCATGAATGAGCGCTTTTGGAAAAGGGGAAGATCTAAATCTCAAACGTCATGTAGCAACACAGGAAACTGAAGATCTACATTACTGAAACACACACAGCACAACTTAATACTCAGCATTACACACACAGGTTCATTCTACAGAGGAAAGAGTTTTTCTTTCTCCTTAGAGAGAAATCATAATAACAATGTCTCTTTCTGTCCTTCAGAAACCCAAGAAGTGAGCAAGTACTTTTGAATTTCAAGGCACTATAATAGTCTAATCAGGAAATGACCCAAAATCACCTGTTTGAACTTGGTAGAAAACCCAAATCATTCTGAATTATTTCAGATTATGATCAAATTTAAACACGCAGCAACACAAAGCTTTCAGATGTATTCAAATCAAAACAAGATATCAAAGCTGAAGAATATTAATAAAATAATACATATGATGAGTCAAAATGTGAGAGGAAAAAAAGCAAATCCAGGAGCTTATTAAAGTCACTACTTTGTAAAAAATTCACAGAATCTGACTCAACTCCACGAGTCTGTATCAGATGTCATGATGAGGTGTTTCATTTTGAGCTAATCTTGCCAGAACAGTGAGTAATGGTTTGGATCGACAGCAGATGCAGCAACGAGTATCAGAATGAGAAACGCAACTTGTCACAAAACGGACATCGCAGCAAAGTAACCCCCCCATGAATCTATCCTCTAATCCAATAATTGTGCCAAGATAAACAAGCCAGTGATATTGTAAATAAAATGCATTTAAAAATGTGACAAAATCCACCTTTAACTTTTGTTTGCTCTGCATTGTATGAGATTTATTGTTTAACACACTATGAAACTGGGAAACAATGTATTGTGACAGAGCCAGTATGTTGTTTTTTTCTCAGAAGTTACAGAAAAGACATGTTGAGGAGGAGGGGAAAGGGAGAGGCTTCCTTCCTTCACTGCAAGTCACCAGGGAGGGAAGAAGTCAACGTCACAAACAGAGGAAGAAGGCTGGAGGGGGAAGAAAAAGAGGCAGAAAAAAAGAGAAGAAGAAAAGCAAATAAAGAAGAAAACAGAAAAAAAGACGTGAAGAGGAGCAAAGGAAACTGAAGGATGGATAGCAGGAAGGAATGAGAAGATGAACAATACACAAAAAAGTGTTGAACTTGAGTTTAGGGAGGAGCTACAATTTTAACACTTAGGTCACTTCTTCCAAAACAACCTGAGAATCACAGAGTAGCCTAACATGAAACACTGATAAGTAGCTCGGACTGTGTAAAGAGCAGCACAGGAAAACAAGCTGAAACAGGAAACAGTGGCTTAACAGTGTGTTTTAGTGTACGGTTATAATTTCTGAAGCAAAAGCTCGAGGGATATCAGTTTTATGTTTATAATCTTTCACTATGATCCTGATAGAAACGCTTCCCTTCCGGCTCTTAGTGCTGTAGAATCAGCAGTTAAAGAACACCACAACACTGTTATATAATCCATAATGCAATCAGGTGGCGTATATTCATCATTATAATGGACTTGGGTACCTATGTTAAGTAAGCTACAGAACAGTCCCGGTGTTACTTTAAAAGCTGACTGAAAAGTCTGGTTTGGTTTTTTTCTCCTGAGTCATGAGACTCTTTCTTTACCTCACACTGTTCCCATAAACTGAACTACAAAAACTACAAAAATAACCTACTGTAAGCAAAAAGGAAGAAGTTTGTTTTTTCCAAGGTTGGTACTAAACTGATCGTTTCTAGAAAGAGCTGATGTCTGTAAAAACATTCACTCAAATGCAATGATAAACTAACAGAAGTTAACTAATAATCTTTGGTTTATTCTTATTATCTAGTCAGAGAAACATCATATTCGTTTACGTGAAGGGGGCGGGACTTAACGCTTGTAAACAACCAGCCTATAGGGGGCGCTTGTTTGGGCTTCAACTTCAGCGTTCTGTTTATTTGCCTAGTTACAACAAAATGTTACCTCTCGAGATTGAACACAAGACCAAGCAGATGTTTCTTCTTCAAGGGAAGAAGGATAAAATGGGTGATACTGAACTATGCAAACAAACTATTTCCACACGTAAAATCATTCCACTTAAATAAAAATTCATTGCTCTCCCGCTATATCGCACATTGACTTTTGCAGCTATGCTAAATTGCAGATTTTATTTGCAAGGACATCTGAATAAATACAATTATCACAGAGAATGGGTATTTTTATTTTTAATACAGGCTTCGTCAGTTGCTTTGCCATGTTAATTTCACACATGGGACACTACTGGCAGATGGATGAAAGGCACATGGTTATGTATCATGGATGCTGATTGGTTCAGTAAAGGATTTGCCTTTGTGTTAGAAGCATCTTGTCTCATTTACTGTAACGCAACCGCCGCAATCCAGGATGGATTACTGCAAATAAATGAATATTACGAAACAATTTTTAATCACTTATTAATTCTTTGGCAGATTGTTGCCACTTTCCAAACCTTCACAATCCAACACCCATTTGTACAGTAACATAATACTGTCTAAAAAAGATCAACTTCTATCTTGTCTATTTTAAGGCAGGTGGTTATTTTCATCTTCTTGAGGTTTGTGTTTTGGTTGCAACCAAATAAGCATGCTCCCATTAGAAACCACCATCAGACCAGGTAGTGAAAATATCTCCTTTTACTTCTCTGTAGTGAAAAACTTAATGGTGACCTTTGGTAATATTTCAAACATTTGCTTTGAATTCACTTGACAACATCATTAAATATCATTTGCTTTTTTATCTTCCTCATGTGACAGTTAATATATCTCCAAAGAAAGACATCTGAGGACATGCCCCAAGGCTTTGTACAGCAGAAATGAACAATTTCCACTATTTTATGACACTTTATAGGATTGTTTTTAACTAAAAAAATGACCTACAGATTGATTAAGATTACAAACTAAATTTGAGCTCATTTAAATTGGTATAAAAACAAAATACAGTGTTTTCGACTCTGTCAAATCTCAACTAGAGGTTGTAAAAATTCCCTGTGACACCTCAGACGTGCTTAGGCCCACTTGATGACTGAGTACGGTCATAAACCTCCGTTTAAATTTCCACATTAATACGTCTAATATCCCACTCTTGGTCGTAAATTGAACGTAAATGGAGGTATAGTCCTTTTTAATCAGAGGAAAACAAGCTTGTTAAACCAATCTGATGAGCTCACGTCAAGTTGGCTGCTAAATACATGAAGTCTTCATTACCCAGTGGCAACAAAGAAGCCTTATAAACAGCTCTTCGGTTATAAAACACCATCAACAGCTTTTAAACTGGCTGTTTGACTAGTTTTACAGCAGCTGGGAGTTACAGCCAGCGACAAATTTAGAAACACACACCCTGCCTTAATATGAAAGAATTATTAAAAAAAACTTTCAGCCTCGCGCTTATAAGTTAAACCATGTCGAAGTTCTAGGTTAAAAAAAATACAAGACAAGAAAGAAAACAACGTAAAAAGAGCAACTTCCTGGATAAAGATAGCGGAATATCTGTGAGAGAAACACAAGAGGGGGAGACGTCACGTTGCACGCGCGCGCGCACGTACACACACAGGAACACACTCACCGCTCGCTGTCTGAGACTCTGTGGACACGGCGGTCTGACCCATATTCAGCTAGAGCTCCGGGCCGAACTGGGCCCTCGAACCCGAGATCACGGCCTTCTATTCCCGCATAGGTTCCGTCTGTAGCCGCTGCGCGAGCTCATTTCAAGGAAAGAAGTTTTTCACGCGGTGATGGCTCGTGCGCTGGAAACTCGGTTTCACTCACTCACTCACTGACTGATTGGGTCGCTACGTCGTAACTTCCCCTCCCACCTCCTCGTCCTGTGAGCAGCTGAAAAATGCCTCTCATTCCGCTATGCAGATTAGAAAGACTGCAGGGGTCTGAGGGGGTGTGTGACACCTCCAGGACCCCCCAGACCATATCCATTATACTAATAAATTATACTAATAATCAAATAATTTGAGTATTTCTCCAGATTTGTTGGCAGAGTTGTGCGAGTCTGTTTTTTTCAGCACTTTTCTGCAATTTCATATCAGTATGCAATCACAATTTGTTTCACTTTCACCACAGCACAACTTCTTTTTACTGTGTTAGTTTCAGCTGATGATATGTAGAATATTTTTGTATTGCATTTAATTTATAGGCGACTTTCAGAGCACTCAAGGTCACCTATACAATAAAACAAAGCAAGAATACTACAAGGTAATAAAAGACAATAAAGATAAAAGCACAGATTAAAATGGGACAATACACAGAGTATGCAGTTTTATAAAAATATGTTTGAAGACGGTATTCAAAAAGTGAAAGAGAGTCAGTATTCCAGATATGAGGAGGGAGTGAGTTCCAGCTAATTTTCCTCATAAAATATATTCATTGTGATGGACTTTGATACATGAGGTTAAAACCAGTGGACTAATGAAGATGTTTGGCATTAGTGAAGCTAAAAAAGAATGGTCTCTTCTTCATCAGATTTACAATAACAACACTCAGACATTCATTTATTCAGAGTAGGATGGAAGCATGTATGGAAGCCCCTGCACGTCAGACCATTAAATACAAATCAGGGTCAGAACTTTAAAGAAGCTGGAATTTTTTATTCATATGAACCATCTAAATGTTCCATGACACTGGCTGAAGTAGATTTAAGTAATGGGTGACGCAACAGCGTAATTATCTCTATGGAAACAAGTTTCCTTCTGCTTCATTGTGCATCAATCAATTTACAGGTGTTTAAATCTAATTCTGGTTGAAAACAGAAATTATTTAAATATAACATGAATTGTTTCAAGATTTTACAAAACTACCAATTTGTATTCAAAGTTTGAAATAAAATTACTTTATAACCCAGTCAAAGCACAAACCTTCAGATATTGTTATGGCTGAAATGTTGAATGAGCTTAGAAATGCAAAAAACATGATATTATAGTCTCTATTTAAAAAATGTTATGATCTTTTATGAATAAATAATCAAGTCATAAAATTGATACTGAAAATGATTCGTAGATGTGGTGCTAATTTAATTTGTACAAAACAAATTACAGTGTACAGCATGGCAGAGGCCTTTATTAACACTGTAAATCAGTGTTTTGATAACAAAGTAACATCCGATTTTAGAATCAGTTTACTCATATATATCAGACCAGGATAATGACCTGATGGGTATAAAATTATTTATAGATATTAGTTGGATAAACAGCTTAGTCCACAGTTCATAATATTTAAATGCACTTAAAGGTCTGGACAGTGTCAGTGTCTTCACACGAAGGCGCTTACAGTCAACCCTCCACTGAAAACTATTCATTATGATAGAAGGAATGACAGCAAACCTGAAACCTGCTTTGAATCACAAGAGAGAAAAATCTGCCAATATGAAATTAATATTTCTGAAACCAACAATTCTGTCTCTGATTTACGACAAGCTAGTGTATTTGTGTGCATGTGTTTGCATCTGCTTACGCCTCTGTGTGGGAGTTGTTGACATCAGTGTCAACATGGTGTCAGCGGAGACCTCACTTCACCTCACTTCACGGAGACGTGAAGTGAGGTGTCACACACAGCCGTATTTGCATGACAGATTTGTTCTGCCCCATAAATTTTGAAGATTTAGAGGAATATTTACCTACTAACCCTCAAAATATTATTCACTTTGAAATTGTGTTATGTATGAAGTCTTGCTTTTTGTTTCCAGTGGGAGGCTCTAATAATGTACTTATGGATAATAACCCACATACAGTCACTTGTGGACTCATACACAGTAAAAACAGCATTAGAAACTCAAACTTTTCCAGAGAAGGATTGAAACGACCTTCCATTCAGATCAAGCCTGCCATCTAGTGTCAACATAGGGAAAATATTTCCAAGTTTATAGACTGGATGATTTATTTACCTCATACCACCCGAAGTCATAAAAAAGTAAAAAGCCAAAGTCTGAACTGGAATACAGTACCAAACAACTGCTTTTACAAAGTGATTCTGCAGAAAGAGACTAAAACAAAGAAGAAGAAATTGATTCTGCACAAGTTATTAAACCTTATCAATGAGGCAAAAATACAGTCTGGATTATTTTGTAGTGATTCATATCAGAACATGATTTTCTGTATTTTTCAATGTTTTAATGTACTCTACAACTGAACTGGCAACCTGTCCAAAATAAAACCTCCTTTGACACTTGAACAAGTATAAAAAATGGAATTGATGCTCTTACAATGAAATTATATAACATAATTACTCTGTTTTCAGCTTAACTGCACTATTTGCCAACATTGCTCTGTTAAAAACTCAAAATAATGTTTGAATTTATAAAAAAAAACCTCCCATTTATAACAAGTTGGAGTTGAAAAGCAGCCAGTCGGATGAGAAGGTCATTAAAAAAACAAGACAGAACTGGATAACTGAACATGCAAGGAATCATATGAAGAGGAGCAGATAGATGGAAGTACTTAGAGAGGCTGACAGAGAAAAATGATTGTTGACGTCAACTGGGATTTAATGTTATAAGTTAAAATAATCAGATCAGGAGATTTTATTATGGAAAAGTAGTTTGGTTACCGGTGGCGACCATCGGAGTCAAAACAGAAACACCCTGATTGGTAACTCAGGTAGTAAAAAGTTTATTTTAGCATCATCACTTCATAGAAGTTCACTAGAGATTTTGACTGTTTTTATTTGATATCAGAATTGGCCTCATCCTGAATGCTGATTCACTGGAATCATTTTTCTGTTTCGCTACAGCTGATTCAAACCTTCTGTACTGTGTCCTTTCTGTGTCATGCTACTGCTTTTTCAGGAAGTGGATCCTAATTGTTCTGGCACTAAATAACCGAGATCAACTGACTTATCACAGGCAGCAAAAGGAGAGACAGTGGAGGTGAAGAGAGGCCGAAAGGAACGAAGAAACTCATCAAATATTAAGTAGTAGCATCAGCAGAACAAGGGATAATTGTTTAAGTGCTATTTTTCTGAGGCTTTCTCTCTTCTCTGATTTATTTATTAAACTCATCGTCTTCCACAGTACAATCCAATACCGTCACTGCCGAATATGAGCAATTACTTTCATGATCTTCAGTTTAAAAAAGAAAGAAGTACTTTAAACACTCAGTGACTCTTACATTTTGCTGCAGACTTCCTGTTTAATCATAAATGGGCTGAGTACAAGAAGTCACAAACTGACCTTTTAGGAGCTGAAGCTCATGCTAAAATGATGATTTAGACTGTCATAACAGTGAAGTGTGATTGAGCAAGAAGTGGGGTTTGATGTTCAACTGAACAAGAAGTGCAAAGATGAAATGCAGGAAAAAGGTTTTGAGGAAATTATACTTCAGATACGCAAAAACGTTTATTATGAGTAGCAGATTTTGTCTAGTTTTAATACAAATTTAACAATAAGCTGAGAAATCTTGATGCACACGGCTTGAATTTTCCAGATTGGTCTCATTACAACTTTGCAGAAACAGTGCAATAAGATTTTAATTTTGTTGCTATGACAAAAGCACTAATGAAAGCCAAACGGAAAACGGTTCTCTGTAACACATCAGTGACGAGAACAACGTGGGAGAAGCTGTGCAAATGCAAAAACACAGATTCATTGAGGAAGCGTCTCAAATGTCTGTGTCCGATCTTCATGTCTTCATTGTAGCACTAGTGAGCATCTTCTTTAATACCAGAGTTTATCATTTCACATGCTGACTGCTTCTATTCATGCTAAACATGACCACTTTTACACCTTTACCTTTCATGATTTAATAAAAAAGAGAGTTTAGATTTAAGTCTGATAACTCCTCTTCTTCTATAGATGTTGATCTTATGCTAAAAAAGTTTGCGGTTTTACAAACGGGATCTTCCTCCAGAAAAAGAAGTATATAACATTTTAGTTGACAATATTAGTTAAATATTCCTCTAATATAAGACTGCAGTGGCCTTTAATCCTGCTTCCCTTCCTCTTCACATCTGCCGACAGGCTCGTCTGAAATTCGATCTCCTGTTTGTTGTATTCCTTTCGACACAACCCATAAGCTGCCATCACTGCTAAAATGTTGTCTACATAAATCAATAGTTGACATCCTGCCAGACAGGCAGAAGTTGAGAGAGAGACAGAATGTGAGGAAGAATGAAAAAAACACAGAGCTGAAGACAAAAGGAGACAAAAAGAAAGATTGATACAGTTGTGTTGGACGAAATGAAAAGGAACAACAGAGAATAAAGGTCATAGTGGCAGGAAAATGTACAAATTTACACATAAAGGAAACATGAAGTTGTTTAATAAACGTGTGATATGAGGTTGTAACATTAGATGTGGAGCGTAAACAAACAGCAGCATTTATTTCTGCACATTTTAACTATGAAAGGTCAAATCTGCACTGATTTACCAGATAGCAGCTGTCATTTGGAAAAACAGCCGTCTTGCATGGCGGCCATGTTTACTTAGTTGTGTTGTGTAGCTGTTAGGATACTACTCTTCTTCATGGTTTGTTTTAGGCTGCCAGTGGTTGATGATGGTTGCTTTGGCCACTGTCCAGCTGTCTTTTACTGACACACTGTGGTCTGTTTTTACACAATGTTGCTCAAAAGGTCTCAACAGAGGTTCTGATGTATTTGTCTGACATATTAATTCCAGGGTTACTTACGCAATAAGAAGAGGCATTAAATAGTGAATGTAAACAGAGTTTTGGTTGAATGGTCAGTGTAAAATAATACAGTACCAGCTCTCCTGGGATGTAAACTTCAAGGTGAGTACCTCAGTGCCTAATCGAAGTAACACGAGGAAGAGTTCTCTTTAAAAATGCAGGTGAACGAGGCTGCTAGATTAACCTGTCAAACAAGCACATCAATCTGCAACTAGGTTGTTTTACAAGAGTAGGCCTGATCTTTTAATCAAATATTAATGACTGCTGCAAATAAACAGACGTTAAGTTACAAATCCGGCAACAACTTCAGCTTGTTTCTCTAACTTTAGCATCTCTGAGTGCAGAAGCTATTGTCCTGCAGCGAGTTTAAAAATACTTTTTGTTCTGTGCTTTTAATATTGTGCAAAGAGGAAATACTCAGGCCTTTTATATCAAATTCAGGAAATGCACACCACGGCATTATGACCTGGAGTTCACCATCAACCAGCACATGTAACATTATGCATATGCATGCAGGCGCACTCGCAGAGGCTACTTTGCCTTGCAAAATGCTGACTCACAAATTTGCAACAAGCAATAACTTGTTTGTGCTCATGTGAGGTAATTCAAACCAAATTTTCGTAACCTCAAACAAAATCCCACACAAAAAATACATTTGTATTTGAGTCTTCATCATTTCCTGCTCCACTGTGTGTCAAATCCCACATCCCCCTGATACAATAATCCCATATTATTGTAGGAAAACTGTGCACATATAAAATAACAAGCTTTCAATGACATTTTGGATGAAACAGTAAATAAAAGAGAAATTGGAAAGCATTTTGTTGAACCATAAATTTAAAAGGTGCCACATATTGCAAGGCAGCAGGGCTTTAGCTAATAAACATGCTGATAGGTTATGACAACCTCTGCAAACAATAATTAAACTACATTAGATAACATGAGCTTAATATAGCCTGCTGGTACTCTGGCTGAGTTATACACCAACAAATACACATATGTGTCAATATCACTTGTTCCAACTAACCCAAGTTGGCACCCAGCCAAGCAATTACATGTTTTTTTAACCAAAACATATTTCTTTTTCTTTGTAGAGACATTGATTAGAAGAAATAAGGTGTGTTTTTTCTTAGAACTGTGTGAAACTAAGTTGCAATGTGGACAGACTTAACCAACCAGTAATTCATATTAAAGCGCAGCATAGAATCGTTGCTTCATAAGCCTTTCTAAAAGATTGAAGTGTCATCAGCAAACCTGGGGATCACAACACAACCCGAATTAAGAGGATTCAAATGTTATTAAGTGATATACTCATAGCATTAGCAGACAAGCTGCCTGAAATGTAGATGTTTTTATTTCTCAGGTATTTCTGGACAGTGTCACTGGGTGTTGCTGTTAAAAGGAAGCCAGGCATATGACTGCCACTCACACAAGTGGTAAGATACAACAGCTAATTATAAACAATGAAGCTAATTATAAAGCACCATAAACACATTTAAACTGACTTTTAAATTAAAACATGCTCCTAAAATGTCAAGAAATTGCTGTTAAATATGTGACAAGTGAAGCTCGTTCATGTGAAGGAGAGAAGTGGTGCATATTTGCTCTTTCTGTGTAGCTGCATAAAAACAGAGACTCTGGAATCATGCTCGAAGAAAAAAAAGGGAAGTGCACCTTTTTTTTATAAGGAGGAAACTCACCGTCATGTTCCATGATTTGATCTGAGGAATATGAACAGAAGTGTGAGCTGATCCTTGCTTCTTCCCGACACACGACCTCTCTGCCTCCCTCCCACCCTCCACTAACTCACCCTCCTCCCTTTTTCTCTGGCTCCCTTCTTCTCTCCTCCTTTCTCCCCTCCCTCCGTCTCTCTGTACTTCCCTCTACCATCGCTCTCCCCTCCCTCCCTCACTCACCGGCTCAGCCACCACTGTCTGCTCACTCCTCCTTCCATCCACTTGCTCAAATAAAGAGCATTAAAAGTTAATGTTTGTTTCCATCTCAGATCCTTGTTCTCCCTCTTGATCAGAGTCTCTTCCTGCATTTGCCTCCATCTCCATGACTGTTAAGGTTTTTCCTGCTTCCTCTGGCTCCAGCCTGATCCATTTTAATTCCACTCCCCCATGAAATCCCTCAGTGACGTTGAAAATGAGAAGAAAAAAGACACTTTTAGGGATGATGGAAGAGTGTTAAATCCACAGGATGTGCCTTGTGGGGTTAATATTCAGCTAACTTGATATAAAAAAAACATGTAGATCATTGAGATTAAGTTGGTTTTTCAAATAAAGTTACACAAACCTCTTTTTTTTTAATTGACTCAGTTTAGATTCAGTCATGTTTATAACAAAAACAACAAATCTGCCAAAGCAGTTAGCAAAACAGTGTTTTATAACAGGGTTTCAGAAATTGTTTCACATCTTGTTATAGAATAAATTCTTTAAAAAAATAAGGAATTAGATTTCTTTTACAATGCAAACTTGTGTTTTTGGCAATAAACTATTCATTTTTCACAATCAGTGTCATACAATGAGTGGTAATAAGTGATTTTACAAAAAATATTTTAATTCTTAGTATTATTAGGTCTTTTTTTAGACTTTTTGTGTTGTTTTTATTGGACATTGGATGCAAAACATAATCTATCATGATAACGATAACTATAATTATTTTTGTAATTTGGCAAAAGCTGTAAAAACAGTTTTAATACAAATATATTCATGGCTATAAATCACACAATCATGATAAAAGGTGCATATATGGTGCTGCTCATTAGTTTTCTCTCTCTTTTTAAAGATACTTTTGTTTTAAACATAGTTTAAAGATGTAGTTTTTTAAATGATCCCAATCTGAACAGAATAGACTGAATTTACAGGGTTGTCAAATAAATGCTAATTTAATCTGACCAGATTCTTAATCTGTCCTAATGAAGCACCTCAGTTCTCTGTTTAAACAACACATCTATATATTTTTAAATCATGTTGTTGCTTAGTAACACATAGGAACGTAATTAAAACCTGGGTCGTGACAGAAATAAATAATATTGATATTGAACACAAAGATCACAAACAGAACATCAGCGCAAATCCTATATGCTGGATTAATCGATGCACAGATACTCTGCAATGTCGAGTCAAAAACGGAGACAGAAAGAAATCAAAGTGGACAGATGGTCTTTTTTTTCACACATAATCCAAATAAATCACAAACGTGTCAACTGTAGGCATGTGCTGATTATTAACTCTGCCAGGAAGTAATGTGTTCACCAGGGTTTGTTTGTTAGTTTACAAGATAACAAAAAAGTTATGGATGGTTTTTGATGACATTTTCAGGGAAGTTGAGAACTAGACCAAAGAAGAAGTGAGTAGATTTTGGGGGTGATCCAGATGACCGTCTGGATCCAGGACATTTTTAAAGGATTCTTCATCATTGTGAGATCGACCTGTTTTTAACATATCTGCATGTAACTCCATAATAAATACTGTTTTTACACTTTAAGATCCAAAACCTGGATCTTTGTTTTAGGGTGTGGCATTTGGGTTTCAGTTTGAATGTTATAGAGTATTTCTGAAATGATGTATGAGGTGATGTAAAATCTAAATTAATCTTGAGTAACAGACATAATGTCCACACAACCATTAAGTTACTTACATAATATATAATGTATATATATAAGAGCATCTCTTTGCAGTAAAGTTTAAGAATACTTTCCTCTCATCGGGCTCTCAGTGTGTTTTCTGTCTTCCACATTGGTATTTTTTAATTTGGATTTACTAATTATTCAGTGTAATTTTCTTATTTAATCCCCTGATAGACTGATTAATACTGTATGTAAACATTTTAAATGTATTTTCTTTGTCATGCCCTTTGCACTGGCTTCTTAAAATTATCAAGTAACATTTCCATTACACACTAAGATGCACTCACTGTATGAGCACATTATTATAAGCATTGCAGAATAATGTTAACATCCTGTTCATTTGCTGCTGAGGCGTTTTTACTAATATTAATAGAGTTAAAGGCTTAGTAAGTAACCACAGAGTTACTGATAGACAGATGGAGGGGGAGAGAAACAGCGTAAGTGAGACTTTGACTTTTCAAACAGTCCAACGAACAAGCGAGAAAGAACAACAACTGGCTCATCAACTCCAATAGCACCCACCCCCACAAATACACTGAAAGGAATTTGATGGACAAAATTTGTGAAAGTGTAAATACCTCACAAGGTCTTTAAAAAGACAGAATCTTCTTTTTTTTCCTCACCATCAAATGTGAGAGCAACACATACAGTCCACCTAAAAACAGACCCAGTCTAAGTGTGATTAACTAAAAAAGTTGAGAAAACTCACAATTCTGTTTTAAAAAGAAACAAATATATGTCAGTTCATAATGTCTTATGTAAGTGAAAACAACAATAAAGTATAATGAGATACACGTACAGCTCTACAACCTTTGTATCATTTTACAACTTTATACGATTATATTTTTTATTTATGGATAAGAATAATCCTGCACTGAGTCTCTACAGTCTAAATATGAATGTCTTGGTTTGGAATGAATATAACTGTCCTATTTATATTAATATTGTAAAATACAACATTGAATGTTCTGGGCCAATTTTTGTTGTATTTGTCAGTTTATAATACTTCCTTTGTTTAGATAAAAAGTCCAAAGTGGATGGCTGGTCTAGTTGTTTTTATCATTGCAATCATTTTCTGTTTTGTTATTAGTGATGGTATTTTTAGCTAAAGTGGTAAATATGGGTTGGTTCAATAAAGATCAGATCGTTCTAATGTTCTCAAGTGCCTAATGATATAAGTGAAAGTCTACTGATAGACTGATTGACTGGAATGTCTCAGTTTCAAATAAGGTTTTTATTAAAGGGTCCAATTGTCACAAAGACAAACTGCAACCAAAGAGGAGATGAGGTGTATTATATCAAATATATAGTGCTAAACGCTGGTGTTCAGAAAGGGATGTCTAGAGCAAAAGGAAGAGGTCAAGTACCAAACCTGGGGGCACCCTGGACACTAAAACAACTTTTTATATCTTTTAAAGCCAAACTGAAAACAACAACAACAAGAGTATTTTGAAAACTCACTCCAATGAAAATCTTGTTTTTCATGTTGTTAACATGTTCTTTTCTGATAATAGAGGATGTGAGAAAATTAAGCATTTTTGAGTATTTCTGCTTTCACTGTGACTCATTAGCAATTTAAAAAATGCTGTTTGAAATAGAACATTTTTGTGACAAAGCCGGTAATGAGAAACTATTTCATAGTAGTAATTTGATGACCATTGAGAACATTTTAAAATCTCTCAAAATATGATTGGAGTGGGTCTTTAAGATGTTGAGAGAACAAAATAAAGAAATCAAGGTAGTTTAAAAGATTTGTACAATATGTGTTCAGAAATTCTGCAACACATGCACAGCTGTAGTGGAAGTTTTTCAAACTGAGCCATCAGCAAAATGACATTCTTTAATAATTGCACCTTCAATTTGAGACTGTGCCTTTGTGGCTGTAACAGAAACAACAACAGAGGCTAAGGATAGACTCTGTGTGGGAAACGAAGGAGGAAGATCTGTTCTCTGCACAAATGTTTTAACAAGTAGTCATTGACATCTAAAAAGGTCTGTATAATCAATGCTATTTTAAGAAGAATACCCGAAAGGAAAAGAGCTACCAGCAAGTTGATGCTCTTATTGCCCTTGTCTTTTCTTCAGCCCTCTTCCTCCTCCTCCTTAATCACAACATGCCTGCACCCTTTATTCACTACTCGCTCTCTTTGTTTTCATTGTTTCTTCTTAAATTGTCTTACATTTTGTCACTCCTTTTTATCTATTATCGCTCTTTTTTCTACAACTTTTTATTAGCTTTTGATCATTTGGTTTCTTTGTCACTTATGTTCCATCATCCTCCCTCCTCTTATTCCCCTCTCATTAAAGGATGGATGCAGAGCGAGCATCCATCTGGAGGACAACATGCTATTTGCAGAGAGCAGAATAACCCTCTCTGCCTGTACATAATCATTACTCAAAACACAAAGAGCATATTCAGATAAGAGTTAATGTTCTTACAGAACATGGAAATGGCAGTAAGAATGTATTTGATATTTAGAATTTGAGCCGTAATGTGTAACTTACAGAAAACATCTTGAGTTTTTTCCTTCATCCCTCCAATCAAAAACCTTTCTTCTTGATACCGAAGAATTATTGCAACCTCTGGGAATTATATAGCCACTGTAACTGCATTAGCTTTCCAAAAATACCAGTTGTATTCCTTAATGGAGTTAAAAATTCGGATAATTATTGATTAAGAGGAAAAATCCATTTTTCGTGCATGTGTAGTGGTAGAATTGCTCCCCCTGCTGTTTACTTAAGGAATTTTTTAAAAACATGATGCTGAATTTGAAGAAAAACTCTATTTAAATCAATAATAAAATCAACAGCCATGATCTTAAAGTATCTGTCACATAAAACTTAAACAGTTTTATAATTAAAACTAGTGTTTTATGCATTTTTTTTTCCTTTCCTATCAGTGAAAGAATGGAAGAGTGTACAATAATCAGCCACTGTGTTTACATTAAAGGTAAAGATTCAGCAGCTCAAACCATAAATACTCAGACCAGCAGAGGACATAAATAATGCTGGACATCTAATTACTTAATGGGTTCATTTAACAGTAATTTCCTGTAATCAAATTTTTAGCATAAACACACAGCACTTCCTGTAGAACACAAGCACAATAGGTACAACTTCAATATGATGCTAAAGATGTTAATTAAACTGCAGAATAAGACAGCTTTCAGAGATAACCTGTACAGTATTGGCCCTCATGCCTACAGAAGTGCACAGCTGCAGAATGAGATGAAAACATTGATAGGATGTGGTTCAAACCACAGAGGCAATACACAGGCCTGTTTGTGCTCTGCAGCCACGGACAGCAGGCAGTAAAAGTGTCCCACTGACATTTAAGACAGATACTGTGGACAGATTGTCGGTTAACATCATGGCTGAGGTATTACACCAACAATGAATTTCTCCCACACCCGCTGTACCATGCAAGCTTTTATCCTTTCTGCACACACATGAAACATCTCTCACTGCATAAAATGATAGGTATATTAAAAAAATATTTATTTTTAGATCTTTTAGTTAAAGTTTGTAAAGTGTTTAAGCTTTTTGCACCCCAAATGCACCATTACACAGGTTACAGTGTGAAGAATGAGCTCAGTACATATTTATGTAGTTAATGAGGTTTTTATGATGAAGTATTTGTATTAAGAAATCGGGAGTGAAACTAATGAGAGGAAGAACCTGCTGGCTAGGATCAGGAAGTCCGTGTTACTTTAAAGTCAATGGGAAATGATACGCAATGAGAAGAAACTCGCAAGACCAAAGATAAAACTAGACATGATTTCAATTTTTAACATGTTTAAATGGCTGCACTGTTATTATTCTAAGCTGTTTTATGGTTTATTTTCTGTTAGCAGTGCATTACTGTTAGATAGTGGCTTCTCATACCTGACTGGGCTCCCCGGAGCTTGAACAACACTCTGCTGCGAAATCCCGAGGTGTCACTTAGGGAACGGATACGCAGAATAGGCAACAGTTGGTGGAAACGTCTGGTCTCCGGGTAGGAGTCCTCTTCCTCATCCTCCATGGTGGCCATCAGCCCGTCAGGAAAGAAGTGACAGACTGAAACTTTACATGAACATCAGCAGCAGCAGCTGCTGCCTACACTCTTCCTCTTCAAGCTTTTTTCTAAATGCTTACACCCACAAAGGAGCTTCGTTTTTAAGACAAAAAAAATGACAAAGTGCTGCTGGAATTCTGTCAGCATAAACTAAATGCATGGATTTGCATCATCTTGATCTGTCCTGCAACAACAGATTTGGGAAAAAAAGTATTTCTCTAAAATAACTATAAGGAAATTTTACCAGCATTATTCTTCTCTGAGGCAATAAACACAGAATAGACTAAGCATTGTTTGCATTATCTCTAAAGAAAAATCTAATTTCTTTAAAAAAAATAAGATAAAATAAATGAACAAAAGTTGCAATTAAAACCAAAACTACAAAACGGGAGAAAAAATTGTATCATATTACAGACTTTACCTGGATATTATTTTTGTTTGTTTTAGAATGTAAATAAGAATACACATTTAAAAATGTCCAAGTATTTTATTTGACCAGATTAAGTTGCGTCTGCTTTTAAACGTTAGATGTCGCTAAATTACCGCTCGGCAATCCCCGCAATGTTTTTATGGCAAGCACATTTATCATTTAATATAAAGGCTCCTGGAAGCAGAAAAACAAGCTAGTTTTTATTTTCTAGAGAAAATAAAAATGTCTGCTATTCACAGAGCAATTCGCCCTTTGCACAAACATCACTTCCAACAAATCCCTTTCATTTCTTTTGTTTTCTTGCCCACTTCTCCTGTATAAAGTGTGTAGTTATCGTTTGCTGAGTTGTGTGTCTGGTGTCAGATGCACATATTATTTTATTAAAATTCAAACATATTTTATTAACCTCTGAAGATAAATTAGATGTTGCAGTAACTCAGAGTTTCTTCAGAGAGTCATTATAGAGGGTCCATATAGAGGGTTCTGAAAGGCTGAATGGTGTTAAATACACTGCAGAAATCAAAGAACATGATCCTCACAGTGTTGCCTGCTTTGTCCAGATGACAGTGGGTTTGTTGAAGCAGGTGTAAGATGGTGTTTTCCACTCCAACCCCATGACAATAAGTAACTGCATGGGGTGCTGAAAGGAGCTTATTTACTTATTTAGGTGGACCAATATGAGTCTCTCCAAGACTTTCATGATGTGGGATGTCAGGACAACAGGCCTTCTTCGCCTGACTGCTAGATACATACAGGCAGGAGGGGAAGGCAATGGGGCTTCTTCTGATGTTGTCTGAGATAATGAAACGGCAACAGAAACAGGATCCATGACTGAGGTAGAAGGTGAGACAGTTGAGGTGTGACAGAGAAGCGGTGGGTGAAGGGTGGGAGGGAGGTCTGTTTGACTTGTGGTAGCAGAGGAAGATGTTGCACTTGTTTCCAGAACTGAACCTGTTGAAGAACATGTCCAGTTCATTGGTTCTATACAGACTTCCATCAAACTGATCTTCATTCTGCTTAAAACCTGTGATCTTCTTCATCCTAGACCACACGTCTCTTCTACATAGTCATAAATATTTGTGTGATACAAGTGTAGATAAATATAGGTATAAGATAAAATAGACACAATTAATTTGGATTATGACCAGTTAGAATGGTATTTTGATTTAAATGATTGTTGTTGTTGATTTGCCAAAATAATTTGTTTTGATTATATACTCCAACAGCCTGCCATACTCAAGTAATTTCAAACAGGGAGAGAATAAAAAAGATGTCTTACTCCTTGTAAATTATCAGAACACAGGGACTGTGTGGGAATCCTATGAAACGGGAATACACCAAAAACACAAGGGTCTTACTATATATTCATATTGATAAATACGCAGATTTCTGTCTTTTATTTATTCTTTCGTTCATTAATTATTAGTTTATGTTGGTTTCTTTTGTGCCTTCTTTAAATTCTTTTTGAGTGGTCCTCTTCGCAACAGACGATCTGTGGTCGACACTCAGCAGTAGGACTATTGGATCTGTGTCCTGGATTTGAGGAGATGGGCTGAGGCGCCGAAGACAGACTAAACAACACCGAGACCGTCGACTGAGGCTGTTACAGGAAGGGAGACGCTCGGGTACGTCCATTATTCGAGCTCAGGAGAAGTTACTAAGGAAACCATTCCTATTTTATACAGTTGAAGTTGCCTCTTATGTTTTACCAAGCTGCCGCCTTTTAGCCAGGTTTATCGATGATGTCCAAATTTGTTCGAAAATAAGATGAAAAAGCAGTGAGTTGCAACAGCTTCAGTATACAGTAAGTGTATTTAAGCGGAGTAATAATAATGTGTTACAGTATGAGTCATTTTCTTGTTTGCGCAATGCTAAGCTAACCTGAACCATGTCTGCTACTAGTTAACTTCAGGCCACAGCTGTAAAAACTACAAACTTTCCATTAGTGCTCGAGGCATTTCACAGTCATAGTGTTTTTATTTCGTCTCAAACTTTTCTTTTCTGTAGAGAATTTGCTCAGCTTGTATTATGTCCAACTCCTGGCTGTAAATGCTTCATCATTATCCAGTTAATGAGCAGAAGTTGTGCTGGTCTCACACCTGCAGTGACTGAGGCCTGGTCTGCAGATCATCTCTGTTCAACACTAACTCATTTATTAGGGTTTTGTTTCGTGTGGCGTGAGTTACAGCCCAGGTCTGAGGATGGAAAAGTCAAATATAGACTCCCACATTTACTGTTGCAGAGTCATTACATGTGAATTACTGGTGTTTTTTGCTAACAGTAATTGATTTCATCCTTTCATCCCTGTCTTGTTTTGGGTTTTTTGGGTGGAAGAAGTCGCTGTGATGTGGTGCAGTTTGGAACATTTGAATTTATTTTAAAAAGACGTGTTTTTCTCACTTGTTCTTCTGGAGAAATGAAATCTGCATGTCAGACTTTTGCAAACATTGGAAACAGCTAAGAAACTTTCAGTTGGTGCATCTGAAGGTGGAATGAAACTTTAGAAAATCCACATCCTGTCTGCTGTTTTGGATTGATCTGTGTATCACTGGTAGTGATCAGTGATGCATTTAGTCAAGTCTTTCCACTTGTTCCAAACTATTGTTTTTAAGATTTGTGGATAATAATGATAATATTTTAATAGCTGGCTTTATATGATTATTGCACATCATTACATAAGCAGCTTAAAGACTTTGTGTTTCTTTACATTCATGTTATTGTTCCCTGATAATGTTGATTTGTATTTAGGATTTTATTTCCACATCAGTTGGATTAAAATCACTATGAATTTTTATTTCTAATATTCTTCAACAGATTAAGATTTGCTTTGCTGATAGATGTAAAACCAGCTCAGAGGCTGGATGCTAATTGGTAAATACAAACTTTGAACAGGTGAACTGCAAAATTAATAAGCTAAGATAATATTATTGCGTCTGTAACTGAATCCTTTTTCAAAATAAAAGATTCACTGTCATCTCGAGTGCTTAGAAATGGGTCAAATTGCCTTTGTTTTTTCTCGTCTGTGTGTCTAATGGAACAACTCCGATACATTCAGGCACGGACTGAAAAGCTCACAGCTCCGACTCCGTGCATAACAACCAGACCTTTTGTCCCTTCTCTGCTCCCTAGTCCACCCACACAGCGCTCATAAAGCTGTGGAGAAAGAACGTCTTTATCTTTGCTTTCCACCGACTCATCTCAGTCCCATATTTTAGACCAAAAAAGAGCTCAAACAGACTGATGTGACAATATGCCTACAGTTGCTCTTTACCCACCCACACATGTTTGACATTGAGGTGCAAGCACTCACACAGAGTCAGTCCTAATCATTTACCTTTTTTGTTGATTAACAGAAGGTTTCGCAGATGTGTCTAAACTAATCGGGTTAAATATTACACTCTGATCTTTTGGATTTTTGTGAAATGTCTTTGTGCATAACGTGGCTGAGCTCGTATGTGTTTTTTTTTTTCCATTTTTTTCTGGACCACGCTTGAGATAGTGCTCAGCTGTAGGAGGGAGGGGATAGAAGGGGCTGGACAGAGGCTTGCCAAATCAGATGAGTGCGCAGTTGGGAGGAGGAAATTCGGAAAGCGCATTAAGAGACAACTGCAAAGAAAAAAGGGAAGGAGAAAAGAGAGTATGTGAGGAAGGGTGGAGGATGTGTTACATGAAAAAAAAAATGAGGTAGAAGATGGTGAGAGGGTGGGTGTGGCTGGTATAAAAGGATAAAGGCGGGGTTGTGGTTTGTGTCACATGATCTGCTCGCTGACTGTAGCCTGGTGAGCTCCAGGTGGCAGGGAGACCACAGACACAGTGCATGCAGAGAGGAGGAGGAGGAGGGAGCAACACTCACCACAGACACTACTGAAATCCTTCATTTCCTCCCTCCCGTCTTACAGATTTCTCTTTACTCTCATTTTTCTGTGTCCTTAAGGAATTCTTCCCCGTCCCGCTCGCCCGTTCTCCTCCTTCTCCCCTCCCGGCCTCACCAGGCCAGGGAATGTCACGGCAGCGATATGCCTTATGTGGACCGACAGAACCGCATCTGTGGCTTTCTGGACATTGAGGAGAATGAGAGCAGTGGCAAGTTCCTGCGACGGTACTTCATACTGGACACACAGCAGGGGAACTTGGTGTGGTTCATGGACAACCCACAGGTAATCACACAGAGCTGTTAGCTTAGCTTGTAGCTTTAGTTTTTAAATGATATAAGAAACAATTTTCAATATAAACAGAAGAAGAAATTCATTGTAACTACAGAAATCTTCAGTTGAAGGCACCTTATAGCTTCCATTCATTATGAGCACAGAATTAAGTAGAGTCTAAATGCTTCCTCCGCCAGCCGCCCCACGAGAGCAGCACAAGCTGTAATTATGTAATTCTAGCTGACAAAATTGGGAAGCTCATATTTTAGGCTCAGGAGTATCTCAAAGCAGCTGTAAATCATTTAAACCAGGGTTTAAATCTAAACCTGGAATCATCTTTTTGTTTTCTATTTGTGAGTCGCACCGATCTGCTCCTAGTTTGTGCATCATGCTGGTTTTGAGACGCTGTAGTTGCAAGTGCGCTGTTACATGTAGAATTCATAAATGATGCAGCGTAGGAGAAATTTTAAATATTTAAGATCAAATCTTTTTATAGCTTGTAAAAGGTTAAATTTTAATGACGTTAAATCCGGATTTCCTCGTTTCAGGACCACACTAAGACACCGATATTAACATCGCGGAGTGCAGCCAGACTTTACTGTTTTATAACAGTAAAGTGGTTTTCACAGTCAAACTCGAGCATCAGTGTTGAATTATTTCTCTGTTATGTTTCTCTTTTACTTTTCACTGTACAGAATCTGCCGATTGGTGCAGACTCCGTTGGCTCGCTCAAGCTCACCTACATCTCTAAGGTAAGCAGAAATGTCACATCTGATTCTTTTACATTATTGTAATAAAATTGAATCTTTCTACATAATTTAGACAATAGAATATTAACTGTTTAAATCAACTTCTAGGTCAGCGATGCTACCAAGCTAAGGCCGAAAGCCGAGTTCTGCTTCGGTAAGAAAGCTCGAAACATCTTTTTAGATATATTTACTGCTGCTGTCACGCCTGAGCACTTGTTGACTGTTGAATGTTTAGTCAACACACAGATGCCACAGGCTGCAGCAGTTAATGAGTTTCTGGGTTTCTGTTCACCACTTTAACCATGTTCCATAACTTACTTTTATTATCTTTTGTCTTGGTGAATTTAGACAGAATGCAGGAAGGTTTTCATTCAGTTTTATGCAGAAGTATTCTAGTGACTCCGTCTTTAAACAGACGTGTGATTGATATGACTGCGTAGAGATTTTTCAGACCTTTTTGGAATCTGTTTTTTTCCTTCTAATAAATAATAAATTGCATGACGAGCAGAATGTGGTTTAAACTTCTTACAAACATGTTCAAACTTGTCTGTTTTTTTCTTTAAGCCAAATTTTGGTTCAGTTTATTTGGACTCAGATTGAGCTGCATTTTGTTACACAGTTCTTTCCTCAGCTGACATTTTGATGATGCTTTTAAATCCAGCTTATATCCAATTTTTACTAAGTGCTAATCTTTTGCAGTGGGTCAAACTCATCCATTCTTTGATTTAGTTCATTCCAGAGACATAAGGTTTCCTTAAAGCTCTTGTAATTCCATAGAGAGAAGCTTTCAACAAAGAAACATATCGGTCTGTCCTTGACTCCACATGCCTCTCTGCAAGATGAAAGTGAAAGATGTTTCATAAATAGGAACCATCATCAGGTTATTTAGGAGTAAACGTCCATCCCTGTTATTGTTTACTAGCCTCTCAGCTCCCCTTCCATCAAATTCAATCCCAGGAAATACTAGTGTGACATGAAGCTGGCTGGTGTGTGTGTGTTTGTGTGTGTGTATTGTCTGGCTGTGTGCACACCACATGCCTTGTTGAGGTTTCAACAGGATGCCGGCATCCTAATCGGAACCTGAATCCGAGATGTATGGGGTTATTTTTAAAATACCATTTGTGCACCATATGCTTTGCTGATATCTATGAATCCTGCTGCTCCGCCTCTTCCTGCATCTAAAAAAGTTAGTCAGTGGCTCTCACACTCACATTACTTTATACTAAGCACTTTATTTCACTCTGTAATTTATTGTATTCTAGGACTGCTGGTGTTTTTTATGATGGGAGGGACCAGGAGAACCTCTGCGCTCACCCAGCATTTAGCCTGTCCCCTCGAACACAGTCAACATCTTTGTACAAAGTTTAAACTATTAACATTTTCATGCTGATCGTCTAAATGAGACAGTTTTATGTAAAGAGGGAGAAAAAAGACAGAGAGCCTTAGATATGTCTTGGAGCTGGAACACACACACACACACACACACACAGCGAGAATGAATGATGTTAATTGTGTCCGTGTTTGCCTTGTGCTTTTTACAGCTCGCTCTTGACAGTTACACCAGCCCAGCTTTCATTGAATTTATTACCATGGTGTCAAAATGAAACAGAAGCTTTGACCAGCAGAAGCGAAGGATCTGTGGCAGAGAGAACGGTTCTCTCACCTCCTAAATCCTGATCCACAACTAATCAGCTTTAGATTTCAGTGTTTACAAATCTTTTACTCAATCTATGAGTGTTTAATATTTGCTGAGGGCTTTTTATCCATCATTGTTCTCAGTGGGGAGAGAAAAAAAAACAACTAAAGTATCTGAATCTTGCCTCATCATCTCTCATCAGTCACATGATGAAGGAATTATTGCTGATACTAACTGGGAAACTTTCAAAAAAATATATCAGCAGCTTATTTTTATAGAAGAAAGGCTGTAATGGCATTTCAACACTTTAGTATAAGTTCCACAGAATAAGCATGTGATTTATTAAATGCACTCACTTGAGAGCTGACAGTCACGTAGTGTGTATATTCAGAGTGAATCAGGTGGTGTCACAAGAAAGAAGCCTGAATTTTCTTTTGTTCCCGCTGCTGTTTTATGGTCTGTTAGTCATCAACGCTAAGATGAGGAAGTACTTCCTGCAGGCCAATGATCAGCAGGACCTAGTGGATTGGGTCAACGCTCTCAATAAAGCCACCAAGATCACTGTGAGTCAAGTCCACACACAAGACATGGAGTCCTTTTCTTCTTTGCTAGTCTACAGTTTCATGTTTTATAACCCTTTTCTTCTGGTTTTGTTTAAAATGAATACGAGGACTTTCAATGAATTTGAAGTGAGTCAAAGTGTGACTAACAGGATGTTTTATTGTTGCACTGAGTTCTGGGATAAAGGACTTTTTCCATTGTTCTGAGTTTTAGCCATGCAGAGAGGAAATGGATATAAAACATGTTACAGGCTTCTGCACATGTAACTGTTCAAACACTGCTCAAACTACAGAGAGAATGTCTTTTATCTGTCCTACAGCAGCATAAAAATCTCTCTGTGTGTCTTTCAACTTAACAGGTGTATGTTTTGTCGCCCTAAGGTGCCAAAGTTGTCTGACAATCACCAGAACTCTGAAAACCAGAGGGCTTTACCAGACGTCGTAGGACCCAAGAAACAAGTTTCCTACAAAACTGAAATAATTGGAGGCGTGCCCATCGTTACTCAGACACAGGTAAACATTCAGTATTTTTATCAAACAGACACACACTTTTACTGATATGATCTAAAGATTCTGCTTTTTAGGTTTTAATTTTTTTGCAGAGTCACTTCTGCATCATTCTGTGAAAACTAAAGCTGTGGTGGCTTCTGATTGGTCAGCTCTAGACCCAGAAACACCAAATATTTTTTCTCTTGGTGCCAAATAAATATATTTCCTCTTATTGAAAGATGTCTCAACATATCAAAATCTAAACCACCATTTGGAAACTTAATGAAGAACCACATATTTATATTTAAATAACAAATACTGCTGGTAAACAATTTTAAAAACACTAACACATTATTATTATTTACTCAACCTTTCACATTTTCCTGGAGTCGTGGAACTGCTAAAGTGTTAGATTATATAGAAAAGAAAGTTGTTTAACTCTTGAATGTCATGATTGTCTCTGTTAATGTCTTTTGCAGTGTCTGTTGGGTGGATTAAGGTGTTTTCAACCCATATTTGTTGTTTAAAATGTGAATCAGAACAGAATACAAAGCTCATAAACCCAAATTTTATTCCCAGTAGAACTAAAGCAACATGTTAAATGTTGAAACTGAGATTTTTTTAAATATTTCCTGGAAAATTAGAGCTAATTTTAAATTTGATGTCAGTTACACTAATAAAACCCCAAACCATCAGCGCTGTGGAACCGTCTACTGATAACAAGCCTAATAGTCCCTCTACTCTTCAGTCCACAGGACACAGATGCTATTGATCCCATGTAGTGATGTTTGTTCAGTCAAGAATCATGTCTGTTTTTAATGCTGTACTGCATCAGGACTCACAAACCAGGAGCATCTAGTTTTGACCTTTGACCTTCTTCCTTGGCACAAAGATTCCTCTTGATACTCTGAATCTTTTGATGAAATTATTCACTGTAGATGTTTTTCTGAAGTTGTTCTTCATGTTTAGATGAAGATCAGTGACCCATCGTCACATCAGTTGTTTGAATTGTGCCGGTTGCGCTTCATGCTTATTGTTGCCTCTATTCCAACTTTTTGAAGATGCTGCTGCCATTTAATTCAAAATGAGCTAATAGTTTCTATAAACTTGCAAAATATCAGTATGTGATTTGTGATCTGTTAGGAATAACATATGGGTTTATGTGATTTGCAGATCATTGCATTTTTTTTACACAACATCCCACATTTCCTGGTTCTGGAGTCATAGATTTAAAAGTGGAATCTGCTCATCATTTAGCATGAAGTTTGTTTAAGTTGGACTTTGTTCAATATGTGTTTGACTTATTAAAAAGTCCGGAGCACTCAGAAGCTCCCGTCATTCATCACTTCTTTTCCTGGAGTTACAAGCTTTCATTGTACTTCAGGATCAAGTGTAGAAGTCTGTCAGTAGGATGATTCACCTCAGAGCTGAGAGTCGAGGTAGTGACAGAGCTGAGTAGGTGTGAAGTAGGGATGGGAGCCATTTATCAACTGAGCTATTGTCACTGTTTATTCCTCAGTCCCATCCTGCTGCATGTGTGCACACACCGCTGCATAAACCAATGCAATGTCCCTGCTCATACTCTCAGAAATCTGTTGTTTAGAAAATAAATATACAATGCAGCTTTATCTTTTTATCTTTCCAGCATGAAGGTGACGACTATGCAAACAAATCGGAGCGTGAGGCCATGCAGCGCTCCCACAGCCAGCTGCCGTATTTCCTGGGTAGACCAGTTCAAGAGCACACCATCATCAAATCAGGCTACTGCGTCAAGCAAGGAGCTGTGGTGAGTGAGTCCTGCTCGAGTGAGGCTGATCGGGTTTCATCTGCTCTGCTGGTACCAGACAGAGAAGTTCTACAGTTTGTCTTTCACGTTTAAACACTCAGAGCTGTTATGTAAGATTAGATTTGCATTAACTATGATCAGGTGGGACAATATAATCTGTTTTGACGACTTTCAAGAATAAATAAAATTAGTTTGCATGTGTTTCTGTTGGCAGCTGCTACACAAAAAGTTCTAAACATCTTCTTTCTTCCCAGATGAGGAACTGGAAACGACGTTATTTCCTCCTGGAAGAAAACGCAATGAGTTACTTCAAGTCAGATTTGGTAAATAACTTTGATTAAGTAACTTGTTTGTTATCAGCGTGTGGATTTATTTCAAATCTCAGGAGCAGTAACAGTGTTCACGAACCAAGTTTCAGCTTGTTTTATTCCCAGACTGGAATTCACTGCCTTCGCTTCACATGTCCAGTCATGCCTTGCTAACCCCGGCCTCCCTTATACACACACACACACACCCCAGGACAACCTGCACACCCTGTACGCTGTCCTTGTCAGGGTCTGCCCCTATTTGACAAGTTTATCTGTGTATTTGACTATCAACACCTGAAAAATGCAGACTCTCTGTCTGCTGAACAAGGAAATTACAACCGTCAAAGTTTTTTTTTGTCGGCTGTTTGCAGTTTGTTGCTTCTAGGAAGGTTTTCTTTTTAGATTTTGCTGCGGAACAGAAACCAAAATCAGACTTATGTCTTAAAAAATATGTTATTAATGTGCTTTGAAATCAAGAGATTTGAACTTCCCTTATGAATAATATTGTCCTCGTTAGGAGAAAGAGCCTCTGAGGATGATCCCACTGAAAGAAGTTCATAAAGTCCAGGAGTGCAAACAGAGGTATTTAACATGTCCTGACATTTTCCCATTGTACAAAAAATGTCTGTAGAATAAAGATTGATTCAGATAATATAGATCAGATAAACCCTGACTGGGCTTGTTTTGGACTCTGTTGTAGTGACATCATGATGAGAGATAATCTGTTCGAAGTCGTCACCACGTCAAGGACATTTTATATCCAGGTATGTTGTTTTTATCACACGTATTCGAGCTGCTTTTTCCCTTTTATTTTCCACATTTTATTGTTGTTGTAATGTTTTTTTTTTTTTTGGTTTTCCTTTAATCAGGCGGACAGTCCAGAGGAAATGCACAGCTGGATCAAGGCTGTCTCAGGGGCCATCGTAGCCCAGAGGGGGCCCGGGAGGTCAGCTGCCACAGTACGTATGTTGCACGTTGAGTTTGAAGTTTAGCAGAGGAAATGAACAGAGACTTTACTGTGATTTGGACTTGAGATTTGCAGTGACATCTAGTGGTAGAAAGAGTCACATCATAATAATAATGTACCTGGTTTCATTCAGACGTGTTGATTAATCGCTGTTTCATGTGGCTTCAGTCAGAATTAAATTTTAACATCTTACAGATTTTTCAATCAAATAAGCTACTTTTTCAGTTTCACCTTCAATTTTGCACAAACTCTTCTGGATTTTCTTCATTTCTTGTCACCAACCACAAATGAGACGGATATTTTTTTCAGTTTTACAGTTTTTTTTTCTGTTCTGTTTTACATTAGACAATCAACATATTGTACATGTCAGTAGCTGAACGGGAGACTGACTGATTGGGAGAAATACACGTCCACTCTTGACACGATGTGGAACTACCTGAGTGTTCAGTTTTTAGTGATTCTGTCAGGAGACAACGTGCAGAAAAAAGATCAACTAAATCTGGAGACGTGAACCAGTTCAAGCTCCTCCCTCAGTCTGTTGCTGCTGGTCAGACGGGGATCTGTGTCTGCACAGCGTCTCTTTAAAGTTCCTTCTCTTCTGTCTTCCTCTCCTTTATCTTTTCCCCTCAATCTCTGTCTCACTCTCTCCTCCGTCTCCTCTCCTGGTGGGAAACAGCCCATCTGCTCTAATGCTGCTTTGCACTGTGTTGTTGCAGATGCGGCAGGCCAGACGGCTGTCGAACCCCTGTATACAGAGGTATACGTCCCGAATCGGGGAGTGCAGCAGCACGTACGTCAGCTCGTCTAAATCCCCCTTATAAACTATAAGTTCACCTTTTCAATACTTTTTCCCCCCCTCTCACTTTTGGCCCTTTTGGTTGTAGAAATTAGCCGTTTTCACACGTGAACTTAGAATATGTTCAGGAGAAGGTTCAGACAGTTTGGTTGGGACTTTTCTGCAGTAGCTGTTCACAACGTCAGATTTTCTGCTGCACATGTCGCTCATTAGATTTCTCAGATATTTAAATGTGTCCATATTATTGAGAGATTGTCAGCACACTTGAAGACTTTGGAAGATGTTTTCTCATCCCGAGCTTCCAGATATTTTACTCTCTCAGTGGAGGGAAACACCTTGAAAAAATTCTGCAGACATTTTCCTGCCGCTCCAAAACATCTTACAGGGCTGCAGCATGTGTGAAAATGGCTAATATGAGATAAAATCCGATTTTAATCTGATGCTCTTTATGTATTTATTTTTTAGCGCTAGGTACCAACCACATCCCAAGTATGGCTGCAGTAACTCAACAGGCCGTCCTCCTTCACACGCTCATTCTGACTGCTTCTCCCGTTCACCTCCTCCTTCCTCCTATGCTTTAATTTTTGCCACAAAAAGCTCAGCATTACATTTAGTTCCACCTCCTTTAGATTTAGTAGTGAACCAAAGACATCTTTTGTTGTTGGACTATGAATAACTTCATAATAACTAACAGTTGATTATTCACAGTTAAACACAGAGAAATGTGTCTGTAAAGTAAATGGGATCATTTACTCACAAAAGGAAAGGGAGTTTGGGAATATTTTTCTGCCGCAGGAACTAAAAATCCTTTAAAAGTCCAAGTTTTTTGTTTTAATGCAGCGCTTTAACCCAGTTAGAAAATCCCAGACTCTTTAAAAAAACAACTAAAATAGTATTTTTCCTACATCATTCAGTTAATCAGGAGTTTAAGAATCGAAATGTTTTTCTTTTGCATCTAATAAGAAGCTTTTTGACCATTTTCTTGCACTGCTTTTATTTATACACGGCTGTACACGTGCACATAGATTGTGTGAACTACCCTCCCAGTCGAGCTATAAATACTGTCAGTCTTTATCATTATTGCTGTCATTCACGCCTTCTCTCCTGTTCCGTGCCTTGTTCTCTCTGCAGTCTGCTGCAGCTGTGTACCTGTCTTAGATGTGTGACATCCTGCTTGTCTCTTCTCTTCCCTCCTGTTCGCTGCCTGTATGTGTTTTTTTTTTTTACCTTTTTCTTACTCATGTGACGAGATACCTGTTTCCATGTCGACATCATTTATCTTTGTCCGGTGATTGTTTGACATTTTAACAGCTTTCGAGTGGGTTTCAGTTTAAAAATGTTCATTTTTATGAGAATATTTAGTGGCTAAGAGGGAATTTAATTAACGACGGAGTTAGTGGGACATTGTTGTTTTCTGCTAATCGAAACAAAAGTGGATTAATTTTAGTTTTTAAACATATAAGGTCCGAGGTGACATGTTTTCACTGTGGTTTTGTTGTGTGTGTTTCTTGCTAATTTCACTAACTGCCCAGTTGTTTCTGCTTTCACTGTCTCTTCTGTCTGTTTCTCTTTTCCTCCTCCTTTATTTTTTTCCAGAGACTGAAATCTGACTATGAAAAGCTGTGAACTAATAAGCAACCAGCCTCTGCTTCCAAAGGCTCTATTTGAACTCCCAATGCAACCTACAACTAAAACCTGCTGACACTACTACTCGTACTACTTCTGCTACCAATACTTCTACTACCATCTCCACTCTCTAGCATTGCAACACTCTTCTGCTTCTGTGCCCTTCAAGCTGCATCAGGCTCCACATACTGGTGCAAATTCCAGCCTTTTTGAATAAACTACATATCAGGATTTGATTTTTCTTCTTTTTTGATTTTTTTTTTTTGCTAATGGTGACTGATTTAGCTGAATCCTCGCTGATTTCTCTGTGTTGTCCTGCTGCAGGAACACAGCAGCCGCTCCACATTCTACCGCAGCCCAGCAGGTCCCCTCGTCCCTCGCTCGCCAGTACCTTCCATGCCACCGTGCTACCCAGAGTGGGGGGCCACTGTCACGTGCAGCACATGCCCACAGCCTGGCATGGGACAGCGAGCACTTCATGAGCCTGCTGCCACGCCCCATTCACAGCCACACGCCAGCACGCCTGTCCCTGCAGGAGACGCGCCTAGCAAAGTGACCTGCCAACAACCCGCTAACTCAGATGAGTCACCTTGGCGACGGAGGAGCAGCTTTGAGCCCCAGGTGCCCGACACCCTTATAGCAGAAGATGCAGACCTGTCGGTGAGCGAGGTCTGACCCACTTCACTGGACTGGGAACCTGCTTCTCTTGATGAACAGGAAACCCTGTGATCCAGACTTTGGTTTAAAAAAGCTGCATCACACACTCGTCTTCGTAGCTTGTCCATCTAAGGATCCGAACTGCAGATGTGGGCTTCACCCAAACTCCCACCCACTTCCAGAGAGTTAAACTATTTACTTGCTCAGAATAAAATTCAGCAGCAGAGCTTTATTCCAACATATATGGGGATTTTAATTTTGTGACCACTTTGTGCCAATAAGATAAGGGAGCTTTTAACGATACAAGCTTTTCCCCAATGTCTGAAAAGTGTTTAAACTTTGCTGTTTTGTCCTTTTCATCACTTCTTAAATCAGCTAAAACTAGAGATTCTGCTCCGTTTACACACACTGGATGAAACCTTTTATCACCACATTTATTTCTTCCTTTCAGAAGTTGCCACTGACATTTTTTTCAGTGAAACAGAAGAGTTAAGAACAGATTTAAGTCCTCAGAGACTTTCTAACCCACAGAATAAACAGTTATTTTTTCACACATTTAAACACGCCATGAGCAGATGTTGAATTCCATCCGTCTCCGGTTGTTGATGCTTGTAGAAAGAGGAGGAATCCCACTTTTGATGAAAGGACAGAAGAAGTGAACAAGAAGTGCAATTCTATGCATTTTAGAATTCATAAAGCAAAAACAAGTCGGTCAGTCAGGTCGACGTCCTGACAGACGCATAGCAATACTGTATAAAACCAAGTTAGTCACATCAGTTGCATGCTAATATTTGAATAATCCTTCAGGTGTTTTTTTGTTTTTGTTTTTTTTAGTTTGTGTTTATTTTACAGATGCTCTGATTGGTGTGTTTGCAGACTAGGAACCATGTTTTTTAATGTGCTTTTAAACAGTCTTGGTCCTGTTTTCTTGTATCTGTACCACCAGTCTGACTCTAGGCAGCTGCCTCATGGTGTTATTCAAAACTGTCCCTCTGTAATCCTGTTAAATGATGTACACTAATCGATATATTTTTTTCACTCCGGTTTAAGTCTGGTGTAACTGGTTTGAATTGTTTTTATTTATTAAGTGGATGACTTGAAAGAAATAAACACTGAAAATGTGCTCGGGAGTCGGTGTTGTTGCTTGTTAGATTGTTTGAAAAGACAGAATTAAGCTGCTTTAACGCTTTGATTTGACTCGAGCATCACTGTCTGAATCCTGCTCTGCCCTCTTGTGGTGAAAAAAAACAATCTCTACCCTCATTCACATGTTTGAATCTGTAAGATAGGTTGTACATTGACCTGAGGGAGGATTGAAAAAAATACAGTTCACAAAATGTCACGTAGAAATCACATCCAACTTATTTCTAGAGCACATTTCATACTTAGAGCTTTAAACAGGAATAATATGCTGTAAAAAGAATAAATGAAATGTATGTCTGCATTTGTATATAAATGTACACACACCTTTTTTACACATATATTGATAAAAAATGTGTTAGGGTATCTTTTCTCATAAGGTTAAGTGGGATTCATAGATTATACAAACAACTGAACATTTAAAGGTCCCGTATCATGCAAAATCAACTTTTTGGAGCTTGCATGTTGTGATGCAAGTTCCTCATTTAAAATAAAACAAACAGTTTTTGGCTTAATACACACATTTCTCAGTATTCCTCCTGAATCCTGTACTCTGAGCAGCTGCTCCACGCTCTCCTGGAAAACGACTGACTGTAACATAGTGATGTAACAATGTTACACCAGGACCTGCCCGGCGTGTCCGCGCTGCCCCTGCAGATTAAAGATTAAACACGCCCTGAGCTACGAGAGTCTGAAGCAAGACAAGCACCACCGATTTGTTGTATTTTACTTGTCTCAGTGAAAATGTGCATTTGGCTGCGAGGAATTTATTCACCACTTTATTCAGGCAGCTCGAGGGGCAGCACTCACGAGGGGGGGCCTGGAGGAGAGATAGGTAAACCAAGTGTTGTACTTCCTGGTCTGAGAATATAAGTTATATTTCAGGACAAATTAATTCTATATAACACCAAAGGTAAGATTTAATCATATATGTCTATCCCAGATGTTGAAAGCTGTAAAATAGCATACAGAATCTTTAACATCTCAAATCAGATGAGATGCTGAAATATCTTCTGGGTTTCTTCTGAGCCTTTGATGAAAGAGTTAATGCTCCCATAGATTTATTCATACAGAGAAATGTTTACAGGGTCTTAAAACAGTTGCTTGGATTCATTTATCAGCTGACTTTAGTGGGTTTTGGGAAGCAGAACTGAAGTTGCTTTAAGTTCTTGGTTCTCTGCTGAGAGATCACACAGATCTCGGCTGTGTTCGCTGGCCCTGGTTGGAGAATGGGTGTTCCTTATGGATGAGGTTGTTTTCATGTGTGGATTTTCCCACCATTCCTCATACATGTACTTCCACAGAAGAGGGTTGTTGATGGTCTTTTTGGTGCTGTCACATTCATCCATTTTTAAAACAGCCAACAATGAGTTTTTATGTAAAAGAATTATAGGTTTCTTTCTCTCTCTCTTCAAACAATTGTAATAAAAAAGTCACCCTAAGTTGCAGCTAACAGACTGTTTCCTGTGCCGTCCCATTTATGACCCTTTCTGATTACCTCCTAGTCCCAGAAACTCGTGTGACCCCGAGTTCTGGTGCGCCACAGGGAGCATCGACACTCACTTCTCTCATTTTTCAAGCAACATTTCAGAGACGGTCTCCCTGGACTTCATCCACCTCACGAGCCATTCAAACAACTCTGAGCTCACAATCAGTCGTGCTGTTCTGAGGCGTTTTATGACACTGATTTACTGCAGTATACAATTTATTGGACTCTAACAGTTCACCACAGACATCTAAATCCAACAGAGGCCTGTTGTTCGCCAGCATTTATATTTGTACTGGAAATGTGCATCGTTTCAGCCCCCAAAATGTGAAAAGATGAATTAGTATTGTGGATTATCTCATGGATTTTTTAAAAATGTCATGCAATGATTCAGTCCATTTTGTTATTTATGACTTGATTTACAAGTTATTTGGATGTAAGCCTAAAACATAAAGACCACAATCAAAACAAAAATAATCTCCTTTTGCGTTCCAACTCTTTGTGGGGGGAAATGTATTAAATTAATTCAGAAATCCCCAAATTCTGCAGATTTTCCTTCTAATTGTTCTAGGTTCACTGGTTTGCAAACGCTTCTCTGAAAGGCTTTTCTTAACTTCAGGAATCTAAAGCAGACCACAGGCTTTTTAATCACACGTGCCCTGTTTAAATAAAGAAAGCAGGTCATATTCTAATCCTTTATATTCCCAACTTCCTACCCTTCTTTGATTCATTCTCTAATTCCATCCCCACGCCTCTGCATCAACATCAGGCTTTGTGCGTCTCTCAGTGCGTCACGTGAACGCACCATTCACCAGGCTTGTTCCCAGAGTTTGGAAAGCGAGTGGATGCGCAGATTGGTTGCGCAGAGATTCTCTTAAATGCCTCTCCAGCTGTAATGACTCCCCCCTCAGCTCTAAGCTCTCTCATCCTGTAACACCACAAGCTGGAATCGAGCTTTTCTAACTCTTTAACACTTAATTACTGACTTTTAAAAACTTTTCCTAAAAGTTTGGATCATGTTTTGGTCACTGTTGTTGTGCGCAATCGTTGCGTCTTTCCCGGCAGACGCGCAACTCCCGAGCCGGTATGTTGTTGGATGTCCATCTCAGTGTGATAAGTCAATGTGTCCCCGGCAACCGGCGGACTGTCCTGCGGGACAAGCCCTCGATGTCTGCCACTGCTGCTCGGTGTGCGCGTCCGGTGAGGGAGAAGCCTGCGGCGGCTCCGGGAAGCTGGGTGACCCGGTGTGCGGAGAAGGACTAGAGTGCTCGGTCTCCGGCGGGGTGGCGTACTCTGCCACGGTGAGGAGGAGAAGCAAGAGCGGGATCTGCATGTGCAAATCCACCGATCCAGTTTGTGGGAGCGACGGGGTGTCTTACCGGAGTATCTGCGAGCTGAAGGGGGTCAGTCGCAGGGCGCAGAAGCTGCAGCAACCACCTGTTCTTTTCATTCAGCGGGGAGCCTGCGGGAAAGGTGAGGCTCAGGTTGTTTTCATTAGGACACTGAGTAAAGAGGGACTGGGTGAGATGAATATTGTTGTCAGATTATTACCTATAGTAATTCCACACGTTCTGCAGAGTCATTATATCTTGTCTGTAGAGAAGGAAACTGACACAAAAGACACATTTTAGTTCTACAAAAATAAATTAAAAGTTCAATTTCCATTTTCTATTCAATATTGTTTATGTCACACTTCTCATTTCCTCTGTACTCTTCCTGACTGGCTTTTGAGTCTGACCCTTTCATTCTCACCGGACGTTTGTGGCCTGAAGTTTACACAGATGTTGCAGCTCAGAGCTGCATTCAGTGGCACACAATTGCCAAGTGTCTTTAGACAACAAGAGGCACCATTCAAGTGGTTTCCCTTTTTGTTCCTGCATTAGAGAGGCTTGATCACAGAGGACTGTTTTTACTTTTGTCTGACTGAGTGAAGTCATGATTTGCCCACATGTCAAGCTTGATGTCATACTTGATCCCATAATAGTTCTATAGCCTAGATCAGTGTACATAAACTACCATGGAGGTTTTTTGTTAAATCTGACAAGCTGTAGGAATAATTTAAGTTTTTTTTCATTATGGATCTGTGTTTTGTTACAGTCTCGGTTGATAAGTGTTTCACTCTAATCAGATCTACTGATGTTATTTGTTGTTCTTTTGGAGCAGCTCAGCTGAAAAATTATGACTCTGTTCAGCTGAACGAGTGGGTCATTCATCATTGTTGTGGTATGTGTCCATGTCTTGATTTGAAACAGTCAGGAATGAGAAATGATCACACGCTGAAGGACGCTCGAGGCTGCAGCTGGTAAAGACTTTGCTAAATGCAGGTTTTGATGCCCTCTTTAGTCGTGCACCTTAAAACGTAC
Organism: Pachypanchax playfairii; assembly: GCA_006937955.1. Classification (NCBI taxonomy): domain Eukaryota; kingdom Metazoa; phylum Chordata; class Actinopteri; order Cyprinodontiformes; family Aplocheilidae; genus Pachypanchax; species Pachypanchax playfairii. The sequence goes on from SSNP01000023.1 coordinate 2,110,066, forward strand.
AAAAAGCTTCAACACCTGTTGCCTCAAAGACCCCTGACTTCCCCTGAGGGCTTGGAAACTTGTTGTATTTCCCTGTAACAACCTCCCAAATGCTTCCTCTCCTGTCTTCTTCTCTCCCACTGCCTCCCTCTCAGACTGTGTTGCTTTTTGTCACTCGTAAATCAAACATAACAGTCACATGGAGGAATTCCTGGCACTGAACCAAAACCTCAAATCCTCCTCTGTCAAAGAAGGTTTAAAACAGGCTGGAGACACAGAGGAAAACCCCAAATTAGCAGCCGGTATTTTGGAGAAAAGGTTTACACGATGGGAGGAAAAAAAAAACTATGTGGGTGCACTAACCTGCATCACCACATTTGTTGTCTGTTGGTTGCAACTGAAACGGTTTCTGTAAGTCGTTCCCCGACTGCTCACCACGTCTGAAGCCGATTACGCAGAGTTCCACTTATTTGCTAACGGATTCAGTGAAAATGTCCTCTTCTGCAAGAAAGTGAGTCACATTTCAATCCAAATAGTGATGCATGTAGCAGCAGCCATTACTTTATGGGTTTGGATCCAGGCTGCACGTTAAGAATTACAAGAGTTGACAGCAAAAAAAAAAAAAAAAGAAACTCTGAGGACACTGAACTTCCCTGCTGCCTGGCTCCACATTAAGAAAACATTTTCAAGTTCAGTTGTGTGATCTCATCTTTTTGTCTGGATGGTGAAGATGTTGATTAAACAAGCAGTTAGTCTTGGCACTAAAAATTAGGTCACAATACTCCTGTAATGTTCTCATGAAAGGGTCTGGAATTAGAATGAAATGAAAATGGACTTCAGATTTTAGTTTAGAACTGAGCCAATCAAAAAAGAGTTTAGTTTTATATATATATTTGGAAGTATGTAAATTTTGTCTTAGTTTTAAAACATTCCGTTTGCATCGGCTGAGCTCTTTTACAGCTTCTGACTTCTTGCCTGGCTGATGTTGCAAAATGCCCTCAGTGACTCGGGCTGCTGGGATCTGCTGAATGTGCACATTCTTCCTCAACTTGTCTCAGCCACACATAATATTAAAGCATCATTTTTGTGCACGCGTCTCAGTTCGTTCTGTCACTCCCAGTTCATGTCTGCTACTGTTTCTGGTTTTTTTCATCTGTTTTTTTTTTTTTTTCTGTGTTCTTGGTGTCGGTTGTTCTTTTCTTTTTTTTTTTTCCTTTTTGCTCAGCCAGGCATGATTTTAAAATGTAGAAGATCTTTTAAGTTTAGGAGAGAACATGAAGTATATATATTTTTTTTTTTTCCAGATCTCAAAAAAGTAAATAAAAATGTCAATCAGTCTGGAAAGGATCCTACAGCCTGTTCCAAACCCGGTTAAACTTTGTTTATTCAAGATAAACATCCCAAAGAAAGCAGCAAATCTGTAAAAGAATTACTTAGAAATAAAAGTAGCAGAATTACTTTTAAACTTTTCTTTTACTTCTGTTAAATGACATATTACATATCTTATTAAATCCAGTTTAAAGCAAAAAAATATTGTTTTGTTTTCTCATTTTTCAAATTTAAGGTGACTTTCCAAGACCACATCATGTATTACTTGCTTTATATTTTATATAGTCACTGCAGAAACACAATCAGTTCCACTAAACCTCAGATAACTTAGTTATCCAACATACTAGATCGCAAAAACATGAGACATGGATCAAATAAAAACATCTTCTTTAGACACAGTTGGGTTCATACGTCATCGATCAAAGAATCTGATTTACTGAAGAAAATTAAGCTCAGAAATGGTCCAGTAAGACCGAGGATCATATTATCACAAGAAGAAATGCTTCAAATGCTCGACATGAAGTCACCAAGACAAACCAACAAGGTAATGTTCCCGAGTTAAAGAGAAAAGTTTAAAATTCCTGAAAGTAAAGGAGGTGTTACTTTGTGGTTCCTTGCAGCTGGAAGATTCAGAGTGACCAAAAATCCCATTAGAGAAATCACAAAACAGTGAAATATAGAACCTATCAGCAAGAAGTAGGTACTCAGTTCTTAGTTCTTCATAGTTTAGCTCAATTCTCGTATTCATTTAGTTTCTCCTCTGTAGTTTTCAAAATCCTGATGAATTTTCCATCACATATGTCAGCTGTTGGCACAGCGAGACGGTGTCTTGCACCTGTTGGTCTGCTGGGACTGTTTTGCACTCAGTTTGGAAGTTTTATTTGCATCTGCTTGTTGCCTGCTGTCTAAAATCATGCTCATTAGTTTACCTGATTTAAAAAAGAAAAAAAAAAAAGACCTTGAAGGTGAGCATGAATGTATGCTCTGTTGTAGTAGTCTGTTGTTGATTGTTGCTCCAGTGCAGCTGCAGATCCCCTGCAGCTCATTACAGAAATAATTCAAACAGGTTTTCTGTCCAAGTCGAGGAAACGTGTCGGGAGTTAACATGATGTAACTCTTTTGACCATTTGACCACAGCGAAACACAAAAAGGGAGCAGGTGGAACCAATTAGGGAGAGAAAATTAGTCACAGATGCAGGAAATGAAATTATATGACATGAAAACACGTGAGGAAACACAACAAAACTAGCAATGGCTAAGAAACATAAAAACAAGGGAAAAACCAACAAAAAGAGACATTATTTTTATTTTATATTCAATGTACCTAAACCTAGCCATGTCTGAACTGTCATCTTCACACTAAAATCCATAAAAAACACATCAAGTTCTTATATTTAACTTGATGAAAAGTTGCTAAACTTTCATTATTTTACTATAAAACTTTACTCACATCTGCTTTCGTCAAATCTTTTGTTTGTTTTTTGATGAAGGAAAAAGCAGTTTTACACTGCTGGAGCCAGTAAAACCCTGGGTGTTATGTTTGGGAAAACTGAAGTAAGAAAACATGCTGAGATTATGAGCTGGGAGCCTCATAATATATAGAGTTTGGGGGGGTGTTTGGGGTATAGAGCAGCTGCGTAACCATGAACCTTTTGTGTCTCACATTGTGAGAAAAATATAGTGTTTTTATTTAAAAAAAACCTCCAAAAGTCTATTGAAAATGTTTTAACCGTTTCCTGGCTTTTACTAACCAACTCCAGGAACAAATTTTCAGACATCTGATTGTTGTTAACGGATGCTTAACTTTATTTGGCTCTTTTATTAGCAGGCGCCAAATCTTTCCATATGTTTTCCATATGGGGGGAAATCTTTACTCACAACAAACCAAAGCAAATTATTCCTCTTTATACGTCTGAGCAGCGTTAAACTCTGTCACGTCTGTGTATCTGCCAAACATTTAAAACACTTTTCTCTTAAACAAGAACCGTTTCAGTTTGGATAAAAATCTTCTGTTTGCATCTTTGATTTAAAGACAACTACTGCATGTTATATGTGGCTGTCGTCTCTCTTATCTCCGACTGTTTCAGGCTGAAAAGTGTAAGAATTCATTTAATGAGTACCTTTTCTGGAGTTTTACCTTTTTAGTTAGAGACTCTTTTATCTTGTTGTGTAGTTTATTTCGGCTGGTAAATTAAGTACAATGAGTTCTGGAGATTGGACCACTCTCCTGAACAATAATCTCATCAAAGCAGACCACAAACCACCCGGATCTGAAACTAACAAGGAGAAAACAAACGTGTCCATTACTTTTACTGTGGTAACAATACCGTGTGGTATTTATCACAATCAATAATCAAACTCCTAAAAGAAAAACATGCAAATGTTTCAGAACCTCTTTATTTAAGCGCTGCTTCCTTTTATGATGCCTGTAAATGAGCCATTTTGATGCCAAGACATTCTGAGCAACGCTGAAGAAACTCAATAAAACTTTCTTCATCTGTCTTTTATTAAGTGTCCTGCAGATTGTCTTCAAATTTGGTATCTGACAGCTGAACGATCTGGTGATCACATGAAGGCATAATCATCCCCCTGTGGGTTGACGAATGTTTTCATACTGTATAATTTAGTGGTGCGTCTTTATGGGAAGATGGTTCTCGTTCCATGCCTGTGTTAGCTTAACTGCACCTCAAATGGAAAGTGTTCTCTTTCCTCAACAGCAATCAATGGGATCCCAGCACTTATGGGTGCCTTTGACTTTTTTTCCTGAATAAAGTAATGACTGAAAATTGTCCTCATTAGAGATGAAAAGATTAAAAAAGAAAAGATTTACATTAAAATGTAGAAAAGCTTCGAGTCTCATTTCAGCTTTCATCTCAGTATGACTTAATTACCACGTAGATCAGTTACGATTTCCTGACTGGTGTTATTCTTGACAAAAAGATGCGTTGCTGTAGTAACAAGTTAGTGAATGGTTTAAACTACCGGGTAGAGTTAGTTTGAACTTTTCATTCATAATGTTTATGGCTGGACTTTCTAAATGAGCATGTGTGTCAGAGCTGACCTAGACAGTCTGCGCCGCAGAAGGACTGTCATCTTTTCTTTTCCACCTTGTGTTATGATAAAGGGCAGTTTTATTTGTCAGATTTCTATTCTCACACAGCTCTGACATCATGCAGTATTTCAGTGCATCTCTTGTTTATTTTTTACCAGTCTGACGTTCATGTGGTGTGTTTACAGCGCAGGATGATCCAAACAGTCCAAGGCACAAGTACAACTTCATCGCCGACGTGGTGGAGAAAATCGCTCCGTCTGTGGTTCACATTGAACTTTTCCGCAAGTAAGTTGAAGTTGTGCACCACAATGATTAAAAAAATAAAAGTATTTGCTTGATAATCTAATCTAAATTTCTCCATCTTCATGTTTGTCTTCATAGAACTGAACACTTGTTGAAAAGAAGTGGGAAGTCTCTAATCTCCTCCGTCTCACTCCCACCATCTTTACTTTGTTCTCCTACAGGATGACTTACTCCAAGCGGGAGGTGGCGGTGGCCAGCGGTTCTGGTTTTGTTGTGTCAGAAGACGGTCAGATTGTGACCAACGCCCACGTCGTGGCCAATAAACACAGGGTGAAAGTGGAGCTGAAGAGCGGCGCCTCCTACGACGCCAAAATCAAAGATGTGGACGAGAAGTCAGACATCGCGCTCATCAAGATCGACGCACCGGTCAGTCAAAGTGCATCACAGACCGACAGGATGGTTAGAGGTGTTCTGATGGTTCAAATTAAAATATCTCTTTAAGGGGTAGATTGATAGACTGGATAAAGTGTTTATTCTCCTTCTTGCCAAAAAGTCGATATTTATTTAGTCTAAAGCTGAATGTTTAGTTATCAGTTTAAATGATGCTGTTTACATGGTTTTCTTGCATAAATCTCAGTCAGAACAAGATCCAAAACCTGAAAACATGAAACACACAAGAAGATTTTGTAAAGAAAAGACATTTGGTATTGCTGGGCTATAGATTAAGCTGATTGTTCAAAGAGATGTAAAGTGAGAATGCAGGTGTTACCAGATGTGACAGACAGCCTGTTGGCAGAAAGTCCAGATTCAGTCTGTATGAAAGATTCAGAGATTGTTAGAGATTGTTCGGCCACTTCATGCCGGTCTTTACATCTTCCTGTCTGTCCTAATTTGCCTGTCTGTTGGTCAAGAGGGATCCAAGCTGTGCGTTAATCACTGTCCATCATGTGAAGGAATGCATGGCAGAGATCCAGCATGCGTTGTAGCAGGGCTGAGTGCGTTATGGAGCTCATGGCTGAGTAGCGCAGCTGAAAAGATGTTCATGACTCCAACACGAGGTTCATTACAAAGAACCTTGAACTCTGAGGAAGAAAAGAAATGTTTTGTTAACCCAAGAATGTGAGCAAAGTGTGCAGAAAAGAGCCACAGATGCTTTGTGTTGGTTCATTCTGTGATAGAAGCAGTTGCATCTGTTGATGACAAGGTCTTCTTCACATCCTGGACAGAAACAGGAGCAGGAAAATACTCATGAGCACACATTGTGTGAGTCCAATTTACTGCTAGATATTTTTTTTTATTCCTTAAAATTAAGAGGCGGTTGTTAAACCAAATGATTTAGATGGCGGAGTCTTTTCCTCTAATGTTGGGCAGATAAGCACGTCTGATATCTGAATCTAGTGAGAGTTAATACGTGGGAAAAATTAGAGGGAGTTGTAATGAGAGGGCAGGCAAAGCTGTCATTTACATTTAAAAGATAAATATAGTTATTAAAACCCTACACAGTGTTTCATTTCACTACCTGAAAAGTGATAATTGTGCATTTCAACTTTAGGTTGTTCCTCCTTCAGATAACAGATGTTAACATCAAATCTGGGGTCCATCTCTGGTTGTACAAGTTTCCCTCAAGTCTCCATATTTAGAACAGAAAAATAAGACAGTATTTTCCATTTGTCACTTCCCAAAAGTTAATTATAGTTGAACTTAAACTGTATTCATGTAATATTATTTTAAATAAAGGACACTTTCCAGGAACATGCAGATGTGGTTTCAAACCAACTTGGACTAATTTGGGCAATTAGTGACAAATATATTTTGATTTTATTGAGTTTATAGTGTTTATACAGCATTACATTAAACTTAAGGTGCAAAAGCCCTTTGAAAGTAGCTGGTTAAATGTCCAATATTATATTAATTATTACGTCAGTTTTACTGAGGCGTTTGTTTCCTGTACAAATGTTTCCATCTTAGGAACTAAAAACAATGGAAAAAGACCAAAAACAGAAGTTCTATGATCTATAGTTGTCTGTTCCTGCAGCGCGAGCAAAATAACAAACCAAAGAGGAACTGTCTTAAACAGCTATAATAATTATAGAAACAAATGTTTTCTTTTTCTAGGTTTGAAAACATCGTCTGGCATTAATGCAGCACAACAGCTGGTTTTGATGCCAGTTAGGTCTTCTATAAGAACACTGTGTGAAATTATTCAAGCATCATAAATCAATTTTTTTCCCGTTTTAAAAGCATAAAAATGGTTATCATTAACTATCAAATAATCTATCAAATAATCTCTTTTGTCCTCCCATTCTCCTTTGCTGTTATTTTTCTCTCTTTAATAGTAAAAAAAAATTGCTCCAGAATTTAAGAAGCAGCCAAAGACGATCAATAAAACTTTATAATGGAACGACTGTTTGAGTCAAATATTTTAAAGTTCCTGCCTGGAATCTTTGCTTTGCTGCATGAAACTGGAGTTCATATGTAGTGAGGCCTGTTTGTTCTTGGGGCTGTGGTCTATCCCTCACCTCAACTCTGGGGAACACATTAGTCTGCGCACAGCAGCTGGAAATTTAAAGGGGATGAGAGGAGAAAAATGGGGGGGGGGGTTTGTGCTGCACTCACTTGTTCCTGTCTAGAGAGTATTTGGGGGGAGACAGACAGAGAAAGAGATGTGGCTTGTAAAGTAGATCCATATGTCTGAAGGACTGTGTGAGCTAATGGATCAACTCGAGCAGAGTTTAATGTGATGATTAAGATTGAACTCGTTTAAATTTCGGTTCATACATCTTATATTAACAAGTTTGTTTCATTTCACCTGGAAAGATTTCCTCTGATTTGAAAAGCAGCTGATTTTTTTTTTTTTTCTTGACTGACCTCGACTGTCAATAACTTTTTTTTTGGAACGACTTCACAACACTCCAGATATGCAGCACAAAGATTGTTCCATAGTTTTTGCAAATCACTGCAATCAAATTGGATATTATCACTGGGTCTGAGGGCTTCTAAATACTATCACACATGTGCATGTGAGAGCAGATTTCAGTCTACAGTTTCAGGTTCTTTCCACACTGCTAGTTGATATTATACCAAAGCTGAGGTCGTGACCCCCGCTGCTGGTAATGAACCACTATGTGATGCTCCATGTTCAGTCAGCCTCTTCTCAGTGTTTTAGAATTAGTTAGTAATAGTTTGACACCATCAGATTCATTTGGAGCTACTTTGACATGAAGTTTTTAATTAGACTTCACTTCTTTGTTTATTTTTGCTTTTAGCGCTTCCAACACCAGCAGCTGCTGCACCAGCTAATGGAAACAAGTTTGATGCACATTTTCCATCTAACAACAGTTAAGCATTTTGCTTCTTTAGCATTATTTTCTTAAAATATGTTAAAAATAGTACTGAGTGGCCTTGATACTCAGGATGATGCAGAGGAAGCTTGGTGGTTTAAAAGTTACGAAAACATAATTATTTAATCCAGTCTTATGTTAAACTCATAGTTGCAGCTTTACAGAAGCTGCAGAATAAATTATAAGTTTTGCATCTTTAAAATCAGCTTCATAATTAAAACCAAGCAGGAATAAGTTCCTTTGAAAAACTGTATAAATACTACACCAATAGAAATAAGAAGTGTAACTATAATAAAGTAAAAAAAAAGAGACTATATCCCTGTTTTAGTTATTTAACAGAACTCTTGTAAATACCTTAACCTTTATGCTAAAATCTGATATGCAAGTGTTGCATAGCAGGAAAAACTGCCCTCATGTTTCCTGCATCTTCTTCTGAAACAAACGCCTGCTTTGTTTTAACCATCACCTTGTAATAAGAGTTTCAAACCGTGCGCTCTGGGAAATCTGCCTTGTGTTGGACTGAACTGGACTGTTATTGGAATATGTACAGCACGCCTGTGTGTCTGTGTTTATGTGCAGAGAAGAAAGAAGAAGAGGAGAACGGTGCCTCCGTGCAGCCATGTGCTCTTGCACTTATCGGTCTGTTTATCAGCAACACTGGGTAAACGTTTCCGCAGGAGATGTCGTTTCATCTGCAGTCCCTTGAAGTAGTGAGGGACAAATGCACGCTCAGTCTCCCACCAGCAGTGGAAAGAAGCTGCATGTCTTCTGTTGGAGACGGGAAGAAGGGAAATAAATCCTATCCTCCACCTCCTCCTCTTCATCCTTTCTATTTCACTTCTCTGACCAAAATGGTTCCCTGGCTCGTGGATTGGTTGGGAAAATACGACCTCTCCCCACCAAAAAAACCTGCACATTCAAATAAATACAGACAAATCTGCTCTGCTTGGTCTTTGTATACTCTGTCTTGGCTTTCTTTCTGGCTTTTCCAGAACTGATTTCCAGCCCTGCAGGAGAGACAGCAGCTTTACCCTAAACTGTTTCGGCTTAGCACTCGATGACGTCACTTTAAGATGTGCATGAGGCATGAAAGCAGAGTTTTCTCATCAGTTTGAGATGCTCTATCCAGGAGTTTTTTTCTGTATTTTTCACCTAAATGTTACAAAGCTGCAAGAATCAGATAAAAAGTAACTGTTTATTTTGAAAGTTTAGCTTGAGACACACTGGACTGGGTCAACCCTGAGGTGACCACATCTTTCTCAGCACTAAATCAAAGTAACTAAAAGCTAAATGGAGCTTCCTGTATAGTAAACAAACTCTCCAGAGGTCATCTCACATCATTTCAATCTGTGTGCTCCAGAGTTTTGTGGTGTCTGGGCAGAAATGAGACACCCTCGTGTCCTCTTGAGCTTTGATGTAAAGCTACAGACCCACATAAAAGTCAGACATATGTTTGTTCTTATATGAGGCAACAAAACCTTCTCAGCAACATGTGGAACCCATAGTGGTTTCTGTACTGGTTTCAGCAAGGATATGGTTTTACCCAGTACAGTTTGTATACCTACAAAACAAGGAACTGCTCTTCAGGGTATAGATCTGCTATAATTCATCATTTTTTTTGTAATTGTGTCAAACTTGCACAAACAGGCTGACTAAAGAGAGTCTCAAACACGCCAGGAGAGGAAAACACCTTCTCTTTGTCCTTTCTCTTCCAATCCTCAGTCTGATCTTCTAACTTGATGTTATGTGCCGTGTGTGCGTGCTGGATCCTGCCCCATATTTATCTGCATTAAACACAACCTCGAGGGCAAAACTTCAGACCTCAGCTGTAAAATCCCATCACCTTAGAGCACTTAGGAGTTTTTTTTCAAAGTTGAACCTATAAAAATCTGTTTCTGTGTCTGATTGTGGATTTTGAAGTGGTCTAGCTGAAGCAGGTGTGTCGGTTTAATTTATAGATCTTCCTTTATTTCTGTCTTCAAAACACATGAAACTTCAGTCCATTTAAGCTTGAGTGGAGTTAAAGTTTGCACCTGGTCTTTTCATAAAACTATAATTAGTGTAATGGCTTTTAAATAAGGCTCCAAATGACCAAGAGTTTAACATTAAATGATGGTAAATTTTTGTTCAGCAACTCTGCAGCTTTTCCTCTGAGCCATCTGTTGTCTGATTCTCCCTTTTCAGATGAAGTTTGTTGATTTGTGTACAAAAGATTTGGAAAAAACAAAATTGTTTAGTCCTTTTTTTTCTCAATCTGATCCAAGACGCCTTCTATCTTATCTAAACTCACAAGAATGCAGTAAACAGTTTAACTTTTGTGACATGAAAAGCAATTTTCTTGGAAATTTTCAATGTAAATCCACAACAAAACTTCATCAATCACATCCGATATGGTGCTTTTCAAAGTTTACGGACAATTTTGATCAATTTTTCTTAAAAATCTTATTAGTTATTACTTGCTTTCTGCCTTTAATAGCTTTGTGTGTCAAGGTGATATTAAACGAAGTGTTTGTTGCTCATTTTTCTCACGCTCTCACCTTGGAGCTTGTGGTGTTTATCATTCCTTTAACTCAGCCTTCTTCCTTTAAGTGTGGCTATAGTGAAGTGACTGTCTTCTGAAATAGCCCGGTGAGTCACTTGGGTGGTCAGCAGAGGCCGACTCACACGGCAAGATGGTTTTCCACGAGTCCTTCCAGCTTGCTGACGAGTAAAAATTAGCAAGTGATATGCAAGTGAAGGTGTTTCATGGAGGTTTAGAAGTCTGTGAGCTGCGTGTTTGTTCTGCTTTCTCACATAGGCTCGGTTTGCCTGCCAGACAACTCCTGTATTTCACACCCTATATGCATGATGTTTTCAGAATGCAGTGTGACTTTGAGTGGGTGATTCTGTTTCTACATGAGGAAAACAACTTAAAGACTTTCATTCACCTGACACCCCCCCCCCCCCTCCTCAGCTCTCGCTTCCTTTCACCATCTGGTTATTCTCTGGTCAGAAGCAGGAGGATTGAGGGTGATTTTACAGACTGCTGCTCCTGTGTCAGGTGTCTGAAAAACATTTGTCCTGGTTTATGTGTACACTTCTTCAACTAATGTTTTACCACATGGTGCAAAGTTTAACCTGGCCAGAGCTGACTTCAATCAGAGAATCAAGCCGTCGCCGACTGTAAAACAGACCTAACAATGTCGTCATTATTTTCTGTAAATCAGTCTGTGAGGGCGGGATCACATTTTAACACAAATAAACTCATTATGTTGATTATCTGTATTGTGACTTGCTCAGTCTGAGTGTGTGGGAACACAAGCCTGCAGCAGTGGGGGTGGTGTGTGTGTGGGGGTGTGATGGGGTGTGTTTAGAGTTCTTGTGGTTTAGCTGTAATTATTCAGTGTCCACTCATAAAACACACGATCATGGGAAGTCTGAGACTCACGGGACTGCTGATTGAACTCTACATCTTCTTTTACAGCCTCCAGCTTTTTGTATTTTTGTATTTTTGGATGAAATAGACACAAAAGCACAATAAAGTATACTTTGATGTTATTGTTGTAATGAGGCTAAACGGTCACCATCTACATGCAGAAAGTTCAGGATTGTGATGATCTGAGTCTAAAATTCATGTCCCCTGTCATGAGAAATAAGCACCAGATTTCAGTGTATTGTTTGGAATGAGAAAGTAATAAAAATCCCATTTATATGACTGTTTTCTCTTCTTACAGAACAAGCTTCCAGTTTTGTTGCTGGGTCGTTCATCAGACCTCAGACCGGGGGAGTTTGTGGTTGCTATTGGAAGCCCGTTTTCCCTCCAGAACACGGTCACTACAGGAATCGTCAGCACCACTCAGCGAGGAGGCCGAGAACTGGGCCTCCGCAACTCTGACATGGACTACATTCAGACTGACGCCATTATCAATGTAAACACTAAAAAACTGAATGATTTTATTTGTGTTTTTATAATAAACGGATAATAAATAAAGTGTGATTTGGGTTCACAGTACGGCAACTCTGGAGGGCCTCTCGTAAATCTGGTAAGCCGTTTAAAAAAACTTTGAGACATTTTAATACAACAAATTGAGGAATGTTACAGAACTTTAATTTATCTCTTAGGATGGTGAAGTGATTGGGATCAATACGCTGAAAGTGACGGCAGGAATTTCCTTTGCCATTCCATCAGACAAGATTCGACAGTTTTTGGCCGAATCATACGACAGACAATCCAGAGGTACAGGATCTCACTGACTCAACACATTTTAAATGCTTCTCTTTAATCACACGAGAAAGTAAAACAGGTATGACTCAATTAAAATAAAAAAAGAAGCAAAAATGTGCGACTTTGTGACTCACAGTTTCCTGCTCGAATTAAAACACTGCGAATAAAAGTTATGGAAACTGGTTTTTATCCTCTATATATTTTTTTTTATCTTTCATGTGCATGTAAACTAAATTTATAATAACTATTGACACAAAACCTAATTGTAAAAAGGAACATTTTAGGATTTGGAGAATATAATTTTTAAGAAGTGCCTATCTAAAATAAACTGCAGCCTTTTTCTGAAAACGAAAGATTAAAAATTGTTCAAAATGAAGTACAAAACACATAAAATATATAATATATCAAGTACATTCATTATTTAGAAAAATATATTAGTACATGATCAGACACACGTCTTTGTCTCCTTTTTCTGTTTGTCTTTAAATGAAAGTAACTTGTATAGATTTTGTATATGCATGTCTGGATTTGCAAATGGAAATATTGTTTTATTGAATATCTTAGACGATGTATACGATCTGATCCCAGGTGACTCGATATTTTTGTCACTCACTTTGTGTGGTGTACGTTTTACAGGAAGAGCAGATGCAAAGAAGAAGTATATTGGCGTGAGAATGATGACTCTTACTCCAGCGTAAGTTGCTGAATAATCTTTTGCATATTGCCACCAGTTATTTTGTTATAGAATTTCACTGGCAGCTTTTTCAGGATCTTTTTTTTTGAGAATTTTCATTGACTCTTGAATTTTCATCCCACCTCAGGTTAGCCAAAGACCTCAAAACTCGACATCGTGACTTCCCTGATATCACCTCGGGGGCTTATGTTATGGAGGTCATAGCAAAGACACCAGCTGCAACGTAAGGAAGGCGATGATCTCATGTATCTGAAGAAATGAACAACTAATTTCTTTGGCCCTTCCCAACATGTGCACTTCATTCAACCATTAACCTTGTTACTCTCCTTGCAGATCTTTCTTTCCACACACTGTGCAAATAGATGGTTTACAGATATTTCATTACCGCCTCCTAATTTTATTACTCGGGTTTAATTTTCAAGTATGCACTAACACATGTGGCCTCTCAACCAACTGTCCAACTAGGATGTAAACTCATGACTCACTCCAACGTGCCCTGAAGTGCTGTTCTGCTAAAATATCCCCTTCCTCCCACAATCAGCCCACTTGAATCAGTAGCTCCAGTGGAGTGCAGCGCAGGAGACGCTGAGGTCAGCTGTTTCCTTCAAACCTCATGCAGGGAGGTTACTGGCTGCGCCGTGGTTTCCTGTGCCGGCTCACACACTCCACTATGGATTAGTCCTTTTCCTGACAGGACTTGTCACAGTTTACTCATTGTTTCTGCACAACAGTCTTTCCATGGTTCTTTTTAGATCTTTTCTAGATTTTGATCCTGCTCTGTGTTGTGTTGGCTTGTAGTCTTTGGAAATCTTAACTGTGTAGAGAGTTCTCAGTTTGCCGTGACGGTGGTGCTGGAACAGCTGAGAATGATGAAGGCTGTATTCTATTACTGCTGTATTAATGAGTGCTGTTGTGTGAAGGTGGGCTGGTTTACATGTGGCTGTGATTAAACAGCTGTTTTATGAGTCAGTAATTCTCATGCTGCTGATTACTGCCTTGATTTGTGCCTGCGATCTCAGTACGTCTTGCCAAGATATTAATGAATTGTATTAAGCGTGCTATTAAAATTCTTACACACTATTACGCAAGACAGGACATGTAAACAAACCTGAAACAAAGCAAAACAATACACGCTTTATAATTCTACTATTTTTCTATTAAAATTTGAGGAGGAAATTTGATTTAGCTTCCAAACTGTTTTTTTAATCAAGCTGCAATGTTTAATTTGAAAAAAAATAGTGTAATAATCAATTAAACTTTGTTTTTTCAAATAAAACTGTTTAGAACTTCTAATAAAGAATGATAGACATGTATAATTTAGGCTTTAAATATAATGAAATATTTCATTTAAATTGTGATTTTTAGTTTGGCTAAAGGTGTAAAAAGCAGAGTTTCTGTATTTGAGGTGGTTTAAGAATCTAGTCTAGATGCTTCTTAGGGGAGGTTTTTCAGACACATCTCTGCAAGTCGAAGCCTCGAGGCAGCCCCAGGATTTAGTAGATTGTATCCTCTAAATGTGCTCAGAATCCCTTAATGTTTCATACAAAACTAGACAATGTGGCTGGAGACATTTTTACTCAAGAGTGCTGCCTCTTTAATGCATGTATCAGCAATGTATGTGCAAACTTCAGATCAATGCTACATCTTTATATTTAAGAGGCTTTTTGGTGTCATTTTTGTCAATCGTGCAGAACTGAAAGGAAATTAGAACAGAGTGAATAATGAGAAGTGACCTTTCAGACAAAATGAGGCCAATTTTTCAGGCAGTATTGCCATCCTGTCTTGTTCACCTTGTCAGAGACTAAATCGATGCCAAAATATCATATCACTCAAATGAAATAATCAGGGTTGTAATTCAATGAGTATGTTCTTTTCCAGGCAACATGTGTTTGCAATTTCTGAAATCCCTAATAATTCATCTTTTCTTCTTTGTTCCAGTGGTGGACTTAAAGAGCATGATGTCATCATCTCCATCAACGGCCAGCGGATTTCAACAGCGACTGATGTCAGCGCCGCCATTAAGAAAGACGACACATTGAGAGTAGTCGTTCGCCGTGGAAACGAGGACGCCATCCTTACCGTTGTTCCCATGGAGATCGATCCTTGACTCTCCGTAAATCACACCGTTAGGTTGAACTTCTCATGGACATCATGTGGGAGGGGCTTTTGACTGACACGCCCCCCCCCCCCACTTTGTGGCCAAAGGCCCAGTGGCACCACACATCCAGGAAAATTCTGGCTTTGCCTTGAAAGAAATGACTGTACAGATGCTTCGAAAGTAGTGCTGTACTTTATTTTTTGGTTTTAATTTTAGTCTTTATTGCTTTTATCAATGCTACTACTGTTTGGTCACAAACATTAAAAATGATATACATTACATAAGTAGTTTTTAATATGAATATTAGCTCAGTCAGGCCTTTTGCCTTTTAAACATTTTAGAGACTCACTGAGCAAATCTGATTTGTATAACTGTTGTTTCCTAGACTTTTTTTCCTCAGAAGTACTGTAGAATGTGTTTTTGTTAATTATGTGATGTATACTGAAAAGAAAATAAAGGGTTTACAATACCTCCAGTTTTTTTTCACTTCCAGTCTGCTGGCATTGACATTTCCTTTCCATCTCTTTTTTCTCAGTACACAGACTTTTAAAGAAACGTGATGTATCAATATTATCTTTGTGTGAGCGTACAGTTATGCTAATGCTAATACACACAGAGAAAAGGGAGTTGAAGCCAATTGGGGTCTGTTTTGAATTTGTTTTTATTGCCTTCATATGGGCCTGATAGCAGTCTGGTGTGATTGTTGGGCCAGGGGCCGTGCAGGCTGACCTCAGAGAGAGAAGTGTGAGCCAAAATGAGATCTAACCCACGATGCAGTGGTCACAGATGTGGGGTTTGAATAAACACGCTCAGTGCTTCGTAAGATAGATTTGTTCACCACATAAATGTTGGAAAAAGATGATAAAGCAAAGCTCATGAGAACTATGGAGAGCAGCACAAACTACAAAAACAGCTTCTTCTTTAAGTAAATGTAAAATCTTTTTATGTGAAATCATACGGAAGCTTATGATTTTCTTTATTTCATCCCAGCTTAAATTTAATGGCTTGGCTGAAAAAGCAAAGGGACATTTTTTTGTAATTCCGTGGTTTACTTCCTGGGTTTCATGTCTCTAATACCACTGGATGTTTATTCTTCTTTCCTTTCTTTTGCCATTTCCATAAACCACATGGAAGCTGTGTTACAAAGATGAGATTTCTAAAAAATAAATGATCAAATAATTTAGAAATGTGCTTGACATTTAAGGATTCTTTGCCTGTTTTTGATTAAACGTTATAATGCAATGTGCACCCAAGATGTGGAAAAATAAACACAACATGAAATCCAGACTTAGCCGACTTAATGATGCAACAAAAAGCTGTAAAATCACAGCGTGGCTGAAAGTATTGCTGCCATCTCCTGGTTCTGTCTCAGATCTGCACTTATTTGTCACGACAAGTTTGAACAGCTCAAAGATTTTGTTATTGGACTTGAAACCGAATCCTGACCCAGTTCATCAACAGCTGCAAAACATTCAGAAATGACATTACACATATAGAACATTGAACTCAGCTGTAAAGTTTGCCTGTTCGTGAAGTCATGACTGCCAGACTGCCAAACCCTGAGTTCACAACAGACATGAGGCACGACTACATTACGTCATCACCTCTGGCCTTGATGTGGACTGACAGTTTCTCTCTGAGTCCAACTACAAATGTCAGAAATGAGTCGGTTTCACACTGACTCAATGCAGCAGTTGTCCAAAGGTTACACAGAAATGATAGAAACTGAGTGACTGAAAACATCTTTGGTCATATGTCTAGTTTTGATCTAATACTTTTCTAAAAAAACAAAGACATCTCAACATATTAGCACTTTAAACATATAACCTCTATAGGATGACTGAGAAACTACAGCACAATTAACTAATTCATAGAAAATATAATTTTCTGTACATGAGATTGGGGAATAATACAACTTAAAATGCTTAAAGAACATTTTAAATTATGCTTATTAATGTTAACCTATAACTGAGCCAAGGCCAGACCCTTGTGACATGAAGGAGATGTTATGATTCTGCCTGGGATGAATAATGGTTACTTTAATGTTGATGCAGTTGTGACCCGCAGACTCAGAAATTACATTTTATTTATACTATAACCTTTATGCTGCACAGAATGATGCTGCTGGTAAACAGCTTGTTTTTTGGGGGGTTTCTTTTTTGGCATTTGAACAGTGAGTCCAATAAGAATTTGATACCTAAAAGTGGAAATTTACACTTTCTTAATTTAAAGACAGTAAATTCTGTTTTTGAAATGTGTTGTCTTTATGTTTTACTGTGCATATAGAGTTTGAATCACATTGTCATTTCCATCATTTCATCGTCATAATTTCCTTTTTTCACATTTATCTGACATAGAGCTTGTATGCAGATGTGCAAGTTGGTAAATCCAAGTATGCTGGAGCCCAGAGAAAGTTTGTGTGCACAATGAAGTTTACAGACTGCAACCCTGTAAAAATGAAATGAATGAACACCATCTCTACAATGGCATTTTGTATGTGGGTGTGGTGTTTTAGGTGGTTGCAAAAGACACTGAACAATCTTTGCTTACATTTATTTTGTACCAAACAAAGTACTGGTTACTTTTTTGTTTTATGAACTGTCTCTTCAACTTTTTGCTGAGACTACACTTTCAACATATATTTGTAAGGTTTTTGGCATTTGGTCACTGTGCTGTGTAAGTTTTAGAATCCAGTAATTGTCCTGTTTTTCTCATGAGTTTTATTTTCTTCATTTCCCTACCCATTTTGCATGGAACATCGTGAAGTCGTCAAAAGAGGCAAGAAAAGTGATCCTGCAGCGCCCCCTGTTGTCCTGTCATGATATCTGTTTTTAACCAATCAGAGACGCGTATGTTGGTAGTTTCAAGCGCAGGACAGCGACCTTGCTGCTGATTGGTCCTTTTCGTTTCAACAACGTAGTACGTGATGAGGGCCTTTTCCAAGCATCGAGGAGGGAGGGGATATTTTAATGGCCGTCAGTTGCACTTAAAAAATACAAAAACTCCGGATTATCCTCTATATTTGGTCAGTTTTAGCTTCTGGTACATTTAGGACGCATTTCTTTTGTAACAAGCCTCGCTTGGGAAACATATTTAGATAAAAGATGCGTTTCTAGTGCCTTTTCTTCTGCTCTGAACGGACTTTACCCGCTTGATTTGTGCGTGAGTTGCTTATCGGGCCTCGCCGGCAACAAGCGGACGATTAGCTGGAGTTGAAAGGTAATATTTGGTCTCCTATTTTCTTTATACTCATTGCGACCCTAGACAATATTATAGTTGAATATTGAATAATTGGCTCATATTTGAAATACAAGGTTTTAAATATTACTCTGGTCATGTTTGAAATGTAAACAAGAGACTTACTTTAGCTTAGTTAGCAGTATTGAAGCTAACAGCTAACTTCGCAGCAGTTAACTTTACATGCAGGCCAAGCTGGAGTTAACAGATGAGTTATCTGCACTGTCGATGTGTGACGGTAAATGATATAATTAACTCCGAAGTTTTATGAAAGTTCATGCAACTTCTTCTGTTTCTCCGCAGTGTCACCTAGACAGAAACGTATTTTGAAAGCTAGAGCTAGCAATGCTAGCTGGGTGCTATCAACCTGCAGATAAAATTCTCAAGTACTTGAAGCATCTATTCTCAGCCATCAGTTTATCAGTAAACTCAACAAACAACAACCAGAAGCTGATATCAAGTTACGGAGATTAAAGATTGATAGAAATTACGAGAAAAGGTGTTAAAAATAATAAAGTTGGAGACATAAAGTGGAAGTTTGGTGCTTGTAAGAGCTTCTAAAGCAAAAATAAATAAATAAATAACAGAGTAAGAGGGCACCGTAAGTTTAAAGAAACTGGCTGATTGATATGAAAGATTATCTATTATTTAAATATGTCTATGTAAAATACTCAACATAGATTAATAGAAGTAAAACGACAAGCCAATTGTTCAAGCAGAAATATTGTCTTTTCTTTAGGCACAAATGACCCGAATTTCAATCAGACTTAGAAAGAAAACACATTTTACTTGTAGTGAGTGTACTATTTTAAAAGAGACTAAAAGTTGGTGTATAATGAAACACAAAAAACATTTGTATCCTAAATTCCGATTATTATCAGTAAATTTAGTTGAATCTGATATAGTAATATAGGTGTTTTATTATCTGTATATATTTGACACTTGTAATGATCCTCTGGGTAAATGTCACATGTTGAGTGATTTCTACCTCTTTTTACAGAGAATATGTAACATACAACAACCAACATGACATCCAGATTTGGTAAAACATACAACCGCAAGGGAGGAGAAGCTAATTCAAAGTTTGAAGAAGTCTTCTCCAATAAAAAGCCCACTGTGACCACCAAATGGGGGGAAGCCACCTACAAGGCTCAGCTGGGAGCCAAAAGGTCTTTGTTAAAACCTGGTGTACCCGAGCTCTCAAAGAGGCCCAGGCTTGAGGATAGTGATAATGAAGAAGATCCATTTGGGTTTGACAGTGATGAAGAATCTAAAACTGTAACCTCTCACAGTGTGTCTGAGACAAAAATCACAGAAGAGAGTGTAACAAAAACTGCTGATGTGCAAAGTCGAGTGGCTGCTGCTGTGGTGGCTTCTTCACAAAGTTCTGCAAGTGTAACAACTACGTTCACAAGTAAGCAAGTAAAAGAATACCAGTGATGTTCTAACTGTTAGATCTCACATTAATAACTGTTATCACTCAGTAGTGACTGCTAGATTGTTAGTTCTGATGTTTTTATTATTCATTTATGTCTGAACTGTTTTTCTAAAATTTTAGGTAAACAAGCAGCATCACAGAAAAATCTCAAAAACAACCAGCCCTGGTACAAGCAAGCATTAGATGGCAACCAGAAACCTGCAAGCCTGACTTCTCCTTCACAGTCAGTTCTCTCTGATAGCCTGAACATATCATTGTCCCAGACACCCGTTTCCTCCCCTCTGGATTCAGATACCTCTGTTAAACTGTCAGTTAATACATCGGGAGGAGGCAAAAGCCTCCAACCTCCTTCATCTTATGATGAATGTTTGTCAGGGGAGCTGAAGAGTGAAGAGCAGGAGCATTCCACAGAACCTCCACCAGAACCAGTGGACAACATTCCTCCTTCCCCATTTACCCTAAGAGCCTCAAACTGCAAGAAATACCAGCGGCCCAGTCGGTTTAGTAAAATGCCATCTGAACCTGATGAAAGCAACAGCGACAAGCCCGTTGATACAGCGAGTGCCCAAGATAAAACCAACAGTGTCCTTTCTGCTAGCACAAGTAGTACTGCTGCCAGTGCTAAAACAGCAGCCAAGCCTGCAGGCAGGGGTGGTGGGAGGGTGCGGGACTACACAGTTCTGCACCCGTCCTGCGTGTCAGTGTGTAATGTCACTATCCAGGACTCAGTTGAGCGGAGCATTGATGAGTTAGTCCCCCAAGCTACCCCTGCTGACCTTGGAGAAGCAGGACAAATGAAGAAAAAGACCGATGCTCAGCCACCTAAACCTACAAGGTAAGAACATTTTATACTGTGTGTGTCTTAAAGCTTCATTTGTGAAATGTCTGGTAAAAGAATTTTGTTGTAAAAGAGTTTACTCTTGTTTTCTGTTTTAAAATGATTTTTTGAAGTGAAGTTGTGTGGAATAATTAAGAGCAGTTAGTATCTCACCCACATTAGACACGAAAGTAATCTTTGTTTGGAAAAACATTGATATAAGCTGAGAAAAATTAAGAAAACTCTTAATTTAACTTGTATTTTATAGGTTTAGACCCACCCAGACAAAGACAAAGAAGACTAAAACTGAGACCAAACTGGAGTTCTTTGGCTTTGAGGATAAAGATGGTGAGGAGGAGGAGGAGGGTTCAGAGAGTGCCATGGTTGGCAAGAGTAGCTACAAGATCAAATATTTTGGCTTTGATGACCTTAGTGAGAGCGACAGTGATGACGAGAGTTTTCAGGTCAAAGAGAAAAAGGCCAGAAAAGCAGCTGCAGGTTTAGGTTCTCTGAGCTCCAGCGTGGACAGTCCTCATACCAGTGACTCTCAGGACAGCCAGGCCAGCAGCAATACAGGTCAGTAGATGGTATCATGTCAAAAATATAACATGCAATTAAAGATTTTACATAACGCACTGAATTACCTTCACCCTCTAATAGATGCTTTTGAGTTCTCTGATGACTCCAGTCCTGGTGGCACTGATGGTCTGAAAGGACGACAAGGAAAGTCAAGTGACAAATCCAAGGATGCAGGACCTGGGTTCAAAAAGATTTTTAGTGGACCTAAAAAGGTATCTTGGCATGTTTTTTGGTTTTGTTTTCATCTCCCTCCACAAACATTTTTGTCATTTAATGTTTTGTTTTATTTCAGAAAAAATCTCTTTATGCCATTGGAACTAGATTAAATTATAAAAATGAGCAGATCATAACATTCTGAATCTCTTCAGATCTGCTAAAGTTTAATTTAGTTTATAATCAGAGTGACTTAACGGTTTACTAAACATATTTCACAGCTTTTCTTCTCACCTGAGTTTGACATGAAATGGTTTATTGATGTTTAAATAGCATTTACAGGACATGTGATGTTGAAACAAACTGAGAAAATAGGAAAAATATGCTGTTAGGAAGCTAAATGTAAAAGTGCCTTTTTTTGCAGTTTTATGTAATTCTGTGATTCAGCAGTAATGTAGGTTGGAACTACATTCGTGGACTCGAGGGCTGCATTTTAATGTCCAGGGATTAATTTGTAACAACAGTCACAAATAAAACTGAGTAAATGTGTGCTTAGACGTGCGCATAAACGTGGGTGTTGTGTGAAGGGATTTGAATATTACCTCATGGTCAGGCCTGTATTTATCCAATAACTCAGCTCTAACTTGTGAGCTTTTATGCAAACTTTCCCCTTTTTTAAAAATCAAATCTGTTTTTTGCCATGGTTTTGGATTATCTATAATCTTAACTGTGTAGATTTACCTTTTCTAATCTTTCTGTGCTGCCTGTGTATCGTGTACTTGAGTATTTTTAGGACATGTTTTGTGCTGCTTGGCGACTCTTCAGCTTCACGCTGAGGCTGCACATGCTCATCAAAAACACATTTCGTTGCACCTAATGGAAGTTAATAAGCTTTGTGTTTTTATACTTATAAATGAACAGTGAAGGGTTTATTTTGTCTTCTCGTGCAGCTGATGGATTAAGTCAGATGTTTTTTAGGGATGGCAGGTATCATTAAATGAATAAATGAAACCATCATGTTCTGGATGTAATGTTGTCTCTGACCTGACAAACACATCCATTCTTTCTGGATTCCAGTCCCCCTCTAAAGCTGTGTACAACGCCCGCCACTGGAACCAACCAGAGCCTGAGGAGATACCTGCTCCTCCTCTGTCTCGATCTCAGACTGCACCGGTGAGCTGTGCTTGATTTGTTTGCCAGAGTAAAGTACATTGGTAACTTCTAAAACATTTACACATTTTTTGTGCATATTTTGGGGGCAAATTGAACTAAAATGTATTTCACAGATCAAGACTTGTTCCATTTGTTGTTCTTTTGTTCCAAAGTTATTGTCTGTAGTTGTAAATAGTTCCTCATTAATTGCTCCAATTAGTTTCTTGACTTATTATCTCAGACAAGTGAACCTGGTTCTACTTGTTTATTTGTGCTAAATTTACCACGTGGAAGTAAATGTTTATTCAAGGACAATAAATTCTGGCAACCAGGATTTAAAAGTTGTTAACTTTGCCCTATCTCATCTGACCTCTGTTAACAGCACTTAATACAAGCGTGTGTGTTTAACAAACTGTTCATCTGTGGTAAATCTAGCAGACACACTATTGTACGAATTTAGTAATTTTGGTTTAAGCCTCATTTCTTTGCTTATTTTCTTTTTCAGGCTGCATTATCGAGCAGCAGTAAGGACGGCAATTCTCATAAAGATGATGGCTTGTTTAAAGCCCCTCCACCACCACCAAAAGTCATCAAGTCAGAGACCATGCCCACACGACTCAACCAGGACATAGTCACTGCTCTAAAATGCAGGAAGGAAGACAAAGAGGTAAGTTCAAGACACAGTGTGCATTTTTTACTTTAGCAACAAATTAAACAAAAGTACTTCAGCAGAAGGTGAAGAGAAATGGTTTACTCTGGGGTACCAATCTTTTTTTATACTCAGTAAAGAGAGATGTGCATTTCATGGATGTCAAGTCCATTGTTGTTTGTTTGAACCCTGCTGTGAGTTGAAAGCAGAAATGAGACTATTGCTAATAAGTGAAACCCCCCTACAGCTTGTGTAATTTACAGATGTGCCTTGTGGCTCCAGATCATGCTGTTAGCCACAGATGCCCTGAAGTACAGTGGTGTCAGCTGCAGTAAGATGTCACCACACATTAAGTCCAGGTTCCCCTTCCTTTTGTCATGCTGAGACCACCCCCAACATGGTGGTTGATATTTGTAAACAGACTGAATGGACTGCTGATCAGGTCCTAAACTTTCATGCTGAGCTGTTATTGATGAGGTGTGTTAGCACAGTCAGTCATTGCTGTTAATGCAACATGCAGGGAAATTTAACAAACTGGTCCATCAGTTTGTGTAAATGTGTTTGCTTGAGCTGATTGTGTGACTGGAAAATTCACTGCTTCACAGTTAGCTGGGATTAACCCCATTCCTCATTTAACAGCTGTATACAGTGGTGCAGCATGTGAAGCACTTTAATGACGTGGTGGAGTTTGGAGAAAATCAGGAGTTCACAGACGACTTTGAGTACCTGGAGACAGGACTGAAGAGCAGTCAGCCGCTTAACACAAGATGCCTTAGGTAAGCGTGTTTGTTGACTTTTCCTCTGGTCTGACAATTTTTTTTCTTGTGCCTTCTTAAAGTTACTGAATACAAATTACTTCTTTGAATAGATCAGAGTGAAAACACCTGCTGTTTTAATGTTTATCACATAACTAATTATTATCGTGCAAAGATATTAAATTAAAAGATTATGGTTGGTAAATATTGTTTTTGTATTAGCATAAATACAGTCCAGAGTGTCTTTGTTTTATCTTGTATTATTTTACTTTGCTGCTTTTCTCTTTTATCTTCTCAATTAATTTCTTTTTTCTTTCCACCTTCTGCTGGATTTATGGTTGAAACATATGGCTCAAACTTGATATTATAGACATAGTATGAGGGTGAAAAGACTTAATAACATGCCCAAACATGTTGCAGGTGGACATCACAAATAGTGATTTTGGTTAGGTTGGTAGACTGTGCAGACTTATGAGTATTGCGGTAACTCTTCAACCGATTTTTCCTGTATTGCAGTATAATCAGCTTGGCCACACGGTGTGCCATGCCCAGTTTCAGGATGCACCTGCGGGCCAGAGGAAAGGTGGCTCAGGTCTTCAAAATGCTCAGCGATGCTCCACAGCACCCGGTCAGTCAAGCATCTTTTTCTTTTTTTTTTTTTTTTTTGTATTTTGCTGTTTTTAACACTACAGCAGCAAGACTTCCTAAACACTCACAGTGCACACCTGGGTTAGATATGTAGACAATCTCCAGGGTTTCCTAAATTATTTAAATACATCAGAGGGCTGCACAGGTTTATGTTTAACAGCCATGCAATTACAATCCATTTGGATAGTAATTATGTCTTTGCACATCTTTTACTGTAGAATCTTAGATATGAAGAAAAAAATAGACTTTAGAATGAAATGTGAAGCTATCCTGAGTCATAGACACGCCATGTAAATAAAGAAAACTTTGCCCTGAATTAAAAATCAAAATGCATCTTTAAAATTTTTTTTCTCAGGTGTTAAATTTTATTTATACATTTTTACACCAACACCTCTCACCAATCGCGGCTTTCTTCTGACTCTTTCAGAACCTCGCTCTGTGCACGGCTGCCCTGATGTACATTCTGAGTCGAGATCGTCTTAACATGGATCTGGACAGAGCGTGTCTGGAGCTAATGATCAAGTTGCTGGAACTGGACCAGGACTTTTCAGTCAGCCAGGATCAGCTCACTGCAAAGGAGGTGGCGAAGGTCAAAGAAAAGATAAGGAAGCTGTGTGAGACAGTGCACAACAAACATCTCGACTTGGAAAACATCACGGTAGGCTGTATCAGTATGAAGATTATTCATGTTCTGTTGTACTTTAAGAAAAAAATACATAAAAAATATGCTGATTATGAATTCTGCTTATCAACAATGTAATGCTGCAAGTCTTTTTGTTTTTAGACGGGTCACCTCGCCATGGAAACATTGTTATCACTGACCTCCAAGAGGGCTGGTGATTGGTTCAAAGAAGAACTGAGGCTCCTGGGGGGCCTGGACCACATTGTAGACAAAGGTAAGCTGGATCTTATCTTTTGGCTGTCTCTCTGCTTGATTGTTGTAAAGATAAAGTCACATTTTGTGTTGCCACAGTGAAAGAGTGTGTGGAAAACCTGAGCCAAGAAGATGATAAGGAAAATCTAGTAGCATCTTTGTGGGGAGCTGAGAGGTGTCTGAGAGTACTTGAGAGTGTAAGTACGGTCCTTTAAAGTAGGATTTTATCTTCCAAACCAACTTGTTATCAGTTGGCTGTAAGTTAGTCATCTGATAATTTGAAGTACTTTTGTAAATGTTTCCACAGATTTGTCTGTATCTTGATTTTCATTTCTTTAAGTAGCCCTTTGCTGATGTGGTTTGTTTTTAATATTCTGCTAACAGGTGACAGTTCAAAACCCAGAAAACCAGGGTTACCTGATTGCCTACAAAGACTCTCAACTTATTATTTCCTCTGCCAGGTGAGTAGTAATTATAATTCTTTTCACTCGGTTTACCCTAATCTTTCATTTCTATCATGATTGGAACTATCAGATAAATCTGTTAGCATATCAGACAGTGATGGAGGCTGATGTTTTATGTTAAATATATTTTCTCATGGGCTTTATGAACTTTGAGTCTGTTAATGTTGTTTTACAAAGTCATAAACTAAAGGTAAACTAAACAAAAAGAATTGGTTGCAACTTTAAGCACATAACTAAGCAGACTGAAAGTTTTTTCTCCTTTTTACACACAGTGACATCAGATAAAACTAATCTAAATTGTTTTTTTTGTGTCTCCTTGACTTTTCATCTTTACTTTCTGACTTACACCTTTGTCATTTATGTTGATCCCTACTTTTGTTATTTCACTTGGCTTTTTATGATCTCTCATAAAAATCCCTTTTCCTTCTGTCATCAGAGCTTTGCGGTACTGTGAGGATATGATCCAGCGGTACAGCAGGGCATTAAACAACAGCTCTGTGTCATCGTCTGCTGTAACGCTGCCGCACTGTAGCTTCAGTAACGTGGGAAAGGCTGTGGAGGACTGTATGAGGGCTGTTATAGGGGTGCTGCTCAACCTCACTCACGACAACGGTAAAGATGCAGATTTATACCTCTGGATTAAAAAAACATTCTGGAAGGAATTGTGTTGACTGCTTTTTGCAAAGGTCATTAATGATGCATTTATTTATTTTTTTTTGTAGAGTGGGGAAGCACTAAGACAGGTGAGCAGGAGCAGCTAATACCGACTGCTCTCAATTGTGTACTCCGAGTGCCGCGCTACATCCCGCAGGAACAACGCTTTGATGTGCGAGTATTGGTAAGGTTCTCTTTAGGAAAGCAATAATTCAGCATGAACACAATATTCTACTAACTGTTTGTTTTATTTATCAGGGTTTGGGTCTTCTAATTAACCTTGTGGAGTACAGCTCCAGAAATCGGCACTGTTTGGTGGAGATGGAATACAACATTGATGACACATGTTTGGATGACAGCCTGATGCAGTCAGCTGACTTGACACAATCAGAGTCAGTGGAACAGTCAGCTGAGGCTCGGGGAGATGGAGCTGACATGCCGAAGCCTTCTGGAGCTTTGGCTGCTCTGGTGAAGGTACAAACTGTGGATCCTAGTTGTCACTGTAGGCATTTGTTTTGTGTTAACAAGAGGAAAGTTTTCTTTGTTTTACCATGTTGTAATAATCTGAGCACAAACAGAAAGTTGTTTTCCTGTTCTGATGAGAACATGCACGGCTAAAAATAAAGCTGCTAATAAGCAGTTTTTGTCAGGGATGTACAAGATTTCAAATTTCTCCACATCGCACAAAAATAAGCTGCTACATTCAATAAATTCACTCAATAAATTCACAAGGATGAAGTCATGTTCTTCTATAGCTTGAATACTAAGCAGCAAGCAAAAGTCGATACGTGCTTGTTTGTTGGGTTGAATTTTAAGATGAAAATATTTTTGCTGTTATTTGACCGGCTTTTCAACAACTTTCGAAAGACTAATTTGGCAGTAAATCTGTTTGTGAAATAATTTATCCTGTTGTAAGACCCAAGACAGAATGTTCATTTCACAGTATTTAGCCTTCTCCTCTGATTCACCATCATTATCCTCGTATTATTTTAATTCCTCTAAATTGTTTTAATTAAATATTAAGCTTCGGGTGTGGTTTATTTTCTGAGATCACAGCTGTTGTTTTCCTTTAGCTTTTCCTTGAGAGGGAACGCGCTGCCATCCTCGCCGAAGCGAAGACAGATGACCTCATCAGCGAGGCTCCCAAGCCGGCCCTGGACCAAAGCGGAGAGTGGCAGGAGACGTCGGGAGAGATCCAGTGGGTGGCATCGGAAACCAACGACAGCCAAACTGATAAGAAGGAGGAGGAGGATGAAGAGTTGGACCTAAATAAAGGTGTGTGTTTTTAGCAGGTCATAATTTAGACCAACGTATTTAATTCTGCAGTCGTCATCATGTTACTACGTTCTGCTTCTTCACTGTAATTTGGAGTTAAAGAGTAAATTATAGCAATTACCACTGGGATATTGAAGCTTTTAAACACTGTTATGATATATTTGCTTTATGAGTAACATTTGATCAAATATTTAGGTAACTGGATTTGAGATTTTTTTTTTTCTGTTTGTAGCGCTGCAGCATGCAGGCAAGCATATGGAGGACAGTATAGTCGCCTCCTACACTGCTCTCTTACTCGGTTGTCTTTGTCAGGGCAGCCAGGTGAGGATACGACACATACAAACACACAAATATCATCTGAAATTCCTTTTATTTACCCAAAGAAATTCACATTTTTGATTGTTTGTTATCCTCAGATAAATGTGACTACTGTGAGAAAGCACCTCCCTAAAGGAGATTTCTCCATCATGACAGAAATGCTGAAGAAGTTCCTGAGTTTCATGAACCTCACTGTGAGTATGATTAGCTGAATAAACTGTGTTTTTAGGGTCGTATGATGATCCTGATACTGCAGAGACTAAGTGTGGAGACATGCGGGAAGTTGCTCAGTGTTAGAATTACACAATATCAACAAATGTATTTAACTGATAAAATATAGTCAAAGATATTGAAACAATGTTGGGCTAAAAAAATATTATAAATATCTATAAAGGCTAGTATAATAGAACACTGTCACATTGCTCATCCAAAATGTCTCCCACTAGCTTCCAAGCTGCTGTAAAATCACTTAAACTGCTTCTACTGGCTTTTATGAATGATTTTAATAGAAAACAAGATAGATAAATTAATATCGCTCAGTTATTTTAAACGGGTTGTGTGTTCGAGTTATCATATTTCAAGTGGGGATATAAATTCAAAGAAGATTCTTAATTGGACGGATTAATATTGAGCAGAGTTTCAGTCACAGATGTGCGTTTTGCAAAAGCTTTAAATGGGATTCGTTCTGTCAGAATTGATGACTGGAACCATCTGGTTCATAAAAATTGCCTCTGAACAGAAGCTTTAAAATCTTTACTGTCTGCGCCTCAAGATCCTACACGCACAGATGTACGGTATCACTCACACGCCTGCTTTTGTTTTCCCTCTTGTGTCTCCACATGCAGTGTGCAATGGGCACCACAGGACAGAAGTCCATCTCACGGGTCATTGAATACCTGGAACACTGTTAACACACAGTAAACTCTGCACATTTAAAGGGATTCCAGACTACCCTGGTCTCCCTCTCTGTACAACCACCGGGAGCCACAAGGGGCCATTGGAGTTGCACTTCTTTGACTTCACTTGATCACCCGATGTTGTGATCAGTCAGAGATATCACAGAGAAATGCGTACACACATGCATTTTGTGTAAGCTCACAAGGTCTCACTCCCTTTCTGGAGCACAGCCTGAACCAAAGCCCTGCAAGCTGACAAACATGCACATTTTCTCATCAATTAACAATGCATTTCAAATCGGAACCAGATTCATCCTCAGTCAGGCTGGACTAAATAATCCTGCAAGCTTCTCAATAATCTGTGGAACTTCAGGTGAAATGGAATCAAAGCAGGAAAAAATCCCAAAAGGTTTGAGGACAACAGACCACAGAAGAAGAAGAAGAGACTCCTGCTCGCTGTCAGGTCTTGATTTCTGGTCGTGTAGCTGGAGTGTGAAGCTTTGAATCAGATTTTATGGCTCATTACATTTTATTCTCTGCCTATCTACGTCCAAGCCAAGGGTGAAATAATTGATCAGCAGGGAAATCAATCATTTTCATGGATGTTAGAATTATGTCTATATGTAAGTCAGTGTGAAATGATTTTGAATGCAAACATCCATTTAGCTCTGTGATTGCAGATAGACTGAATGTTTAAGGGAAAGAGGATTTTCAAGCTTTGGTTTTCATTTTTTTGTGTGGTGCCCAATAATATGTTTAATTTTGATTAATCTTTTTAGGATTTTCTTGTTCTTTTTCCCCCAAATGAATATTGTTAATGAAATTAGGACAGTTTGACAAAAAGTTACAGCTATATTAATTTTTACCTGTTTTTTGTCCACCCTTATTTTGTTCATAGTCTCAGATTATTTAAATTTTAACTAATTCCTTAATTTTTGTAATTATATGTAATTCAAACTCACAGGTATACACACATACAGAGAATTGCTCCAGATTTGTGTGCTTGTTTTTAGTTTGTAATTGAATTTTTAAAAATATATATTTAATTTAATGCTTTTATCCCTCTTGTGTAAATCCAGCTGAATACTGTCGTGTTTTAATATAATTAGATCAGCTGATTCTGCATTTGTCAGCTAGAATTTTAGCTTAACGAGACACATTTCTTCAGATTTCCTTTGGAATCACGGAATTAGGAAACAGTTTTATGCGTATTGACATGGGGTGACTGTGTATCCAACTGTATGCAGATCTGCGTATGTCCTCATGATCTATTGTGTGTACAACATTTTCTAATCTCCCATTTTATTTATTCAGCTGTCAATTTACCTGTGATTATGCACCTGAACCTCTGGAAAGCCTGTGTCATGTACTGCTCACACGTACGATCACTGAATTACAGCCATACCTGTATAAACGTCAGCTCAGTCTGGTTCGTAGAGCTGCAGTCAACAGAACTGCAACTGTGTTTACTGTTAATTACTTTGCAAAATCTTTGGTCTAAATGGAATTTTAGAATGTAAATACTCCTGTACATAGCAGTTAATGGACATTTAAATTACTTAGACTCCCCTTTGTGTTTCCTCTAAACGCTTATATTTTTATTTTATATAATATTGGGGTTGTTTTGAAAAAGCTAAAAATTGCAGGAAGCGGAGAAAAAAAAAAGTTTGTACCCGTTTTAAGAACATTGTCTCTGGTTACATGTAAATAATTGTATCTCAAACTGTTAAAAAAATTGCTACTTTCAGTACACTTGTGTTTATTTTATTTCAGCAGTTTTTATTTTATTTCTTTAAATTTAAAGTAGTTTTAAAGGAAATTTAAGATTTTTTCAGCTTTTTTCTGGCTCCAGTACGACGAGCGTCTGCTTCTTCATCCCTGACAAATGGCCTGTTAGGAATTCATAGTTCACATTGTGTTTGTGTGCTTAACCACAGCCAGCGGAGCTGTTTGTGGACACAGCCTCTCAGTTTGACTGATGCATAATGGAAACTTAAGATTCTTGTCACCAAGACTCAACTTACAAATAGCTCAGGGAGTGATGGGAAT
This sequence comes from Pachypanchax playfairii, assembly GCA_006937955.1. Classification (NCBI taxonomy): domain Eukaryota; kingdom Metazoa; phylum Chordata; class Actinopteri; order Cyprinodontiformes; family Aplocheilidae; genus Pachypanchax; species Pachypanchax playfairii. The sequence goes on from SSNP01000023.1 coordinate 2,140,964, forward strand.
TTAGCAAAATGCTATGTGGTAGGATAGGCGACAGCTGTGTTAGCAGTTGATGCAACAAACAGCATTTAAATCTCAGGAATTAATAAGGCCACCGTCTGTTAGTGCTGTAAACAATGCATACCATGTAATTATGTCTTAATGTCTCATTGACCGCATGCAAATTCATGATTAAAGTCGGGTTGTGAAACAGATTTAAATTCCAAAGAGCAGGAATCTTAAATATTGATGAGCGGCACCTTTGCCTTTCATCTTCCTTCATTATGGTGCGCGTGGCAGCTCTTCAGTTGTAGGACTCCAAAGGCAGAGGGTCCCCGGGATGATGAATGTGGCAAGAAAGGTGGATGAGTAAATGCAGAAAATGGAAAATGCAGCGTATCCGGTAGTTTGACTAGAGTGGTAGGATGTCCTCCAGAACATGAGGGAGAGGAGACATGGATGAAGAGTGCTGTTCTCGCCTGTCAATCAAACTCCTCATGTTGAACCCTGACATCTAAAACAGCATCCTGACACTTCCTCAGTAACATTATTTCTCATCTTGAAGCCTTTTATCTCCATCATTTACATTTAAAATGCAGTTTTTAACCTAACCTGGTATTTAAAATTGACGATAACTTGTATAAGCTGTAATGCCACTAGGTGGTGTGAGTAACTCAACCCTCCACAGAGGACAGCTGAAGTGAAATGTACACACCCACAACATTTTCATGTAGTGACACACAACACGTATCTTCTCATCAGAGGTGTAACCAACTGATTTCCCCTCAAGCTGGAAGCACTCTGATGTCTTCGCATAGATAAACTCTTGTCGTGCTGATGCAGTCGCACGCACGTACGCATGCCCCAAAGACTAGTGAAACATTTATGAAGAGACTCAATTGCTGCTTTGCTGACCGTTCACACCCCTTTTTACTTAAATCATGCTCTGGCTTGAGGGAAACATCTTACCGCCTGTTTGTCATCACCTGTACAATCATTTACCTCTTCAGTCCCTGCAAATATGTAAAAAGGATCCCTGCAAGCTGTTTACTTGCTTTAAGAAACTGGAAATTTGCTTCACATTTCAGATGTGTGTTTTTATTGAATGAAGTCCTTGTTAACACACAATCAGCTCATATTAGCATAAACATTTAAAAGCATGTCGGGAGGATTGAAGTTCTGCATCGAGTGTTAAATCAAAAAGTGTGCAGACTTTAGTTAACGTGGTAAAAAATAACATGAATCTTCTTAAACATAGAACACCAGCTTCATACACAGTACTGTTTACTTATTACAAATTAAATCACAATATATAAAAGCTTCATAATAATTAGTTGGTTGAAAAGCAGTTGGATGCTTTATTAAATACCCTTAATTAATTAATCATCAGGAAGTGAGTAGTTTGAAGCGCTGGAACATTCAGATGTGTCAGTGATGATCTGCAAGCTATTGTTTATCTAATCTGAAAAGAAAGCAAAACAAATGATCTTAGCATAAACAGCTGATACCAGTTGTCAGTCTCTATGATGGAAGAGTGATGGTTTGGGTTTGTTACAGTAATTCATTAGCCCACAAACTCCTGAAATATTCCAACATCTGACAGCTGAAGTTTATTAAAATTCAGATCACGTTAAAAGACAATAATCCAACGTTTCCAGTAAATCTACACCTGAATGTATGAAAAGGATTAAAAAAGGGGGGCGGGGATAAGAAATTTAACTTCCCTGAAATAATTAGGTGAGGCTTTAATTGAACTAAGCATAAATCAATTCCTGAGCACAACAAAGAGTCAGCTTACTAAATTAACTCAAACTTTGTAATTAGAACTCTAAGTGAATTCAATTAATAAGCTCAAAATTACTCTGCATATTTCAACAGAATGACAAACCTATCTCACGAGGTGCCAATTAGTGAGTTTAACTTCAAGAAAAAAAAAAAAAATTCAGCTTGTCTCTGTACTTGTGAATTAACAGTATCTAAATATTTTAGGGAGTAAACAAACTTACGTTTTTTTGCATTGAAAAACATATTTTTATAGAAATTTAGACTGATGGCAGAAAGTAAAATAAAAACATAAACAACTTATTGTTTATACAAATACATAAGTTGCAGTAACTATCTTGAAACTGCAGAAAAGAGCAGACCCTGAGCAGCTTACCCTCAGTAAAACGAGGAACTTTGCTCTTGACCACAAAAGCGTCCGTTTCTCACTGATTTGTGTATAAATTTGGGATTATATCGCTTTTACTCCAAAGAGTTTATCCAAACAGTTTGTGTGTCTTTGTTCCAACAGCACACCGTGCTGTTCAGCCTAACAGAGATGCTTTCACTGCCATCTTGTTTACTTTCACTAACATTTGCAGTTACACACACAGTTTAGTCAGGCATGTGAAAAAGTACACAGTCTTTTAAAGACTTCACAATGAAAGTGGTGAACAATGGTCTGTCGATAGGTGCACGGGAGCTGCTTTAAATCAGAAAACGCTACATACATTCTGATTTTAAAAACAAAGCTAGTTCACACACTTTTCTTTTGTGCTTATACATGTGCAGGAGGCTGCTCTTGTGTAATCTCACCCCTTAAATCATTGAGTGGCAGAGCAGAAAGACTCGGCAGCCCATCTGTATTCCTGGGTGTGCGTGACCTGCACTCTAACCGATGGGCTTTTGTCCACAGGCGAGCCAGATGAGGAGCGCAGCAGAGTGGTAGTATTACTACTCAACACTGGCACTGACTCTTGCTATTCTCCTCCTCAGGCCCAGTCAGCCTTATGTCTATCTGTGGCAGCAGGGTGGAGCCAGATAAGTGTTGTGTGGGCTCGGCAGGCTTTCTTGTTTGTATGTTTATGGCTATCCATCAGCGTGTTTGCATTAAAGTGGGTATTAAAGGCAATGCACGAATCCGGTCTGTGTTTATACACGTGTGCGCATGAGGAATTTCACAAGTGTTGCTAAAAGTGCCGTCACTGCAAGTTCCTTCCCTTGATCTCTGGCAGACGACCAGCCAGCAAAGAGACTTTAAATTAATTACACACTTTCCTTCACCGACATGCACGTTTCTGCCATCTGAACAAACACAGTATGCTGCAATCCTTAAAAACGAGCGTTGCAAAGTGCCGTCGAACTGCACGTTCACAAATCAGTAGTAATCAACACTGCTGATCTTCATTTGGGTTGTAATTGATTTTGATTTAATTGTTTTGGAAAACTGATGCTGGAGTGGACTGAGTGATGATTTAAAAATCAAACAAATCACATGCCGATGTGTCAATCATGAGACATTAAATATAATCCTGTATAAAGAACGAACAGTGATTAGTTTTACGTATTGGGTTTTTGAAATAAATACTGAAAATCGACTAAATTCAGGACTATAAGTGTATCTTATCCTAGAGACAATATCATAGAATTTCATAGCCCTTGAACCTCTATGAGCTGTATTACATCAGCTCTTAAAGTGGGAATTAGATAAAAGTGTGTAGACTGTTCCAGATTTTTCTCTTTGGAAAATTGTTTCTCTAAACTGGGTTTATTGTTTCTAAATTTGCACTCAGGGATTATTATGTTGTGCTGTTATGAAGACCAGGGAGACCCTAAACATCAAGCTTCAAAAGCATTAAATGTTCCATTTGATAAAAAAATCCACAACAGTCAATAGAAATTCAATAGAAATCTCCAACTGAGATGTTAGTAAACACATTTTTTGCTATTAATCCTGGAAGTTATTGCCATCACTTCAATGTCGGGGTATCGTGTGTGACTCAGTCTGTAGTTTAATCTGTTAGATTGAATAATCCTGTTCAGAATTTGGAACAATAAGCTGGTTTTTAGTATTTTTACATGTTTTTATGTGGTTTTGTTTTGACATGTGATCCATATCAGCTGTTTTTCTGTTCATGGGATTCTTACTGAGGGAGTGTCATGATATGGGGTTTTCCTATGTGTCGCTTATTTGTTTCAGTGATTATAATTGCAGGTTGTCTTTGTTTTCAGTTTTAGGATTCATTACTTTTGCTAACAACTTTAATTATATGGACTTGTAAATAGTTTTTCAGTTCTGACTCTGAGTTTCTTCTTTATCGTGTCTTGTTTGTTATTTTCCTTCGTTTTTCATAGTCGTGGTCTTTTCCATCAGTTATTTGCATTCATATTCTCTTAGTTTCTGTGTTTAGTTTTGCTTTTTTGTTTGTGGCACGTTTTGATTATTGTTCATAGTTTTATCGTGATCATTGTCTTTTTTGGTTCTGTTGTATATTTTCACATCATCTTTATTGTCACATCTTTCTGTTATTTTCTCATGGTTTCCAGCCATTTGATTCTGTTCGATATTTTCATGCTTATCTCACTGTCAGTTATAGTTTTTCTTTATCTTTCTCAGTCATGGTCTTGTTCTCTATGTTTTTTCCATATATTTTAAGTGAAGACTTAGTGCTAATCTTGTCATTGTATTTCCGTTTTCATCCAGAGTTTTCATTCTGTCTTTATCATATTTCTTCACTGCCATAACCTTATCATCAATTTCGCTTGGAAATCTCCCACAGCTGCCTTTCATCTGTAATCAAACACCTGGTTCTCATGTCAAGTATCAACCTCCACAATGTATCTCACTTCCTGGTTCAGTGTTCACTGCCTTTATCATGCCTCATTTAAATTGTTGAGTTTATTGCATCAAATACACCACAGCCACGCCCATATTCATGACAGGGAGGCTACAATATAAAGTCAAAAAGTGTATTTCTCTCTGAAATATGAATATCATGAAACCTCATGTGAAGGAGAACAATTAACCAACCAGTCATGCCCGCAATTTACTACTTACTTGCTGTTAACCATTTTTTGTAATTTTGAAAAACAAAAAAACAAGTCTAAAAAAGTTAAATAATTAAAAAGACAATATGAGATAAATTTAATAATAAAAAAAAATCATGTAAAAGCTTTGAGTTAGAGAACAATATTGCCTGAAGCAAAGAGCCAAAAGCGATGTCTCGCTTTAAAGACAGGGTTTGTTTTATTTTTACTTGAGAGCAGCTGTTTTACATCAGGCAAAGACGTGGAAGAATTATTTTAATAGTTAATATGTCTGAGTGTAATCCTACAAAAACTGTACCCCCTCAACCCCCTGACTTAATGATAACTAATATTCCAACAGTGGCTGATGCAACTACTAATCTCTGCTCAGATCATTGATTTTAATATTACTAGTTCAGGTCTACTTTGAGTGTATTAACAGTATCTACCATTACAATATTTCTGTATTTTCTTCCTATGACACATCAACACAGGAGTTCAACTCTCACTGCACAGAACTCAGGAAGCAGTAAACATTTTTGGGTTGAAAAGATGCCTAAACTATAATGAAACCATATAAAGATGATGTCAAAGTACTTCATATCCTGCTGAGCCAGAAACACCTATAAGATGGTACCATCACACCAAAAGCAGCATCAGAGTCGGATATGATCACACACTGCTGCATTGCCGGAGAATTACTTCAGGTAGAGCAGGTCATCTGGTAACTTCAGGGTCACTAGTTTGAATCTGGAAAAAATCGCTTTGTCCTTGGGCAAGACACTTCACCTTTGGAGGTGACGCCTGTGTCTCTCAGCCTGACCTCTGTCAGTGTGTCTCAGGGCAGCTGTGGCTACAATATGCGTGTAGTTTATCACCATCAAGTGTGTGAGTGTGTGTGTGAAAGACAAGTTGTAGTGTGAAGCACTTTGGGAGTCAGAGTCTGACTTAAAAACGTGTTATACAAGTACACGCCATTTAGCATTGCTGTCACTGAGTCTTTCTCAGGTGGGCTACAACTGATTTCTCATTTGATAATAGTTTGACTTGAAGGATTACTAACAGTATAATCAAGGAGAAAAGATGAGATTAATACAAATGGAAAATCTGATCCTTTCATAAGATGCTGAATGTCTGTTTCAGGTGGGAAAATATTTCATAACATAAGTTACTGGTTCATATCTGCAAAAACTTCCTGTCAATGTGTAAATAAATACTGTACATGCTGGTTTTTATTACAGGCATTTATATATATTTGTCTGTCTGTCCATCTGTTCATTCATCCATCTGTCCATTAGTCCATCCGTCTGTTCATCCATCCTTCCATCTGTCCATTTGTCCATCCGTCCATTAGTCCATCCGTCTGTTCATCCATTCTTCTGTCTGTCCCTCTGTCCATCCGTCCATTAGTCCATCCGTCTGTTCATCCATCCTTCTGTCTGTCCATCTGTTCATCCATCCTTCTGACCATCCATCTTTCCATCTGTCCATTAGTCTGTTCATCTGTTCATCCATCCTTCCATCTGTCCATCCGTCCGTCTTTCTGTCCATCTGTTTATCCATCCTTCTGTCCGCTCATCAATTCGTCCATCCTTCTGTCTGTCCCTCCACCCGCTCTTCTGTCCATCCGTCCGTCCGTCCTTCCATCCATCCATCCATCCATCCATCCATCCATCCATCCATCCATCCATCCATCCATCCATCCATCCATCCATCCATCCATCCATCCATCCATCCATCCATCCATCCATCCATCCATATCTGAGGTGTTTCTTTCCTTCTAGTCTGTTTCTGTCATGTTTTTCTCACTCTCTTGCTTTGCCTGGCTGGTTTTTCTTGCTGGAGATCCGAGTGATTAACTGCCAGTGTGAAGCATGTGTGGGCACGACAGCCCATCTAGCAGAGAGACCCCTGTGGCTTTTTCAAAAAAAAAAAAGCTAACCAAAACATCAACAGTGCAGGCTTCTAAACAGAGTCTGAAGACCTCCTTCTTTTTCCACTCTAATAGCCCCTGTGATCCTCCACTGGAGGACGACATTCAGCAAGACAAAACTTTCACTTTCACTGCAGCACTGAGATGACGAGGCGGAAAGGGCTTTCCCTATTGAAGCTGTAACACAGTAAAGTTACTGTGGTGGCAGTCCCAAATGTGATTAACTTCACGGCAAGATATTCCACTAACAGAAAGGAAAAGCACAACAAGGTGCCCTAAAGAGAAAAAAGCTTTCATCAGGCAACAAAGCTCAGATTGAAGGATTCATTCTGTTAGAGCAGGAAGTATAACAGACTGGAAAGTCTCACTATTTGCATTATCCTGCATAATTGAATCTCTTAGTAATTTGAAAGGCATTAATATTAATCCCTTCCTGTGGCAGTAAGGCTGCTTCGCCAGGAGCGGAACACAAAGACACTGCAGAGAACAAGCACAGATCCTCAGTATCACTGCAAACTTGGCCAAATTGTAAATTCTGGGGTTTGACTGTAGAGCAATAAAGCAGAACCTCATATAATCCTTCATATCCAGAACATTGTTAGGTTTTGCTTGTTATTTTACAACAACTAAGAAAGCAGCATGCAGGTAACAGTTAATGGCTTACTCTGTGGAAGTTTCAGCCCTCTGCTTTATGTTCTGGGTAAAATGTGAAAAGGAAATGAGAAGGTGCTTCTATCAGAAACCTCAGAGAAAGTTGAAAGTTTAGTTTTGGAAGAGAGCTACATCAAAGTACATCAAACCAACAGGGTACAAGTTTGAATTCAAATGTCAAAATGTCTGAAACTGAAGTTTATGTTGAAATGCTACAAACAGAAAGTCAATGCTGCTGCAGCGAAAGATAAAGAATTTGTTTCTGACAGCTTCACGTTTAAAAAACATCTACCAGTCAATGAACAATCACTTCATGTTAATGAGTCGGTATGTATTTATGTGTAAGTAGACGACGGCTCTGGGACTGGGATCTGTCTGGAGATCACTTTTCATCTTCACACAAATCTCACAGAAATTGTAAGTTCGTCATGCGGCTCTGTGATGGACTGGCGACCTGCCCAGGTGTAACCCCGCCTCTCACCCAATGACTGTTGGTACACCAGTTCCCCACAATCCTGAACAGCAAGTGGGTACAGAAAATGACCGACTGACTGTGAGTCATGCTACTTTCCATTCACACACACCTGTCCTGCAGCTCCTGTCGTCTCCTGTTATTGATCTCACCTGTGTTCACTGTAATCAGGCAGTTCGTTTCACCTGCCACTCCTCCAGCGTTCTCACGCAGTAGTCACCAGTTAATCACATGCTCTGCATCCTAACCTGTGCCATATTTTCAGTCTGTAACCTGCTGTTTTATAGTTTATGATTGACCTTGGGCTGTCCTCGACTTCAACTTCTTCGTATACCGTTGCACATCGGATCTTCTGGAAAGGAACTGGATTGGATTACTTGATGCTCCATCTGTCTGTACCACCTGCTGGTGTGTGAGTGAGAGAATCTGCTTAACAAGGTTTGGATTCTGGATTGTTGTTTGGACTAAATGTTTTTATTAATCTGTTTGGAACCCCTTGTGTATGACCGCTGCTTTGTTTACTTGGCTTATGATTCTATCTTGTCCCACCTCAGTGATGTCACTCCATGCAACATACAACAGTGTTTACCTGTAGCTGCTAACTGCTTCTCCTGCAGCTCCGGCTTCATACACGATCCCAAATACTGGAACACAGATTTATACCTGCTTACCTTCCTCCTCCCAACCCTACCTAATACCTACCTGTGTACACAGTAAGCTTAATTATTAATATAAAGGTATACATTTTAAATGTTTTAAGTGTATTGTTACTTTATAATGTGTTGATCTCTTAAGAAACATTTAAATATTTCTTATAAATGATAAAATAACACTTAAAATTTGCTCTGTTTGGAACTTTTCTGAGCTGTTTTACCTTTATAAACCCTCTCAGTCTCAATCACCGATCAGCTGCACTTGAATGTACCCAAAATAAAACCTTTCAGCTCCCAGAATACAGAAGAATCTGCCACTGAACATTAGACAGGCCTCTTCTTCTGGTTTTAAACCTCGTCTTAAAACTCATCTTATCTACTCGGCCTTGACTCATTGTGAGATTTTAACTTAAGTGTTTTTTAATTGATTTGAATCTAAATGATTTGTTTTTGTTTCAGGGTTGTTCTCACTCGGGTTTTATATCTTTCAATTACTTGATTTGAGCTGAATGCCTTGTGACTGCTGTGAAGACTTTTTATTCCTTTGCACAGCACTTTGCTCTAGAGTGTTGTCTAAAGTTTTTTTTTGTTGGAGGACAGTGATACGCCCCCTTCCCAAGATCCCTCTTGTCTACAACAGAGGCAGAAGAGCAGGAAGGAGCTGGAACCAAAGCAGTCAGGGACTGTGAAACTTCTTCATTGATAAAAAACAAAGAAGAAGTGAAAACTGCCCTAAGGGTGAGGAAAAGTTTGCTGTTATGCTTTTTACAAAGAAGAGCTTTGATTTGGAAAGCATTGCATTTTCTGTCAATGAGTGCATTAAATTGGCCTTTTGCCAGAACCGATTTGCTGCTGAACTGATCAGGATTTTCTTAACTGAACTAACCTGCTTACAGTTTTTACTCAGAGAAATGTTTCTTTCCAGGACCTTATTTTGGATTTGGGATTTGCTTTAAGCCGATGAGAGTTGCAGAGCAGCACTTGATTCTCAGTGAGAGTGTTAACAGTTTTAAAAAAAAGCAAACTTTCCTTGTAGTATCTCCCAAGTGTGGCCTTCTGTGTCTAGTAGCTGCACAACAACACTACATTTCCTGTTTAGTTTTGCATGTATGAGTGAACATTGCCTCTAACATCTTTTATCAAAATCCAGCTGTGTTTGAAATGTAAAACACAGAATCCAGGAAAAAAAAACACAGTTGTGATTTGGCATATTATATGCACATTACTTGTTCATTTAAATAATAACCACTGTAACCTTTTCAAACTAATTTTCCAGTTTTCACTGCTTGGTAAAAAGTAAACTACAATAAATTAGAGTTTGGAGAAAAGTGCCTTAAATATGAAATTTAAGGGGATGTATTTATTTATTTTAAAATTTTCAGCAGTCATTTTTTGGAACTTGGCTGATAATATTAAATCAAACTCTCAAAAACTAGAGAGAATTAGAAATCTATCATAATCACAGAGTATATCATCAACAGAGCAGGGATGGTAGTTTCCTTCCCAGCTCCAAGATTAATAGACGATGATGCAATGAGAAGACATGCTGTTTCTGAATAAAACAAGTCTGCTTTTGATGGGAAAACTCTCAGTATCTTGGTTTCATTACGCTGCTGCTAAACCCTTCAGCATCACAAGGGCTAAATCCAACAATTTCACACTGTTAGCCCACACAAGTTGTTGAAAGTCATTCTAGGATGTAGAAAGTCACCAGCTGAAGCCTAAAACTGATGATTTGTTGCATTTCACTTTCCCACATCTATAAATCTAGCGGCACATTTATGGCTCGTATGCACAAAGTATCCTGTCTGAATGTGGAGATGAAAGATGCATCTCATAGTTGCTGATAACTTGCACACAACATTTTCATTCCGTCCTGCTGCCAGTGTGGCTTGAAACGAGCCGCTTTCCCCCAAATTCAAACCAATAGTTTTGATGTGACCTTTATGTCTGTTGGCCTCCACACCTTCATGAGCTGATGGATGATCACATACAAAACAGATAGCCTGGTCAACTCGAAACTTTTGAAAGATGAAGAATCCAAACACAGAGAATTTATTGTTTCTCTAATGCACAACAGCAGGAAAAGAAACAAATATGTTTCGAAACTGCTGACAAACGCCTGAAACTAAAGGGCTGAAACTCATTTGTTTCAAGTTGCTGTTGTCAAACCCCCCAAAAAACAATGTTGTACATTTTTAATAGATTTTGCATTGCATTTGAGATATTTTTAAATGCATTTATGTGCTATGTCAATGGTACGAAATGACATACAAGACAGCTAGACCACATACTTGTACAACAGATGTACAACAATATCAAAACTTAATGACGTGGCAATGTAAAGAACTCTTCACACTGGTAAAAGACCCTGTTATGGATCTCCACAACCTGCACAACGTATGAGCACATGGCTGAGTTTTAAAGTAATATTGGAAAATCTTCCTCAATATGAAGGCAATCGTTAATAACACTAAGTACAAATGCCTTCCCACGACATTCCTTCCACTCACGACCATGATTGCACCATCAACAACCGATCATGCTGCTTTCTTATTGCAAGACCTCACCAAGACCCTGCCAATACCATCCATTCCTGGATAATTTTTAAGTTGTAGTGGAGTTGTCGTGTTCTGTGAATGATGCTCGGCGTTGAGGCGTCTTTTGTTCACCACCCACATGCAGCTAAAACCACTTTTCATGGTCAATTCTAAACAACAATACATTCTCCTTTTGCTCCCCCTTAAGCTCCTGCAGCTTCAAGTAGACTTTACAAAGTTCACCTGGAGTTTTTGCAGCTCGGCTCTTATTATTCTCATTAGTCTTGGCAGTACACCTGAATCCCTCAGAAAATAAAATATATATGACCAAGAACAAATTATACACCAGGGGAAGAGTACACATCCATTTTTTAACCTCATAATTTTGTTCCGTCTCTTCATTCCTCCTTTTCTATGTCCTACTTTCTCATCCATTCCGAGTTACCCTCATGATCACACTGTCTGCGCTGACTCTAATATATTTTCTCATATTCTGCACATGCTCCGGTTCTGACAGCATAAAGAAAACGTATAGCCATAGGCAGCTGAATAACACTGGTCAGAGGAACTGGTTGTTGGCGTGCTCTTTTGCTCAGGCACATACTGTGAGTGATAATTGAGTTTCATGGAATTTTCTTTGTATAACAATTTAGCTGAAGCTGCAAATCACTTTCAAATGAAAATGTTTGTTTTTAGACCTGAACAGATGGAACTCTGGGCTGAGAGTTTGGTGCTTTATTCACCTCTGAAACCTCGTAATATGCAAATTCATAGTAAAGTGTTTTGAGAAGAATTACAACAGGAACAAACTGTAACAATTTGCAACATCAGGTTTGGATTTTATGACGGTTTCTACCCTTTTTGTCTTCGTACCGCTGTTCCCACCTTTCTTGTTTTGTCACTCAAAAGTTCATTTTCCATTTGTCTGACAGTTGTCATCAGACTTTATTTCTTGACTCCCACTTTCAATTTCTGTCCCGCAACCTCTGATCTCCTGATCCATCCCACCCACTCGGACACCTGTTCCCAGTTTTCCCAGCCTGTTACACACATCCTGCATGGAGCTGCTGCTTTTATGTATCCTTACCTCTTCATTGTGGTTGCTTTTTATAACTGGCCTATGTTTTAATGTAAATGTTCTCCATGTTCCTGTGTGTGCTTGCCTGAGTGGTCTCTTTTTGTGTCATCTCTTTGTTGCGGTAGCCATGGAAGCATGAAAGGGTTTTTCAGATGAATATCTGGTCACTGACCCCTGTGAAGTGTTATTTGTGTGCAGTTTATGAATATAAGCATATGAAAGTTAAAAGCAAGACTTAAATCTTTAGCAACAGTTTGAACATAAAGCTCGTTCGTATCAGACGCGAGATGCAGATCAGTCTCTCGTCTTTGACACATCTCCATACCCACCATGTCTTATGCACCATCAATGCTCATTTCTTTTGATTACTCTCCCCTCTCCATTAGAGCTTCAGCTCCGCAATTAGCCACGTGCCTCTGGGGATCACCAAGCCAACCCCCCCCATGGAATCTATTTCCAGGCCTCGAAGGCAACTCGGTTGTTGCAAACACAACGACTCTGCAAGGCTGTCTGAGTTTAATGACTAATAATAACAAATAACGAAACTGCTGACCATTAAATGATGCTGCTAAATCTGCCATGGCACACAAAGCAAAGAGCGATTTGGAATTTAAACGTGTGGTTAAGATGAATAAATCTAAATCCTAGGGTTAGATGCAGTCGTTAATGTTTTTGTGAGACACAAACAAAAGTTGCACCAATCAAACAGCTAATTTCATTAAAGCTGCCTCTGGAACGTCATAAGCATCCCTGGAAATTAAGAAAATAATTAGATTAGATTTACTTGGCTCAGCTCTGAGAACTGATGTTAATAGTTGAGATCAAAAGATTTGCATAATTTCAGTTTTATATAGAAAACATGAAGATTAGCTTTAATCAAAAGGCACACAAATTCTTAAAATAATTTGACGTGGACTTCAATTTAAAGTGAGAATTTTTTAAAAACAAACATTTGAGAAAAAACAACTGTAAATGAATTCATACTGTAAACTCTGGCGATGAGTTTCATCTCCACATAATTCTTTTCAAACTTTATTGGCCCATATTAGAAGGATTGGTGTGATCATATTGCCTGGCTATGAAGAGCAGATGGGAATTCGATGTTTATTATGTTAAAATTCAAGGCAGACTTCAGCATCAGATGGCCAGTTGCTAAAAAATTAGAGAACAGAAGTATAGTTATGGTTGCAGAGCTGACAGGGGACTTGTCTTTATGGGCAGGTGTATTTACTGGAGAAATTGGGAGCAGGTGTCGGTGCAGGCAGGTGTGATCAGGACTACAGCTGACGAGCAAGAAATGACAAGGTGAGAAATAAAAGGAAGTGGAAGAGACCGGCTGTAAAATGACTCAGTATATGTGACATTTCTACACACAAACATTCAGATTCTCAAAAGTCCTTTTTAATTTTAGGAACACAGAAAAAGAATCGGAGAGTTTCTTGATTTGATTAAAAACTTGCTACATACTTGTATATGTCATATTTTTGTCAAGTTAAACCTCTGATCATTTTTTGGTACTTATACATATAAACGGAACAGACTGACTGATTATCTCATAAAAAAATAATGTGTTGGCAAATGTTTTAAATAAGTAGAAGATGATAGGGCAAGATTTAGACTCCTTCAAGCTTAATTTTTAGGTTTCCTACAAGATGTTTAACCATTTTTGATACTGCAGAGAGAAAAAATAATGTTTTATTAAACATTTGAAAAAATCAATAAACTGTACCAGACTAACTTTGTTCCAGTTGCAGCTCGGCACTACTGAATAAGGGTTTAAATGAACATAAAGAATAAATAACCTCCATTTAAAATCATTTAACAGAACAACTTTAACGTTTTTTCTATATTGACTGAATCACTTATAGTTAAAGAACTGTGATTAAATTAAGCACATTATATAAAGTCTTATTTTAAAGGGAACTCTTACAAAGTGAAGTAATTAACTATAATAGAAGCATTACAGAACAGAGTAAATTAAATCTAATTAAAATATCAAACTGCTGTTTTCTTTATTTTTTGTTGTCCAGAGTTTCTAACCACTTTTATCATTAATGCAGATAATATAAAACTAATAAGAGTTTGTTGAATTAATTTGTTGACATGTCTAAACGTCAGTCACTTCAATGAGCTGCACACCTGTACATGTCCACTTGAATTAAAACTTTGGACAATTGTTTAAATCTAAACCATAAAATCAGCTGTTTTACAATTATAGTGTCTCAGGTCTCTGTGTTTCCACCCAATGTCATGTTGCTCCTGCGATGCAGGTTGAATGAACTTGATTGGATTTTGGGGTCTGGTCACTTCGAGATTTGGAATATTTGAAACTGGATGACAGATTTTACTGCTTTACATTTTTAAAGTGAGTTCAATGAAAGAATTAGCTTTCTCTCTAACCACAAGGGTAGCAAAACAGGAAACTTTACTGTACATGTCAATTTATTAGCATTGTTCACCATTAAACTGTTGGAGCTGTTGACATAAATAGTTTTGCTCTTGACCTCTGATAGAGATTAGATTATAGCAAAGAAACATTAAATCAGTTTGATGGGACAACTGAGGCAGATGAATGTCACAAAAATGTATATATGATATATATGATATATGGTTCGTCCAGCACGCTATAAGGCCCGTGGTGAGCGGGCGTTCTCAGTTTGCGCCCCTAGTTTATGGAACCAGCTCCCCCTGATGGTCAGACTCGCCCCATCTCTTAGTATTTTTAAGATGCGTTTAAAGACTTACTTTTATTCTCAGGCTTTTAACTCTGTTGGGGCAGTCTAACCCCTTGCTGACCTTATTTTATTGTTTTTATGTTTGTTTTTATAGTATGTTTATTTTTATCTCTGTATTTGTTGTTTTTATTTGTGTACAGCACTTTGGTCTGCGTCACTGCATTTTTTAAATGTGCTTTATAAATAAATTGATGATGATGATGATGTAAAATTTTAGAATCAATTTATATTCTAACATTGACTTTTTGACACCCCTACCTTTAATCCTTGTAATACATTCAGATACATCTTTCGAACATTTAATATCTCGTCTCCATGGTATTTACAATCCTTGCTTGTGAATATTTTATTTAAATGTTCTAAGTATCCAACTCTCCTCCCTGGCTTCAAAACCAAAATATTCCAAAAATAATTTTCCCACAAACTAGTTGTAGGCAGGAGGTATGTATGGAAGTGATTTTGTTTTTAATACTGGAAACAGTTGTGGCAGCTGCTGATAACACAACTGGTTATTGTTAATGCAATATTCTTGTATTGTTTTTCTTTATACTGTTTGATCTCTTAAAGTGCTTTTTCTCTATGTGCAACATTTTCACACCAGCACATCATTCGTTACATGCTTCAGTGTTTTTCCTAAGGATAGATTGGCATGTTTGAGCTGATAAGAGCAGTTTAAATCAACTTGAAATGTTCTGTTGCACACCCTAAAACTGAGACAATGAAAGATGCAAAAAAAAAAGCATAATTAGAGTCTGTAATGAGGAAATACAATTCTTCAGAAGAGACTGATTAAAAAATGAAGGTAATAAACCAGTTCCTAATTCTAATAGATCAGCACATTGACCAGTTTCCTTATTAATCATTTCTAATCGGTCTGAGTCATCTGTTGTACGGTACATGATGAATAATCTATTATGTCATTTCTATTAAGAATATATATAGTTTGTAGTTTTACCACTTGAATTAAAGTTGTGCATCATATTTGGTTTTTAAAATTCTCTATTTTTAGTTGACAATCCTTCATTTTTATTAGTTTTTTGGGCAGCATCCACCCAGACTAACAAATTTGTTCCTGAGTGTTTATTTATTTCTATTTGATTTTTATTTCATTTTTTTGCCTGTGGCTACTCTTAGTTTTGTAAAAGTACTTTTTTTTTTTTTTTCATGACATTCCTATTCATCTTTTGTAGAACTTAAAGGCTCATAATCAAGATGTATTGTGGGTTGAGTCTACTTCATGGTTATTTTTGGCATCCTACCCTTCTGTATTCTTATAGATTCACAATTTAATTTCAAAGCACTCACTAATTTTCTTTTCATTCCACATGCTGCTGTCTCCTCATGTTTTTTTTATTGGTGTTCTGTCACTCAGTATGCCGAGCACACCGGCGCTCAGTATGGGACAGCTCCAGGTGAAACCTGCACCAAATACACCTCAAACTTAGGTGTCTTTTGAAATATATCGTGCACATTTAAGACAAAGGAATTCAATGACCGTCAAAGGAAAAGCTTCGATGTTGCTGTTTCAGATGAATTTATAACATCAACTCTCGAGTGTACTGACCATTGAGGAAGCAAAGAGAAACACTTTATTTTGAATGAGAGACTTTGGAATGCAGTGTAGTGATGTTGTGATCAAGGAGTTTCAGGATGTTCAAACAAACATGGCATATCAGTGCTAATGAATCAAACATGAAACTGACCAGGAGATGTTGAACGCTTTGATCATGAAGTGCCAGAGAATCAGTGAGTAATGAAACAGGCGTCTGCCTTGCTGCTGTTTGAAGTCCACCTTCGCTTTTCAGTGCTGCAGTAACTAGCGACCAATGTAGACAAAGCCATTATAAAGAAAAAGAACCCTTGGAATATTAATCCAAGCTGTCTTTTTTATCAGAAGGTATTTTCTTCAATATCTGAGAGGTTGTTAACTTTTTAATAAAACAAACTTGATATCTTTGAGGTTTATTTTGCTTTAGATGGTGAGAGTGATTCTTCATCTGAATTACTTCTTCATAAGAATGTTTCATCTTAAACTGAGATCAATCCAACTGCTGTTTACTGCAGGTGAGACACTGACCGCTCATAATTATTCCATATAAACTCACTAAGAAAAATAAGAACATTCTTTTGATGCAATTTTTAAGAACAAAATTTAACTTTTTACATCTTCCTAACTGAGTAGCTCTTAACGATGACCAAAGCAGTTGACATGTTATTATTTTTGGGTCATAAGGGACTCAAATCAGAAATTCGAAGTTAAATAAACAGCCTTATCACTTCTAATGTTTAAATCAGACTTTGCTAGTGATGGGACTGGAGACTTGCCAGTTGTGATAGATATTAACTTGGCTTTTCTACCATTGCATTACTGCCAAATTAGATTGGAAGCAGGTTACTGATGCTAAATAAAACTGAAACAATTTGGTGCCTTAATGATGTTTTACTGGTATGACACAGGGCTGATGGTCCTTTTCTTCTCTGGACAATCCTTTTTCTAGATGCCCCAAACAATCAGAAAGAAGCTTCATCTGAGAAAATGACTTGACCCAAGTCCTTCGCAGTCCACTCGCTGGACTTCATGCAGAATATCAGTCTGTCCCTGATGGTTTTTTGGGAGAGAAGCATTGTGTAGCATGTGGTTCTTTGCAGGTAACCATGGTTAATAGGATGAACAATGATTTCAAGCATCACCCCTCCTTTTAACATCCAGTCTGCTTTTTTTTTAACTCAATCATGACATAATGATCTCCAGCCTCGTGCTCAGAAACATTCTCACCTGAGTTAGTGAGAAGCTTACTGAAATGGTCTCAGCAGGTTCTTTTATAGCAGCCATGACATGCAGAGGAAATGGGTTTGGGGGAATAAGTTAATTTTCATGGCAGAAATAGACTTTGCAATTCATTTGATCTTCAGAACATTCTAGAGTTTTTGCAACTTGCTATCAAGTTTAGTCATTTAGTCATGACTGTCCTCATCCATGTATGTGTGGCTGGTTTCTTGGTGAGTTAAGAAATAAAATGTTCTTATTTTTGCCTTTTGCACACATTTCCTCTCAAATCTTTAAATCAACATAAGTCTGCAAAGTTTAAGAGAAAGAAAACTAATACAAAAGTTTTCTTAAAATTCCACTATCAGGTCAGTGAGGACAAACTGGACTAGAACCACGAAGGTGAAGAAATAAATGGGTGTGATCCAGGAGTTGTACATTAAACATTAGCTGTTATCTGATCTGCATGTCCTGAGAGTGTCATGCAAATGACAGGGTGAGATGTTGTTCACTGACCAGCTCGCAGGCATAAAGTCGCTTGGAAAAGCATCTACAACTCTGGTGTTTGTTCAGCTCAAACTCTCTGTTGGTGTTTGTGTAGATAAATGTGTGATTGTACTCGTACTTTCAAGATTCCGCTCTAGTTGTCTTATGTACAGATCTTGAAGAGTGTGAGCAGGGCCATCCCAAAGAGCCTGAAGTCGTTGTAGCGATGTAATCCCTGGCATGGATACCACACTACATTCTGCTCTGCTCAACGAAAGACAGAAAAGAGAAGCGAGTGCTGTTTTTTCTGTGTCTCTTTATATTCTAACTGTATTCATGCTTTTGGGATATTTTCTGGACACAGAGTTCCTGTTTTGGTTGCAAGATGCAGAAAGTTCTGGTCTTAATATAGGCTTGATCTGGTTCTATAAGCAGCAGTGGAGTTTATTTGGTGGAACATGAGACTGTGTACCTGGTAAAGATCACACTTCATGGTGGTCCATGTAAAATCTGTGTGCAACAATAACCTGCACCATGGATTCGACTGAAGCGATGAAGGTCTCTGCAACCAGTGCTTGTTCTCCATTATCCTGAATATCTTTAGATACTATACGATCATTTTCAAAAGTCATTCAAATTCTCTCTGTGGCCAATATTTAGCTAATGTTAGCTGATGGGAAGATACAATGCTGATTATACAGAGAAGGTTTAAATTGGACAATGAAGTTAGAAAACTAGGAATACCTAAGTAAATGTAATAATATGAGTTGCTTTTGCAGTTGAACCAGAGACTGCTGACTCGTTGAACTAGTGTGTTGCTTAGCCAATCAGACAAGCCTTTACTGGTTGGGTCATGATGTCGACTGGTTTGTGACGATGTAAATTCAGACTGTGCTAATTTCTTACGCAACTTCGGAAAGAAGTGGGATGATCGTAGCTTATCACTACTATTCATTTTGTGAAGTCTATTTTCCCACAAATTGCATAAATAAATAAATAAATAGTTCATTAATTAAAATAAAACAATGTCTTTTTTAATCAACCTAAATATAATGTTAACTTTGGCATCAGGTCAGTTCAGACACCTTGTTATTAGAAAATATTTAAATGTGGACAAAATGTCTGATTTGTTTAATCAGTGTAGTCCAGTTTCCTACCATATATATAAAAAAAAACAACTTTAGTTTAATGTTCCTCATGACTTTTAATGGAATAAGTGAAAATCTCACATCTTGTTAAAAAAACAGTTCCTACATTTTATTCTCAAACATTTTCAACACTTGAAGATTTCATAAAGTCAGCAAGTAAAAGTTTTAAAACTTTAATCTCTCACTTTTTTAAGATTAACATTTTTCTTATGTTGGTCCTCCCTTGAAAAACTAAAGGAGTAAAACGTCTGTAACTCTTGAAAGAGACGAGAGAAAAGGGAAGATAAATTCTTGAAGCTGAATTGTTTATTAGCTGAGTGTGCTTTAAGACGTGTGATCTTTCATCCTGCCCTGGAGCAGGTTAGGTTTGCAGAATCAGTTACCATGACAACATGCATCAGTTAGGTTCAATGAGATGACTTGGAGCCTCCTCACTTAGGTATTTATCATCTTTATAGTACATTTCTTGGGTATCAAAGATTGAAATGTTCTTGTTTAACACAGCACAAACTTGAAATGACACATTTTACATATCTGAGAGCTTTTATTTAATTTATATCAAGTTTTTATCACTTTGAAAAGCAGAAAGGTTAAATATGGATGCTTGGTAAATCTGAAATGTTGCATCTTCCCATCATGTTTGAATACGACACTCATTCTCTGGATGAGATTGGGTCAGTTATTTAGTAGTCTAGTTCAGACTTTTTTTTTTCTATCCGACATATCATGTATATTAACAGAACATCTATAGCTGTGCATCATTATGCAGCCTGGAGAACTGCTGCTGAGGAGCTGCTGGAGCATGTAAATGATAAAATCCATAATTTTCTTACCCAATGACAACAACTAGTGGGCACAATCAGTGTCTCAACTGCAAATAAATTACAGGTTCCTTCTCTAACCAAGTAAATGAATAAAGGATTTATTGTTTAAAACAAGCAAAACATAGTGAGCCTCCAAGAGCATGTCTTTTTTTAAAAGATTATATGATTTTATGTATGATGATGTGTGTATAATGTGTCTTTAAGGAGTATGGCGTAATGGAAGTGCAACTAACACAACCATTTTTTAAATATTTACATGCAAACTGCAGCAAAAGGTCCACTGTGGCTCTACAAGCAGCTGTTTGCAAAATAGTTGTTCAGACATTTTTAATTGTTTTGTTGCTGGTAATAATGGGAGTTATCTTGTGTTTACAGTTGCTGTCCGTGTTCGTGAAAGCAAAATTAAATAGAGTTGTAAGTAAGTCACGTGTCAGCATTGAGAGATATTCTTTTTGTGACGTTATCACCAAAAACCAGCGATGTGACGAAGTAAATGGTTGCCTGTGGAAATTCTCTTCCAGATTTTTTCGACATCTTGAATTTTCTTTAGCTCCGCTGTGCTTTATTAAAGTTCTTGTTTGGTTTCCACACCTGCCTCAAACAGCATTATCTGTTTCCTGTCTCCTCTATTAAACATATCCGAGCATGGAGAGGCAGTGAAACCGAAGTCACACGTTCATTTCGAGAAGCTGACAGAAAATACAGCTGTTGAAATGTTACTCATCTTCATCCGTCACCTGAATGACGCCGCCTTGGCTCAGCAAACATTTCTAATGGGGTGTTTCTTAGGCATTTGCTGTTGATTCGGTGGGCTTGGTGGTTTTCAGTTCACCTCCCAAAATCCCTGTGAACCCACTTACCAGAACTCCCACACCTCATTTGCAAGTTTGAGTAGAAGGCCTTGAGTACCTGTGTGAATTGCAAATGGGAACAAACAGAGAAATACAACTGAAACAGATTGGTTCACATTTAAATACACATTTTATTTTAAAATAGGGAAGGAGATTGTCATACAGCAGGCAGGAGCTGCTGCAGTGATGCTGGTTGCACACCAGATAACCAGATATATCATTTGCTCAAATGTTTTTTCTTTTACTTTTGCAATTTTGTCCCATTTTCTCTGAATCCCGAGCTTCCAAACTGAAAGCTGGGCAGCAATCTGCGGGCTCATTGACTAGAGGCCTGGGGGATTAATGGTAAAAGTCTAGACACGTATTGGTTCTGCTGCTCTGGCTGACCCAGGCTGCTCCCCGGCCACACCATAACATCTCATTTTTGCTCGCAGGGCAAGTGTTGGAAGAACGGAGCCTGGCCCCATCGGAGCAACCTCCGTGGGAAGTAGATGGCAGGCTGACAATCAGATATGAAGGTCTGTGGTGACCCGAGTGTTACCGCTCTATTGTTGTCAAATTTTTTTTTATTATTTTCTATCAATCCTACAATCTATTCTGCATCTTCTTAGATTCCTCTTGTTAAACTCGTTTGGTACAAAACTCACTCTGTGTGCAAATCTCTAAAGCCTTCAAACTTTTTTGAGCATCTGTTCCACTGTATTTCTTCACATATCACTGACTTGTCTTTTAGCCTTCTGTTTCTATAGCTGTCTCTAGTTGCTGTTGTGTCGTGATTTATTGATAAGTCCCCACACTTCCTGTCATCCCTCACACCCCCCTCTCGTTCCGCTGCTCTCCTGTTATTTGCTTTCTCTCTCTCATCATTCCCCAGTCCATCCCCTTTTCTCCCACACATCCACAGATACCCTTCTCCTCCTTTGGACTTCTATTTGCAGTATTCTGCTGTTTTCTTATCTAATTAGAAATCCCCTTAAGGTTTTGCTTGCGAAGCAGCACATTTAGCGTGAGCAGTTCAGCTATGGGTTTCTGGGTCATTAATGGAAAAAAGAGCACGATCAGCCCAAAAATTAACATTACTAATTCATTTCTAAATAGCTTTGTAGTGTGATTAAATTAGCTGTCTTACAAATAGAGACTTGTAATGCATTATAGTTAAGGCTTTTGTCATGAAGTACTGAATTGGAGAAAGCAACATGCGGGACGGTGTAATTAGAGCAATTCTTTGTTTTGCCACTAAAATATCATTTTGATACATTGACCATTTAAAGGCTTAATATTTTGTAATAAAACTTTAAATTATCATTCAGGTGAGAACAGTTGCCTAGCAACAGCTGCTGTAAGTTAGTAATGGGGACTGCTATGGGGATTGTTGCAGAAATTTGCAAATTTAGTAAAGAAAATGAAGAAAAAAAGGAGATTCAAGGCTGCCAAATATGGACAAAATACATTGTAATTGTAATAGTTTTCAAACTATTAAAAGAAAAAAAAGTTTTTTTAATGATATTTCTATAAATATAGCTGTATGTTGAAGCATGGAAATCTTACTGTTCACACTCTGATGAGTTTTGCAGCAAATAATCAGGAAACTTTAATGAAAGCTGTTGCACTGCAGCAACAGTTCCACCGAAGGCAATCTTCATTAATTGCAGTGTTTAATCAGATGAATGACAGGTGACAGAGGTTAAGCTCAACAAATTTGATTGACACAAAGGGAAACACTCTTTTTCCCGAGGGGATGAAAGTGTGTCGTGATTGCGGAGTGATGCAATTAAAGAATTCCCTGTGTGTGGTTTCACGGCTTTGCTGGGGGTACTTTACAGAATCTGCTTCAGAAGCAAAACTTCCAGTGAAAAAAAAACGATTAATAGTGACTCATTTAAAACATCTTTGACGTTTTCGAGCATCTCTACCATGTTTTATACTAGACCTGGTGAGAGGTGCTTCAGATGTTCATGTAATTTTCAGGGTAACATGTAATTTCCATGTCTAGGCATGGGGAAGAATAGATTTACTTAAATACTAACAAAAAATAAAAACTGTGTTTGTAAAAAGGTTTAAAAAATTTAAAATAATGCTCTATCTTCAACAACATTAAACGTCACAGCCCCTCAACCTGCACTGAAAATATAGAAACTGTGCATACTCTTTAACTTCTATATTTTCTAAATTCGTAAAGACTTTATAGGGTAAAAATAATTCAGACCACATCAAATGTGCATTTAATTGGCTACAGAAAGTGTTTACATGGTGTAATAGTTAAAAAAAACAAGGTGTTATGAAGTTCTGTTCAAACTCATTTAACATTAATTGTGCTTGAGGCTTTTTTTAATGTAATTTTGAAATGTTAAAAAAAGGGGGAAATTAATCACGTCTTAAATATTAACTGCACTGCATTTAATCTTTAACTTTATGCCTTTGGGAAATCAGGCCAAGAACATTCTCTTAGAGACTAAGATAACATCAAAAAGTTACTCTTCCTTTTAGTCTTATGACTCAGAGTGGCGTCTTTTATGAGCTTTTCAGTATCTTATTTCTATCAGTATGACTTTTTATAGAAATTTCGTGTTTTTTTGTTAGTTTTATGTCTTGTGTTTTTTTTTTTTTGTTTGTTTGGCAGCTCTTCATCACCAGTTTTTATCCACCAGATTAATCTTTCCTCCTACGGAGGTTCTGCCTTTATTTTCTTGTTTCTCCAGCTTCTTTACTTTCTTTTGAAATTATTACATTTGTTGTTGTGCATCACAGCTTCGACTTCCACACATCAACAAAAGCACAAAATTCAATCACTCACTCAATTTGAATTTTTATTAAATCCTCCTTTAAAGATTTATTAAAAAGGAAAGAAATATATATTTTAGACCCCCCCTTGCTTGTTTCCTCCTATTCATTCTCCTCTGCAGGTGAGTTCTGAGTTGATCTGTGGTTCTGCTGCTCTCTGCATAAGGGCGTGTCCAGTGTGTTTCTGTGGATTTCCCACCTGAAGCTGATCCATTTACCCGGACTGTACAGACTGTCGCCACTGCTTGACATCAGACTGTTCAACTTTTCCTGGTGAAACACAAAAATACTTCCCAATAATGATTTAAAGGTTGAATATGGAACACGGCGACCATAGTGACATCTAGTGTTGATGTTGTAGTTGCAACAATAGAACAAGGTTTCCAGGTTTGACATTTCCGCGTGCGTTTTGATGCTGTGAATTTTTTTTTTATTTGTGTCCGTCTATTGCAGTTTCACCTAAACTCACTCTGGTTTTTGATTTGTTCCTCTTCTGAGAAGGATAACAAAATCTCTGAGGCTCTGAAGCCGCTGCTTGACTTGCCGGCTCCGCCATTTTCCACATTACCAGCATTGCAATGGTGCCGCTATTGGCTGGTAGATGTCAACAAAATGACCAACATTGTGCTTGTCAAAAGAAATATTTTATTATATTTTATATCAAATATAACTTTTACAGGAAATAGTGTACTTTCATTCTGAACCCCTCCAAACGCCCTGTGGAGGTATTTTTATTATTATTATTTTTTAAATATTGCTTTTAATGTAAATGTTCCATATTCAACCTTTAACATTATCCTTCAAAATAATTCCAGGAGTTGAACACCGAGTTGTTGTTTTTATATTTTGAATCTCAGACGCTTCCTTCCATCGTCTGATGATCTACAGCATCACCAATGTGAGGGATACTAACTTGTATGACCCTCGTGTTACGTGGGACTGCCCACCCATCCTGCTCCTACAGTTACATCCTTACCTGGACTCACCTGGACTCACCTGATCCTCATTCTCCTCCAGCTCAAGTGACTTTTTCACTACTTATTTTTACTATGAGCAGTTTTTAATCGGATCATGAGAAAGTGAAAAACCAAGTGCAAAGTGTTTCATGAAAAAGATCCAGACATTTCCTACCCGTTATTAAATTTTACTTTCAACACATTGGATTTGGACTGTGTATCACAATAGACGAACAGAAATGGATTTTTGTAATTTCTGAGCATTAATGCTGGATACATTTTTCTGAGACATTTCTTTCAAATGTAAATACTTCCTAGTAATATTGGTTGGGAAAATGAAACTTTTCTCCCTCCACAGGAAAAACAGCCCGACTTGAAGGAAAGGTGTATCATGTCGGATTTATAACTTGTCTGTGAGAGATGGGGTTATTTTCATGCAGTTCACTAGATTTCACTGCAGACCGTCTCTTGAATTATGCAGTGCCTTAGGTAGAAATACAGCTTCGGGCGNTTTTTTTTTTTTCTTGCCGTATGTGTATCAAGGGAATTTACATATCATGCAGGTATTTTCAAGTGAACTGTGAGAATACTACAAATTAGAGCAAGTAGTGAATGTTTCTGGTCAGCTCTTCGATTAAAAAAATATCAGTTCTGTTTTATTTATTTGGTTGTGTATATATTTAGGGATTTGTTGGTATTTTTATCTCAGGGTTTGTAGCGTTTATTCTTAAATCATAGGATTATAAAAGGAAAGATGTGTTTTTATATATTTTTATCCATCTAATAAAAAGGCCTTTGTGGGAAATGATTGTAAATAGGACCGAGTGAGGTGGGTGAGCGACAATATTGTTGCAGTGACTGACTGAGTGAGCCAGTTTGGAAAATAAAAAATGCTAAATTCCTCCCTGGAGATGCCTTTACTGCAGCTGCATTCGGTTGTTGTTTGTAGGCTTCTCTGTCCTCAGTTTTGTCTTCAGTTTGTGAAAAGAATACTAAACAGACAGCAGGTCAGACTTTGTCATGCTGCTTGATTTGTTTCTGTTCTTTCTTTCTTTTTTTTTTTGCATCCCCCCCCAACATACACCCTTTCTTAATGTTTTTCTTCTGTTTTCTGATACACAGGTTGCTGCTTTGTTGCTTGCTGGGGTAAAAAGTTTGAGTTTTAGTTTGTAACATTCAATTTAATCTTATGTCAGCAACTCAAAATGCATCATGTATGAAGGAAATACTATTGTCAGGGGCTGAAAATAAAATACAACAGCAAATATATATTTTTTCATAACTAATTTTAACAGCAGGGACTCAAAGTTTTTATGAACGTATCCATCAGTAATTATAAATATAAAACCCTCCAAAGTCTTTTTCTGTATAATTTAACAGACCAACCTCTTCACCTCTAAGAGTCCAGGATGTTGCTCTTTATCCTGTGCAGCTTGAGAGCGACACAAAGTTCACTCCGGATCGAATTTTCTATTTTTTAAACTGAATAAATTAGAAAACAGCACACATTTGTTGATGAATAATCAGCCGTTCTCAGCTACACATTTAACAACTGTCATTGATTTTTCATGCGCGTTAACTTTAGACACCTAATAAACGCTCAATCACTGAAAAGTGACATTTTTTTCTGACATCGCTCCTTGAAATGATGGAAAACGTGTTGCTGCTTTCTCTCTGATAACACATTACCATTTGTCTCAGGGTTCTGTTAACTAGAAAGTTCATTAGGAAGCAGATGGCCTCTGGCCTAATTTACCTCCAGGCTTTTATCAATCTTTAATGTAAAGAACCGTCATCTGTTTTCCTCCATTTGACTGAGCTTCAATAGAAACAATGTCAATAGATACTTGTGAATAGTCTCATTGTCAATAAATGTCGCTGACCTTGCTCATTTAGCAGCTGTTTATTTTGACAAAAACCCTTTGCTTAGATAATGTTGTGGCGTTTTGTGTCATGAGCTCAGGTTCCATCTAAACAAAAACAAAACAAACATGTGCTGTATGTATGTTTACTGACCTTCCTTTCTTTTCTCTATGTACGTATTTTAAAATGTAAAGTTTTCCTGTAAGTACACTTCTTTCTATGAGTTTGCAGTGATTTCGTTCTTGTCCTGCATGTTATTGATGGTTCGGCTCATGAGGTTCACTCTCTGTATCACGAATTACGTTTTGATTGTAGACTTTCTCAAGGATGCATTCACTTCCATCCAGAATCTTTTGATTTCATTGGGAGTTCTGAAGAGATTCTCATCAAGACAAACATCCACTTTTGTTGTTCTATGTTTGCTAAGATATATTTGTTACCATCAGTGAAATTTCTTTTCTACAAGCAGAAAAAAAGCTATTGATTGTTACCACTCCCACTGTCTGGTATATCGCTCTAAATTTTTAGTTTCCCTGAGCTGTTGATGGCCCAGTTATATAAAAAACTGTAATCTGAAAACAAACAAACAAAAGAAGAGATTTCAGACCTTTATGTTTATATAAGTTGTTCTAAAATATCGAGAAATGAACCATCTGACTACAAGATGGTTTATTAAATTACCTTTAGTCCAGCGAAGGAGTGATTTTGGTGCAAAAATAAAGTAGAATTTCTGAATGATAAGTAAAGATGTTTGCAAACATCTTTAATTTGGAAATAAGTTTATTCTTTTTTGTTGATGAAGTGGTGCCAGATTGTGTTGAATTGATGATTTAACCACATTGGTTGGTTCCTTAGACAGGACATGTTTTAATTACACAAACTGACATGATATTTCTATAAAATGTCTTGAAATTATTTTTGTAAATAACTGGCACTTTATAAATAAAAATGAGTTGGTTTGAATGAATTAACAATGAAAATGAGCTGGAACATGAACAAAATGACCATGTTTACTCAAGAAACGAAGAAGAAAAATCGATTTGGCTTCATACTTTAAAATGAGAGAATGAAGACAAATTAAAGACCTTGAAGTTTTCATCTATTGTGTACACACCGAGGAAACTGAGACTGCATGAAGGAAAAACAGCAATTCTTTTTTTTCTTAGTCTTTTCTGCTGTGGTGAAGAACATGCCTTCAGCAGCTCCCCAGAATTCAGAGGAGATTTCCGCTAAGCAGCTCGACCTCACAGCCTAATCACCAGATCTGAAACTCCAGCAGAGCTCCAGGCCGCACCGAGAGGGATAAACCCCCTTCCTGCTGTTGCTTCTTCTGGCCCCACATGCTAGGACACAATTAATTCATACTGCTGGCAGCCTTGGACCATCCCAGTTGTGCATTTCTCATCCCATGTGTTCATTCTGTCCCTATTTGCATAATGTCAATTTGGTTCATAATGTCCTGTTGTGGAACACAGTCTGCAAGTTTGCATAAATGAAGGGAAGTTAATGGAAGCACCTAGCTGAAGATGTTTATGATCTTCTGTTTTTACTGTGGAAATGAGGGAATATGAGCTTAAACGGAGTAAAAGTGGACTTTCGTTGAACTTTTTGAGAAGGAAGTTTGGGTGTGTAAAGCTACTTTAACAGAGGGAGAGCTCTCATGGCAACTCTCTGAGGAGAATCGTGTGTCTGTGTGTGGAAGAAGCACAGAGTGTTAATGAATTTAATCACAGATAGGCAAACTGGCCGTAGGCTGAGCGAGTGAGTGTGTAGAAAGAATCTTTATACCTCTTCTTGTATGAATAATCACACAGTCCTGTTACACTTCTCCCCCCCCCCTCCTCCTCCTCCTCCTCCTCCTCCTCCTCCTCCTCGTTTGGCTGCTTCTGAGGATCACATACAAATCAGGAAAGAGATTCAAAGTCAGAAATGGAGGCAGACAGACAGGAATAGAGAGATGAAGAGAAATGGAGCGAGAATGATGAGATGGGAAGAAACAGTGCAACAGTGCAGTGGAGAAGATTAGGTGAGGGCAAAACTAAATCTAGAAAGCAAACCCCAGGCAGGCACTTATAGACTGTACAGTGGTGCCAGAATTTGTGTGAGCACAGCTTGTTGGGATGACTGGAGATAGGATCATTGTACGACACATGACTAAAAATAAATCGCCGGCTCTGTTGAATGTCATTTACACTGATAAGATAGAGATAAGAGAAAGTGTGACAAAGAGATTTGTTTGATTCTCTCCGTTTATCTGAGCAGTTTTAAAAAACATAAGTAGGGAATCAGTGTGACGTGCGTGTGCGTGCATGTGGCCGTGAACGTGGATTGTGATAAAACTGATCCCCCTAGGAAATCTCCCTGTCCTTCTATGTGGAGCACATTTACAGACAATGTGTGTGCTGGTGATGAAAAGTAGAATCTTATTTTGACTTTTTGAGCCTAAAGAAATTCAGTTTCTTGCTCGCAAACACTTCAGGTACTTGTTGATTTTCAGTCCCCCTCCAGCTACAAACCCCCGATCTGTCACATAATACATGTGGAAGCTCTACACTAGATGCATGGCTGAACATTCTGCACTTTACTCTCTTGGGTTTTGTTGGCTAAAGTAAAAAAAAAAACTGCATATTTTCCAAAAGTTCCAAAAGTCCTTAAGCAGAAGGAACGTCTTTACATTTGTGTATTTTAACTGATAAAAAAGATGAAAAAGTTTTAGTTTCCTGCAGCTTAAATGAAAAAAATTGGACATTTAAGTCAAAGTACTATAGAAGTTCTTGCTATGCAGATTTCCACTGTCATTTTTTGTTTGTAGGTGTGTCATTGAAAACAATGTTGAATGTGTTCGACCTTAAAGTTGAATAACTTTCCTTTTGAGCTGTAGGATAATCCTCTGGACAATCGTATTTGAAGTGGACTCTAATATCCTAATCAAACATTTGTAGCAGCCTGTTAATGCAGTTACAGAAAGATCAGATCAAACTTTTAGCTTGCATATGATAATTATGTAAATGAACACAGTGTAGTGGTGTATTTTATTATGCAAATGCATCTGTGGTGATTGAATTATACTATGTTGGCATCAGAACTACACGAACACCTAAATAGTAATTAAAAACATAACATTACCTAAAACAGATAATTCTGCACTCAGCAGAGTAAATCTGTATATCTGGTTTAATAAAAAGCAGGAAATTCTCCTAAAATCAGTGTTGAATTTACATACATCATATCAGTGTCACTTTCAGTGCAATAAGAGTGAAGGATCATGGGAACACAGCCATTGCAGGCATGTTTGAGTGCAGGCCTTCCTAAAAGTGAACACTTCACGGGTCTTTTAGGAATGAAGAAACTCCATGTAGGTCAAATGGAAAGTGTCTGAAAGTTTCCAATAACTGAAAGGGGGACGAGCACAACTAATTTTATAACTGAGACACAGCGGTGGACACAAGAAGCATGTCAGGAAGACACCTCAGACAGTGACATGCCAAATTCAATGATTAACAAGGAGACTTTTAAAATGTATAAAAACTTGTCTGAATATTTACCAACCACAATAATTTGATGTTTTTTTGTCTTTAGCATCACTTAGAGTATAAACATATAATGTGACTTGTAGATCTGATATATGAACACTTTCATACATGTGTACTAAAATACAGATCTGTCCAAATTCATCTATTTTAAAAACAAATTTTAATGTTAACACAAAGGCATCTACTGAATATCCACCTTTGTTAAACTGATTATATGATGAAGAAATATGTAGAAAATCTTACAATGATCATTTAAATTTGAAAGATTCTGTAAATATCTCTTTAGCGGTACTCGGCTGCATGACCCTTCCTCTGTGTGTGCAGTGTAAGGGCCCCGGTTTACTAAGTCACTGCCATCATCTGGTAGGGGTGGGTGGGGCATGACTGATTCCTGCACATGATGTATCAGTAAATGAATACTTTGCAGATCATGGGTCAGATGTTGCCCAGGAACCACCAGTTGAGAGTCACTGCTACACCATGTCCTTCAACATACATCATCCTACAGAACCTTAGTTTGCAGCAAAAGGAATTTATATTGTTCCTGTACTTGTGCTACCACAGCAATAACTCAGCTAACAGAGATGCACTTTCCTCGAGCTGACTTTATAGCTGCAGTTTGCACTGTACTGAATCTCAGGAAGCGATGACTACTGTCATAGATCACCACAAAATCTCCAACACAAACACAAAAACACATGGACATATGAACCCCTTGCTAAGCTTTCTCTGTTTAATTCAGTTAAAATCTTTGTTCCCTGGCGCCTCCTTTGTCAGATCCTCTCGGAACGACTTCGCTTTTGAAGATTTCACATCTGACAAAGTTATATGATGATGTTAATAATAGCCTCGCGTAGCGTTATCGTAGCTGTGAAAATAATACTTGAGGCCACAGACTCACTTTCCTCCTGTCCTATTTCTTTGGTGTTTTTAACCAATTTGCCATTGGGACTCGGAACGACAGCACACAAGAGCAGACAGGCGACAAAATGGGCATAATGACTGGCCTTGGGTGAAGGGACAGAGACAAAAAGCACTAAAACCGTGAAGACAGTTTTAACCACATCAGGAGAGAGGGCAGTGAGGTGATTGTAGACTGATTATATAATAAAGGTTGCTCAACAATTTTATTCCCATGTAACACTGGAGTGAGCAGATAGAACAGAACAAAGGAAACAGGTTAATTGAAATAAATTGTGTATCTGACTGCAGATAGAAGCAGAGAATCACAGCATCAATAGGATCTTCACCCGCTCCCACTGGAGTAATGGACCATGATGCCCTTTAAAAATAAATTAATAAATGAAATACTAATTATCCTTTACCCCTCCGACACATGGAAGCACTCCATATGTCACGAGGCTTCCACAAGCAACGTTATACACATTTTACTAGAATGAGATCGATGAATACGTCAAAACTGGGACAAAAAAAAAAAAGTTTTTAAACACATGTGTTACCCACTCAAACACCCCCGACCTTGTTAGTTTAGAAATATTTTAAATGTTTATGTGGAGTGAATTTTATGTTTATTTTCTATTAAGTTCTTTACTGACAAATACAGCTGAATTGGAGACATTATCAGCTCATCTATTGCTGCTTTTTTATGAAAAATGATTTTTCTTTTTTCTGAAAGCTTTTAGTCCTGATGGAACAAGAAATCCGGTTAATATATATATATATATATATATATATATATATATATATACTGTATATATATATATATATGTGTGTGTGAATAAAAGTGTATACCTGTTAGACGGGGTATAGAATAAACAGAACTGTCTTTTTTTTTTTTTTTTTTTGGTAGATTTGTCAAGCCAGATGCCCCTGAGCATTTCCTCTAATATGATTTACTGTTTGTGTAATGCTTTTTTTATTTGATATAAATACAGAAAACTATTAACGGTCCTCAGAGAAATATTCAAATAAAGTAGTTAAAGCACATCAGCAGGTGTGTCATAAAACATTAGCCATAATTCACATCTCACACTGTGTTCTTGGCTTGCATGTTTTGTTGTGTTTGTGTGTGTGTGTGTGTGTGTACACATTCCTTCAACTACTCTGCAGTGCAAGGCAAGAATATGTGCACACCTACAGCACATATATACAAGGACACTCACCAAGTCAAGGTAAATCGGATATTTTGTATTGTTATTCAGCTCCTGTACTTGAGTTCCGTTTTTAAAATTCAGTTGATGCATGTGTGAAGAATTCTTTTCAGCGTTCACGTAGTTCAGCTATCACGACACTGTGTGCGGTTTACACAAAATATCCTTATCAGTGCAATTACACTTGCGCTCGAAATAAGGCTAAAGGTGTACTCAGTAAAATGCTCATTACAGATCACCTTGAGCTGCACGTAAAAATGTTAAACTCACCTGAATGTGTAGTACACACATAGTATACGGCAGTGCATAAACAAGATGTTTGGCTCACACATTTTCTGCACAAACAAGTAACAAAAACAGACATATATCAAGCTGTAAATTCCCATGAAGTATACATTCAGACAGACGAGACACACGGACAAACAATGTATTTTTCAAAGGCACCCAATATAGCAAGTACAATGTGTCCCTCCTGAGCACGCGCTCACACACACACATGCACAAACACATCTCTTTTGTGTGAACAAACACATACTGAAGTGGAGATGAGCTGTGACAGGTAAGCGCTGGTTTCAAAGCATCAAGCTGAGGAAGCTGAAGGCAGAAGTGTGCAGTGATCTCAGGAAGAAACAGAGCAGAGTACAGCTTTCACAGAGATCCAACAACCTGCGCTTCAATTCCACTTAACTACCTCTTCAAACTAGAAAAGCACAGTTTTTAGACATGTTTGTGTGTGTTTATTCCACATGTTGTGTAAATTATAGAAACTGTAACTTTAGAATTTAGAATAATAATAATCATAAAATAAGAGAGTTTCTGCAGCGATTTGGCCTGAATATGAAAATGAAGGAAGCTTTAACTTTGTAATAATTTTTAATAGTAAACTTCAGTGGATCAGGACACATCACAGGTTCCTTTAGCTAAATTTTGTAAGCAAATATTGCTGAGTTATCAACTCAGAGCACACATTTTATACATCATCATAAAACGACGTGTCAGTAAAATATAGTAATATATAACATTTTTACACCTAACTGTGACAGTGTGCTTGTTATGTGAAACAAGCATCAGTTTATTAAGCCAGAGTGACAACTGGAAAATGTCAACCAGGTTATCTGACTTAGTTTTGGCAGAAACTTTGGCAGAAATGTTCCAACAGGAGATAAATTCTCCCAAAATAATCATGTGAGGATTTTTGATCCAGTATGTATAAAATGACATTTATTTTTACAGTCCTTGAAAAGGGATGAGCATCATCGGAATTTTTCAAAATACAAACAACCTCGACTGAAACACATGAAAACAAGGTATGCAAAGACGAGAAAAAAAAAAATTATAACTAGACTGAAGCTTCTAAAGCCTTTTATTGATTATAGCTATTTATTAAGGTTTCAAACCATTTTAAACTAAAGAAAATACAAAAAATTCAAACAATCCTGTTGATAGATGCTGCTTTTACTCTAACATTAAACAGATCTTTTGCTCTGCATGAAATTACTGTTTTAGTCATTTCCAATGTACTGACATAAGCATTCAGCTTTTATTACTACTGAAGAAATGTCAGCGAGTCAACAGATAAAACTAATACTTAACATCAGCTTAACACTGGCATTTAGTCTGAAGCACGCTGATGTTTTTATTTAGCTCAGAGATAAAGACATATCCGCTCAGATTTGAAAGGATAAAAATGATTGTTTTCGCTGCATTTACAGATTTACAATATACTGATGGATCCAACATTTACATTGAAGTTTGCATCTCATTTGAAATCTGTGGTAGAATTTCCCTGATCTAGCTCATCCTCCAGTAAAAGCTAAATTCTATGTTATTTAAACAACTCAGTCTTTTTTGTCCTTGAAGAACATCCCTGGATATTTTTTCCACTAAGCTGCTCCAACGCGCTCCAACACAACGATTGCATCATATAATATGAACTTCTAACAATAGCAGAATATTAAAACCTGAGCATTTGTAGTATCACAAGGAATCACCACAAAGTGTGCACAAAGACCTATAGAATAATAAAAAATAAAAAAAAACAGCCACCAGCAGATATTCTCAGCCTGTGAGCTCCATTTTCCCAAACATCTTTTATTCTACCCAGAAAGAACAGAAACAAACTTAATGACCATCGATATTCCAAACTGCTGTTTGCGATAATGTGACCAAATGAACAAAACAGGCAACTGAACAATATCAATATGTCACAGTCCTGTAAAAAAATGTACTGTAAGCACCGCAAAGAAACCAAGAGGCTAATTGATTCTTTAAGTTGATGGTGATTATAAAGATTATTGACTCTGGGTCCTTTTTTTAAAACTTGTAGCTAAAACAAATAACACACAAGTATTTACGAGGAAAAACCCCTCAATAACTCTGACTGGCCTCTGGAGAGGTTTTTACTTTCGGCTTTATATCTGACATACTAAAAAAAAAGGCACAAATTGGAATTTATTATTTATCATAAAACCTAATATGTATGTACTACTACAACATTGCAATGGAAAATACATTTTGAAAAATAATAAGGTTCACTTTATATTTTATGTCATTGCAATAGCTTGAAACTAAGAAGCAATATAGTTCTGCCTTGTATCTCCATAAAACCCCAGTAAAATGAGTGCAACAATGTGAAAGACGGTTTTATAGACTCTTTCAGCTCATGTTTTTGTGGTAAAACCAACTAAACACTTCTTATGCAACAACAACCAGCAGTTAGACTTCATGTACGGGTAATAGCAGAGGAGCATTTAGCAGCTGAGCAATCAGCTGGGCAGAGTGCAGATCAAATCAAAACAGAAAGAGTAAGTGTTAAAGTTAAAATATTTTTGGAAACAACACTGCTCACAGTTAAGCAGCAGTTCCAGTTTTTAGTATGATGTACACATAGAAGTAGTGTGAAAGTAATATCTAACACTGGGCGATGTAATACATCAGATATATCATGAAATAGGATGGTTGAAGATACTGAATGTTCACCAATCTGTTTGTTATCATCACCTCTATGTGTCCGTGCAGTTTCTTTTATCATGATGTAACAGACACAGTAAATGTTAAAGAACACTCGTTTCCTTATTGCTGAAGACAAAAACCGTCACCTTTTGCAGAAAAATTCTCACAACAGGCAAAAGTATTAGCAGTTTTGTTGAGTTATTTATTTTTTTTTATACAGACTTAGTTAAAACATGAGCTTTTACTCATCCTGAGTGATCTATTAATAACACCGTCAGTTACTGGCTATTTTTAAACAGTCTGTTTTTTAAGAAGTATATCGAAGCTCAGGTGTTATTTGGAAAGACAAACATATCAGATTCTTTTTTTAGGTTGAACTTCAGGTCTGTTTTCTATCCTTTTATATAAAGAAAAGCTGAGATTATCTGGTGTGTTTTCTCCTTGTACTACTATGCTATGATGTGCAAGTTTGTACTAGCTTGTTCTTGCAAATATTTGTTTTATATGCACCATCTAATATATTCACATTTAAATGCTAAAATATTGTTTTATTACAAATTTGTTAACTTTATTTGTGCTAATTTTTTGCATTTATTTGAAGTTTGGTCATTTGATTTTGGTTTGCTCTGCTGTGGATCCTCAGCTCTCCTCATCTCGACTCCAGATGATAAACCAGATTTAACTTTGCTGTTTGAAGAATTTTAGGTGATGTTCATTTCACAGATTTTAAAATTCACTCTATTAAACCATCCGACTATTCAATTATCTGTCATCTTTGGAAACGAAATAAACCCTTTAATCACAAATCAAACACATAGAAAAGCACAATATTATGTTTTTAACGCAATGCACCAGACAACCTTGTCAAAGCAAATGGTATTTAGAGAAAAGAAAATTATTGTAAAATTATTATGAAGGCAAGTGTCAGACTGTTAGCCATAAAATAAGACCTTGGACCTTTTAACGAGTGAGAAAAAATAAATACTAATATGAAGTACCAGGGTCTCTTTGAATTCCATCCAGAATCTGTGAAGATAACAAAGTCCTGATTGAAGGAAACAAAAACGTAACCATTTCAAAAACCTGAAGGGTTTCTTAATAACAGTAATTCGAAATCCCATCGGGAATGTGCACAAGGCTGGTTCGAAACGACAAGTACATCTTGTGTGCTCTGATTGCAAAACATACAAAATTGAAACAAAATTTGGATCTTTCTTTGTAAAATAACAGGAACATATTCTTCATAAAAGTTACAGGTTTTTAAGAATCTTTTAAATTTGTGGAGCAAGTTTAAAACTGGAAGAGAGGATTATATGATGTTCACTGTGGGCTTTTATTCTCTGTGGAATTGGTCACTTCTCTGCTGCAAGCAAGAGGTAGTTATCTTGTTTATTTCAAAGTAAGAAAAAGAAACACCAGCTCTCTGGATGAAGGGACAAGCTGATACTTGTCACAACAGGCTGAGCTTTGGATAAGATGCTCAAGCTGCAGATCTGGCAAGAAGGTAAAGAAGAACCCATCAGTGTTAAACCATCAGTCCTCCATTCCTCTTAAAGGACAAATAAATGTAAAGATGGAGGCAGCTGATGAAGGAAGTGAATGTGCTGAATGAAACATCAATCAGTTTAAGAGGCAATGGATAGTGGAACTAAAGTCTTTAATTTGCCTGTAAATTTATGTAAATATTAATCCTTTTATTGCTCTGTAACAACACAAAATACATGAAAAAATATGTCCTCAAGTGGCAAAACACATTTTTATATATATATATAAAAAAAACAGCCTTTATCCTTAGCAAGTTGGGTCAAAACACTTTATCGTGTTACATGCCTCAAAAATTTATGATGTTTTTAAAATTGACCATGGAAAGAGCTGAAGCTACTTTTCTCGAGTTTGACGGCACAAATATTTTTTCTTCTCCTTCCCTCATCTTAAAGCTTTGGCTAGTTGAGAAGTTTGAGCTTTTAAGATGTTTTTGAGGTATTTGCTCCTTATAATACTTAAAATCTTAATCTTAAAAGATAAACTGAAACGGTCTTTGGAGAAAATCCCCCAAAAGAGCCAAAAAATAAAGATATATTATCTTCTGTTCAAGTTTTAAGGAGTAACATGACCTTGATGAGTGTGAATCTGCTCTGACATGTGCTCAGAAATTGACCATTAACTAGAACCAGACGTCAGAGTTCATGCATGCACACCGACACACAGAAGCAGCTCAAGTTAAATTATTCCTTGCATGCACTGAGCATGAGCATAGTAACACACATACATACATACATACACACATCTTTTATCCAAGTGTTCAGTTTCACTGAAATCCTGCTTTTATAATCATTTTAAATAAATTCATTTGACAACATTTAGGAGGAGTTTCATGTTGCACAATGTTGCAAAATTCCATCAAGATTTCTGGTGAAAATCAACAACAATAATAATAATAAAAAAAACTTGCTTCAAGTTTTCTTTTTTCACAAACAATTTTTTTTTCTGAAAGGGTCAAAGTGTTTTTTTCCTGTTTGTTTAAAACTTCCGCATATGAAATGATGAGGGCAACACAGTCTCGCTTATTAACTCCAGTAGGAGTCAAAACTTCTCCAGTGATGAAGACCTAACCCACCATATTTGATCTGAGCAGAGACTTTGTTGCATGAAAAGCCCTGGGCGGCGCTTTAAAGAAGAGCAGTACTCTCGCTCTTCTTCTTTCCATATCTGCCTCTAATGCTTGAGAGTGTACATATTCTTCTCATCCCATGAAGGACCTTTTTTCAAAGGTTCACGATTTATCGCAGACACAGTTTGATCACAGTTTGATCTGCCACATGAAATTGGGTGGAAGGAACATACATTTTTTACTATTTTTAACTACTTACTCTAAAAACATTAACTTGTCTATGGGAGAAAAAAGTTTTCCGGCTTTAACATTTTTAAGGGTTCCTGAAGCTGTAAAACATGTTACATGTTTACACATGGACTAAAATGGATTTGTTATTAGTTAATATTCTAAAACTTTATGGACATGTACAGCTGGGCTGTGACAGCGACTAGCTGGAGACACAAAATTGGGAGAAAATGCACAAATTTTCCATTGCAATCACTGAATTGGTCTCTTAAGTGTTCATACAACAAATCTGTAAATAAATTCAGACATTCATACAACATTTCTGCAAATATTGTACTGATTTTATTGTCACAGTAACTGCCACAAACTTTACTAATTTGTTGTAGTTTATTCTCATTTTATTTGCAATTTTGTTACAGTCAGATTCTCTTATGTGTCCCAAATTAATCACAACTTCATTTTTCAGTTTTTCAAATGTATTCAAAATTCTGGAAACATGAACAAGAGGCACCTCAGGTGAAGAAACTTTGAACCCTGGCAGGATGTTCCAAGAAGTTTAGCTAACGGTGTTTGCAATTGGCCACCAACTGCTGTTGCCCAATGACATATTACCCTTAATGATAATTGTGTTGATGCAATTTTGGTTTATTTCTACAGGAAGCTTTGATTCCTTATAAGTATCTATATAAATATGTAAAGATAATGAAAAAAACAGCTTGACTCGGGTTTGTGAATTAATCTTGCTCATGTACTTTTGACTTAAGCTCTTTGTTGGTCTTTCCCCTCAATTATCAGTGAAATTTGAATTTTTAGGCCAACAACCACTACAAACACTTCTAGTTCAGCGTCTATGGAGTGCAGCAGATTAACTCTTAATTTAAAAAAATGGCAGCCTGTCATGTGAAAAAACAACAAACTAATTAGTTAATTATGAGCTCTTACTGAGGATAGAACAGTTTTAGTCAGGGCCACTCTATATAAAAAAGAATCATTACAACCATCTGCAATCATGGTTCAATTAAGTGTAATTTATATTTGGCAGTGTGGCCCTGTTGTGGGCCCTCTGTGCCCTTCCATGTGCAAACGTGGAGTGCCAGAGGCAGGAAGAACAGCAGCAAAGACCTCAGAGAGCAAAGCGGAGTCGCATCGATGACAGACATTGATTAAGGCAGGCAGTTTGAAAATGAGGAGCTGCGAGGGGGTGGCTTGCAAAGCATGCTGCACAGGGGGAAAGTACAAGTATGCAGCTCAGAGGAGTTCAGAGCTCCTGCTATCAGGTTATCTGACTGAATCAAAACAAGGAAATCAGCTGATCAAACTGCCCAAACCTGAGGTAATCGGTTATATTTTTAACAGTCCAGTTCATCTTGTTCCCACATAAACTGCATTCCCTCATCATCAAGCTGACTCACGGACTGCTTATATTGAAAACGTGAAGCCTTTTATATATTTCCAGAAATGATTAAAAACCAAAGAGCGATATACTTCCACAACA
This sequence comes from Pachypanchax playfairii, assembly GCA_006937955.1. Taxonomy (NCBI): domain Eukaryota; kingdom Metazoa; phylum Chordata; class Actinopteri; order Cyprinodontiformes; family Aplocheilidae; genus Pachypanchax; species Pachypanchax playfairii. Next base: position 2,180,396 of record SSNP01000023.1, read on the forward strand.
GGGTGTATAAGTAAATGATTTTATACTAAAATGTTGCAGAATTCAGGGTTAAATGGAACAAATTGAATCATTTAAAGAGGCGTAATGCATCGCCTCAGGTTGCAAAAGATCCGAGTTAGGCATTTAATGTTTTATATGGTGATGCTATCAGTCTGTAGGATCTAGTGTAATTTAGGGTGACACAACCTTAACAAACTAATCTACTGCTGAGATTAGAAAGCTGCAGCGGCTGAATGACACCCTGTAATGATCAGATGAGTAGATGTGTGAAATCCGTTGAGTAAAAGGGTTGCTGAACATTTTCACACTTCGTCATAAGGAATTAATTCACTTGTTGATAATTCATGTGCAGAGGTATTAGGATCTATGCAGTTATTAAAACTGGATAAGTGGCCCATTAGGTACCTTGGTCTTACATCTCTCCGAGTCTTTAATCAGTCATGATGGGCAAAAAATGACTGAAGGCCTGCACCTTATTTCAATCACATCTTTCCCCGTGGTAAATGAGTCTTTCCTGTTCCAGCAAATGCATCAGAATCCAAATCTGCACAGATGAGTCTTTTAATATGCAGACAAATGCACAAGCAAAGTCATTATTATAAGTATCAAAGCAGAATGATCTTTGGACAAATGTGTCTCATGTTATCTATCTTAATAGATGAAAATAAATGTACTGTATGATTTTGTGAAGACATTTATGTATCGTTCATTACCTTTAATTTCCAGTCAGGCTTAAAAAGGATTTTTGTTCAACTTTTTGAATTAGAATCAGAATTGTTGATAATTTGATTTCTGATTGGTTCACACATTGTTAACAGTCAAGTCAAACACCACAATGCAACACAATCATATTTAGATAATCCAAAAGAGAAATTCTGAAGTACATTGGCTAAAACGTCACCTGACAAAGAGATAGTGATTGTTAAACTCCAGTAACTCTTTATTAGAATACTGACTCCTTACAGATGATTGGTAAAATAATTTGGTAAAGGAATGAAAAACAGAGTACTATCTTTTGTGCATTCTCACAAATCAGTTTACTGATAAAGTGCTTCTGCAATCAGAACCTGCAAGGGTGTAATAATCCTGCATGAAATGGAAGTTGAAAAAAAAGCATGAATCCCATTCCTCACTCACCTTTCCACACAAAAAAAGAAGCTAAGTCCTTCTCCAGCAGTGAAAACTGCACATTACTCTGAACAGTATCGTCACACTTACAGCAGCTGATTAACATCAGCTTCTCTCTTCTTGCTATATTTGTCATGTCACTGCAGGAAAAGGGTGTAAAGAAAATTCCCATGAAAATGATTGAGTTTCAGATTTTCTGTAACACTAACACAAAGTCACGGTAGTTAACAGAATCTGAGCCTCCAAAAACATGACGAAGAAACTGCTTCACTTCTTTCTTTTTTTCATGAACACTGGTAAATATTTGCAGTGAAAAAGACCGGTGGGATTCAGTGGTTAATTCCTGCAATGCATGCCTGCCAGACTTATCCATGCGTAGGAGGCTGAAGGTCTCTGCACCGACCTCCCTCTGATCTGCTGAGCTTATTTATTTGCAATAATCATATGCGCACTCACAGGTATTAAGTACAGTATACATGACCCTCAGTGTCAGCTTAACATGGAGTTTTTAGCTGAAAATTTTAATTAACTCATTTTTACATGAATAAAGGTGAAAGATCAAGGAGAAACTATTAATAATAACAACCTGCTTATCAGTGGATAATTTAGATTTTAGGTATTTGGTAAGTTCAAAAATTCAACATTTATTCATAGCTGATATAAAATATGACAAAAAATCTAATTGAACAAATTAGTGTAAGTTGGTGCAGTGTGTGTTTAAATGTTTATCTAAATGTGTGTACCCTTAGTAAATCTAAGGATGCTATCCCCTCTAATCCTGCCGAGCGTGGAGCCTTGCTCCAGCTTAGTAAGCGTGCACATTACAGATAAAAGATGACTGGATAATTGTGCACAGGGACTGTGTGCAAAGTGTCCTCTTCCTCTATAAAAGGTGAATTTCTAATATAGTGCATGGTACAGAAAAAAAGTGTTGAAACTGATGTCAAATAGGCTTCTTTAAAAAAGAGCTAATGTTAGCAAATCCACTCGTCATTAAACAAGTGCAATTATTGCATTTGTAAACATATTACCACAAACATGTTGGATAAATCCCAATTGTCTCTTTTTGACTACAATTTATTTTGCACAGAAACCCAATGAAACAAACAAACAAAAAAACAACAAAACCCTTCTTCTGTGGTGACTTCTGGGCGGGTGGCAGCCCAGGTCTGTCAACTCATCTGGAGCCGAGGGTGCAGAGCTGCTCGGCAGAGATATCAGTGCCCAAACAAACAAATCCACAGCCACCCAAGCAGAATATTCATAAAACATTATCATGTATGACGCAAGTTCAACTTTTTCCACAAGCCGCAGCTCAATTTTAAGGACACATTGCCTTCAGAGAATTTAAAGAAGGCATGTTGATGTCTAAATTCTAACATTAAGTTGTCCTAACTACATGAAGAGGTGGTTATTCTTCTCTTTTTGTTAATATTGATGAATTCCATCGATGGACCAATCCAAGCAGAACATCCCTCTATCTGTTTTGACTCTAACAGGATGCATGTTGCTGTTATCCCAAAGCAAGAAATGAATCACATGAACATCCAATTTAAGAAAGCAGTGATCAGATTAAGATAAACCAGGATCCGTGTCAGAATCATGGATTGACGTAAAAAGTATTTGACCCACTAAGCAAACATGTATGAAGCAAATTGATACAGAGACAGTGGACACACTGGACAATGGATATATTCTGGAGGCTATATACTCTGTGTGTAATGTGTTATTGATCACTGGAAGGGCATTATTTTGTTTTATCTCTTCTGGCAGTTCAGGGTTCGAGTATATAGAACAACATTGGTGTGAGAAGATTCACAGCTTGGCTTGAGGACACTGGAGGGTGTGAGCCATTAACTGAGATTAATGAGTTAACAAGCTTTGTTGAGCCTAAAGCCAGAATTATTTTTTGCTAGTAGCCTGAAAATGGCTTTCCTTTGACCTTTTTTTAGATTATCATCAGTTATAATAAGCACACAAACTGCTCCAAAGGTTTTGTTCTTATATTTTCTAATAATTCTTAATCAAATCTACCACATTTGCACATATTTGGCTCATTGCATTGCCATGAGGACATGCATTTAATTGTCAAGGAAAAGTAGAAGAAAGTAAAGAGATAAAAACACACACAGCAAGAAGATATTTTGTTTCAAACTAACTTATTTTAACATTATCATTCCTGTTTGAATTTGAACAAAAACTCACTGATCAGTAAAAGATCTGTTGGTGGCAAGTGAAATATGAAAAGAAGATACACTAAATAAAAGATAAACATTTTACTTATCAGATTAAAAAAGCTCATGATTAGTTTGGGATTAGTTATGAGTGAATCAAATAGGAATAAGTTATTGATAACTTATTTATCAGTAACAACTTAATGAGAAAGTACGTATTGTTCAATTTACAGCAAATTTATGTTAAAATTTAGTTCATAGTCGCAAATAAGAGGAAAACAGATCAGGTTATGTTTATTAATTGTTTATTTGATAAGACATTATTTAAAAATTATTATAAATAATGAGCTGTTACTGAAAATCTAAAGAGGTCGTCCTTACATGTGTTGTAATGACTGACTCTGCAGCATCTAAATCTGAGTATATTTAGTTTCTTTAGTCATCTGCCTCATGCCTCCCCATGGAACAGCACAACATGTCTGTTAGTGTACCACTTCATTATGACATCCTTATAATAGACTGATTATTTTATCATTACTTCTAACACTTTATTTTTAGTAAATCCGAAACTCTCTGTGGTTTAAAACGTATGTGTCATTTCAGACCCTTCGAAACAAAAAGTATAAACAAATAAAACTGACAAACAAAAAAGTCATTATCTCAAATTTTGAGTCTGTATTTCTTTCAGCTATTCTTATAAAAAAAGCCTGACAAAGATCAACTTCCTTGGCAGTACAGTGTTCAGATAGCAGGAATATTTATCAACTCAGAGACTGAACCTTGCACTCAGCATTGCACGAATCTGCAGAGCAAACGTATCTACACGCTGTCAACTGAGCTGCTTTAATGTCCTGCAGGGATTCATTTCTATTTAAGTTGGATGTTCAAGGTTAGATTTGAGCCTATTTGTAGGGATCTCAGAGGAAGAGAGAAGAAACTACAGCTCGGCTCGGTTGTGATAATGTCCCCCAAGTGAAAATCAGATTCTATTTTGACCTCACGAATCAGCTTCCTGATTCATTCGCTTCATAGTCTTTAATCTCTGCTCCAGAGTCACATATCAAACTTAAGATGGTAAATGAAAAAAAAAAACATAAAATTTACTCACTGCCTGTGCGTCACATTTTGTCTGAGACATGAGGAAATGTGTCACAAGCTGCACGAGATCAGCTCTGTGCAGGAACATGGAGTCTCTGAAGGGACGAGCCTTCACGCCTGTGCAACATCTGTTGCTTTTATTTTATCCCCGATCTGATTTGCTGCTTTTACAGTATTTCTAACATTTTCAAAAGCTGTTTTCCATCATTTAAGCCCATAGACATGACTTTTTCTGAACTTATATAACATGTAAGGAGATATATCCACTCAACCTATCACCAAACACGACTGCTTGTCGTTTTAACTCTGCAGTGACTTCTTCTCGCTGCCTCTGTAGAATCCACTGACCTTTTTTTTCCCTCCCTCTGTCGGCACGCCGTGCCCTCCAGAGATTTAGCTCTCAGTCAAGATGTGAATGAATGATTGATCCGTGGTTTCAGACTCAAAGGTGAATGACCAGCTTCCTCTCCTCTGTCTCCAGTGAGTCATGCCGCTTTAACCTCGTCACTGTTAAATCATCGATTTTTATTCCCGAGACTCATGTTTATTTTAAAGGCCTCTGTGGTTCATTACACAAGTGAGCACAGCTCTGTACACAAATACTGATGCTCATTAAGGTGGATGTTAGAGCAGCTTTGTGAGACTAGATTTAAAACTCTACCTTTTCTCTTCTTCTCTTCCTTTTTTTAAGGATGTTTTTCTCAGTTATTGCCTATTTTTAGTTCTATTTGGATTCTGGTAGATTTTCACTAAATACATTCAATACTGCAGTATCTAGTCTGTGTCTCTAATGTATATCAAAGCAGTTTCCTTACATTTAGAAATATGTTTTCATGATAAAAATAGAAAACATCACTATCTTGCCTGAAGGGCAGAAACAGACTTCCTTGAGTCAATTAACTGTTTTGCAAAATGCATAATTATAATGTGGGTCATGCACTTCTTGATGTGCACATCAAACTCCACGTTTAAAATTAATATACAATTAAGTAACATGCACTTATAGCAGATCATTTCAATGGATTGTTAATGAATGTTTCCTCAGTCAGATCTTCCCGAGAGTTTTATTTTCTCTTGAAATCAAGACTGAACATCGACATGAAGCAAATACATGCGTATTGATTGTTTTTGCTTTCAGCTGAAGTGATTGCTGTTGGATGAGCCGAGCTGTTAAGCTGCTACGTTTCTCCGCTCCCAAAGCAGTGCTTACTGAAACAACGAGAACAACCGGCTGATTTAAAGCCTTTCAGTTCTTTTAGAATGAAAAGGTTAACAACAAAAACACCAATTTACTCGAAGAAAATCTTTTATAACATAAACCCCGTGGCAGATGGTTGAGAATGTCAACAAGCAAATTGGGTCTACATGTTGGAATTTTTTGTACTTGGACCAAAAAAAAAAAAAAGATGTAAAAGGTTAATTATTCAAAGAATAAAAATATGAGTTTATGTCTTAGTAAATATATACTATACTTCATACAGGACGTTACAGACCTCAGATAATGCTTTACCAGTGGAATTCTTATTGCAGCAATCCTTAAATTTATGAAAAAAAGATTTTAGTTTGGGGATGAATGCAATTAAATATTTTATTATTTGACTAGTTTTGTGGGTTGGTTTTGGGTTACCTGTTTCATCATACAGTTTTGTTCCAGTTTTTCTCTAATTTGTTTTGGTTTCTGCCTTCCTTGCACACCTGATCCTTACTGACAAATCATACCACCTGCATTGTGTCAGTTGTTATCTTCCCTTAGTATAAATAGTTCCTGTTTCTCAGTTTGTCTTAGTCAGATCCTCATCATTCTCTTGTCTATTTTACCCTCACATTATTACATTTGTGTCCAGATTTTGCACAGCTGGTTTCAGTCATTCGTTGGAACAAATGACCACCTCCTGCTGCCTCCATCTTCTACATTTTGGTCCATTTATTTCAAATCATGACAAGTGTTGCCTTGCAGCAAGAAGGTCCCAAGTTTTAAACCTGGCTGGAGCCTTTCTACATGGAGTTTGCATGTTCTTGTTGTGCATGTGTGGGTTTTCTCTACATTTCTCCCACAGACAGAAAATGCACGTTAAATTAATTGCCAACTCTAAATTGGCCTGGATGTGTGTGACAACCAGTTCATCTCTGTGTCCCCTGCCTCTCTCTCACTGACTGCTGGAGAACAGTACCAGCCCCTCACGACCCTCTACAGCAGGGGTGTCAAACTCCAGGCCTCGAGGGCCACAATGCGGCTTCAACACACCTGATTAAAATCTTCATGTCAGGGAGTCTCACAGAAGCCTGTTAACGACCTGTTGATCCGAATCAGGTGTGTTGAATCAGGAAAACACTGAAAACATACAGGATAATGGCTCTTGAGGTCTGAAGTTGGACACCCTCGCTCTACAGGAATAAACAGGTACAGTAAATAAATGATGGATGACAAGCTGACACAACTCATTCACAATCTCAATTAAAAAAAAACAAAAAACTTATGCTGTATAAAATGTAATGTAAAACAAACAAGAATGCAATAATTAGCAAATCTCACAAAACTATATTTCATTTTCAATTGAACATGAGCAACATAAAAACACACACCTACATAAACACACACATTATAAATGGACAAGGTAATTAAAAACAAAAGCATTAGAATGATTATTTTCTGACTTATACATGCGAAAGGTGTGTGTGTATGTGAACACACAATAATGCTAATTAAGTTACACACAATCTTGTGTATTCATTTACTGCACCAGAGCAATTACCAGACCTCTACTTAACCCTTAAAGCCATGAAATCCAATTTCATGACCATGTCAAATGGGCTAAAAGTATGTATTAGGATCTGGCTTTTATTTTCCTTTTTTCTTGCTATAAAATAATGATTACAATGGTTATCACCTCTCAGGATGGATTCAGCAGACAAGAATATGCATGAGTTCTTTAACAATCTTCTGTGTCCTTTAGGTGGGAGGGCAAGGCTTTGCTTATCTTATACACGTCCTTTCTGTTGCCTACAAGAGAAATGGTACTTCATTCATTATTGCCAAGATGGCCCTGACAAGGGAAGCCAGATTTGAAATGAATGTAGCGTTAATTATATGGTCTGACAGCACTTTATGCTGAACACATGTCTATTCCACATTCGGTTATGCAAAGAAAAGTCTCCCTCTGGGAAATTACTGGTACAATAATTATCTACAGGAAATGAAATATGTCTGATAAATGCTAAAACTGTACACTTTAAACGCCTGTCAGACTTTACAGAGTGGTATTATCCACTTAGTGAACCACTTTCCATCACGACTTCATGTTACGGCCAAATTTCCAAGTTAGAATCACTATGAGGTTAATGATCCCCCCCGAACAGTGTAATTTCTTAAGGTTTATGAAGTATAGAATATTACACGTAAAGATATAAGTAAATAGAGATCATAAAAAGCTAAAGTAGCTTGTAAATGGTTATTGGAAAAAGTGGGGATGTTGTAAAATATTTAAATAAAAAAGTAGCATCTGTCACAAGTAATGTGCTGCAACTTGGCACCTTGTCACCAAGTAATGTTGCTAGTAATTAATTCCCCAGACAGTATTTAAAAGCAGTCTTGCTTAAATGCCTCTTTAAATGGTCTTTAACTTTTAGTTAGGAGCTGCTCTTTTAGGCACCTGACCTTGCAGTGTTTGCTCCATAAAACTGATCCATGACTGAAGAGTTCTAGAAACACCAAATTTGCTCCACTGCACTGAATGATCACCTTTAAGGAAAAATCAATAGGATTTGCCCAGTTTGTCACTTCTGCATTTTCTTATCTCCTGCACACCTCTCTACATTCACTCTCTGCTAATGGAGTGATGATTTTGAAAGGCTCAAAATGGACTCAGCTTGCAGGATAGAAAGCTCTTCTGACTTCTTGTTCCAGACAGAGAATCCAGACACTGAAGCTGAGATCTGCAGGAGAGGAGGATCCGCCGCTGCATAATGAAACTCTCCTGCAGACAAGCACACATGCTCACAAGAAAGCAAAGGCTGCCAACACGGACACACATTTAGAGACACTAGCACAACTACTCAGTGGCTGCTCCCACAGCTCTTCTCTCTCAATTGCCAGGTCTGGAGGTGGCGATGGTAGCTGTGCTGTTCAGGAAGAGACTGGAATAGGAGAGAGTGGGAGAAAGTAGTTTTGCTGGTTTGTCAAAACCCCTCACAGTCAATCTCCTCCTCTCACCAGTCGTATACCTGCACAAAAATCTCCTCTACCCCCTTTCTATCCACCCTCCTTCTAAATGCACTGCTGGATTGCATGTATCACAGCCACTTTTTCAAATCTGCTCCATGTGAAAACTCTATTTCTTTGTCAGCATGTGCTTTAAAATAGTAAAAATGTATTTTGACGTGAGGGCGAATCTTTTGAATGGCTGAAATTTGGAATACAAATTCATTCAGTTGTTTTTGTTTTATTTGTATGTAATTCCATACAACTATTAAAGCTATTATATGTTTTATCTGACCAAAATACTGAATGACACGTGGGGATTTGGCAGTTTTCACTTGGCAAGCTAGTCGTGCTTCAATTACGTATTAGGAATCCTGTTTGTTAACTGTCCGATATGGATCCCGATGGGTTATTTAAAAAAATAGTCTGCTCATTTGTGCTTTAAATGAGAGGGGTGGAATGAAGTGCAACATATTGTGAAAGAGCTCTGGATGAGAACAAACAACCCCACCCACACATAATTAAAAAAAGGACATAAACCACCGTGTGACACACTGCTAGCTAAAATAACTCACACATTTTCAGAATATCAGACTATACTTATTTCTTTTGTATGTCGCACTTTACAGTTCTGTTCACATCCGAGCAGTAACTGCTAGTTTTTCCCTGCTGATGAGCTAGTATTTTTCTTTGTCTTTGGAAAAAAAAAAAAAAAGCCCTCGATCAGTGTTGGATCTCCCTGATTCTGTGCACTGAGACACCAGCTGCTTGAAAAATCAGCCTTAGGTGTAAATTGACTTTTTTCAATCCATAATCCATAATTACACTATGTAATTATAATTGGTAACATTTTTGAACATTGTTTATTTTCACTTTGAACATTTTTACAAGCAAAAGCTGCTCATTAGTTAAAAGTAAGTTATAAATATTAGAAAAAAGATACATCTCAATGTCATGTTGTATTTAACTATTTTGGAATCGCTAATGTTCCTTGTGATTTCTTACATCCCACATCACCAGTTGATATTATTTTTTTTCCATCATTTCTAAAATTATTTTGGCAGCTTTTGCTCTCAGTTGAGATGAACTGATCTGCCGTTTTCCTGCCAGAGAGCCGATTTAGATGTGCAAATTCTCGTCCAATTTCTTCTCACTCTGTTTCAAACTGTTCATGCTAGATGTCGGACTGAAATCAAAAGAGCTTTATCCTTAAATAGCAGAAAAACAGTTCTGCTGTCCCCCAAACTGCACTCTACTCTCTGCTATGAGGCCCAGAGATGCTTTAGATCAACTATAAATACAGAACATGACACAGCTTTCAGTTATGACTAAATAAAAGTACCAAAAACAGTGTTTTATTCTCCTCCAGACCAAAAGGGGCACAGTTACATCCCTATTCAAGTGAAATAGTAAAATACTTTGCAGTATCTTGGTTACTTTATCTGATTTAAAAAGCAAACACCTAAAAAATTTAAAACTGTACATTTAACTTAGCATTTTTAAGAAGAAAGCAACAGTTTCTGATGCTGTACTTCGACATTCATAACAGTTTTTAATTGTTTTTTAATGTACCCCCCAACATCAGAGCAAATATTTATAAGCTTTCAAGCACAACAAGTAAAAAATAGTTAAATCATTTTGAAGTCAAAAGGTTTTTCGTATGCAAAAATAATTAGAAACGTATCTACATGCAGCTCCACCTTTATTCCTCGGTGTATTAATTACACAGAGCAAAGTGTGGATGTCAAAAATATGCCAGTGATTCACCTCCGAGTTCAGTGGACTAAATTTAGGTTCCTGCTGCTGGAATGCAAGTAGCATTTACACGGTGTGTGTGTACATGTGTTTGTGTAACTGTGAAACACACCTGAAGTTGTGTTTTAATAATTACAGATGGTTGGCCCTTCTGTATCTTCACTGGCCTTGCATAGCAGGAGTTTATGAGGTGCATGAGCTTCATTGTCCTAATTAGTTTTATTGTTTTCACCTGGAAAGGTGTGAAGAACAGACATGCTTGGCGTATCTCGCGGGGAGAGATTAGTTTTTGCTGCAATGGTCAGCAAAAACTTTTGTTCATTGATTTTTTGGTTTTATAATGAAGTTCTTACTTTCTAAACTAAAGTTTTCAGTCTCAATTTTATGTTTCTTTTATGTTTATGTCGATAGATAGATAGATAGATAGATAGATAGATAGATAGATAGATAGATAGATAGATAGATAGATAGATAGATAGATAGATAGATAGATAGATAGATAGATAGATAGATAAGAAATTACAACAAAAAGAAAAACCTATCTAAAGTATATACATACATTCTCCATAACATTCAAAAAAGTAATGAGAAGAAAAAAAAACGTATAAACTCTCACCCCACATACCCTAAACCAGTAATATTATCATGCCCACTGCACCCGTCCCTACCTACCTACTCGTGCACACATACAAGTGCAAATACACATTTACACACACACAACTATACCTATATACGTAAATAGGTTGAGGAAAAGTTTTTACCCACAATCCTGGTCTGACTGTTCACACTCTACCCTGATTTGATCTGATTTGCCTTGTACACAATCCACCTACTGTCATTGCTGCAATATTATGTATATATTTATCCCCCTTCAGTGTGCCGTCTATTCTATTCTGTTATCTTATTTTTACTTACTGTACTTTATAAGTTGATATTGTTGATGTACAAAATACATTTCACTGTACATTGTGCACAAAAAACTATCCAATCTAATCCAAAAATATACACATACAGTATGTACATTATATACACGTAACCATAGTACCACTTCAAGACATCTATGACTCCCATAGACATTGTTAAACATAGACACCCGTATATATACCAACAAAGTCCTGCTGTACACACTAAATATTTACTACTATTTACTTGTGCAATGTATATGTAAATACCTATCCAAAATCCTTTTCCTATATTTAAATTTAAACTGTTTTATGTTTGGACATTGCTTTAACTTTGTTGTTTTTGTTCCACAGCTTCACCCCACATATGGATTTGAGATGGGGAGTCAAAGTCGTGGATTCCCCTGCACAAAAGCAGAAGTTCCTCTAACTGGTATACAGCACTCACCTGTTCTTAATCAGCACTGATAAAACTGAATTGAACTAAATCCAGACAGCTAACTTCTGATATAATTTGCTTTATCGTACCATAGTTGTAGAAAAATACTTTATCCAATGTAATTGGATAAAAGGCTTTTCTACGTGTGACAAACAAGTCCACATATAGAGAAAAATGTAAAATAGTTTATTTCATCTGCAGAAAAGATTCCAAGGTGTTAAAACACAGCAGCTGAGTGCAGATATGCTGTAAGTAAAAGGGCGTCTCATCTTCTCCTCCGCACACACAAACACTTTCAAATTGCAATGCAGATGGAAGCTTCAGCTAAGCTTTGCAGAAGGGTTAAAATCTGATGAGTTTTCAGGGAAGGTGAACAATTTGTCTTGCTGCTTAGTTTTATCCAATCACACACAAGGTTTTCCTAATGCTCTTAAATAATAAAATGCTTCTTAAATCCAAGCACAACTTCTAAACTATTTTCTTTAAGTTTTAAAATTATTTTGGCATTCAGGTAACCTTAAAATATTAATCACTTTGCTTCATAAGTCTCAAAGTTGGCATTTTAATTTAATTCTCTAATTAAAACCTTTTTATACTATTGATTATATGCTACAGTGCAGCTTGAACTAAACCATCGGCTCTCATTAAAGTTTGTCTTTAACGTGGTGGTGAAACAGATGTCACACCATTAGAGTTTAAACTAAACTAGCACAAACCTCCTTTTTAAAGAAAAAACTCAACGGTTGAATGAGCAAATATGCACGGATACAATTTTCCCGTCACAGTCGTTATGAATAATTGTTATCATCTGTCAGCAAGAGACAAGTTGCCTGCAGCAAAGGGACACAATATTACCCTCCCACAAAAAGCCAGAGGCAGAAAAAGAACAAAAAACCAGGAAACTAATAATTTTACAAAACACACACAATGTGTTCTTTTAACAGCTATAGATTTAATAATAGTCAGTCAGACCCATATGTCTGTGGTCCTACTCTTCAGAATTATATGTGTTATGATGTCATAATGACCTGTCCAGGGCGTAACCCCACCTCTCACCCAATGACAGCTGAAGATGGGCACCAGCCCCCCGTGTGACACTGCACAGCAATGAGGAGGTGGGGATGATAGGCGGGTGACTGATGTCATAATTTGCAGTTTTTGAAGGACCCAGAAAACAGACAGGAATATAAAATGTAGTAAAACATGTAAAAACAAAAAACACACGCAGGTAAACCAAAAAGAAGTGAACAAGGAAGCGGTGGAGTGCACTGCATTGCAGGTCACGTAGAAGAAACGGCACATGTCACAGAAGAAACTGACAAAATTGTAAATGTAGATGTTTTTTGTAATTGTTTCTGATATTTACTTGTTGAAATTTTTGACCTCCCTTTGATGCACAGCTCCTCATGAAATCACCATCAGAATATTTTACTGCAGGCTTTCTGCAAAACCCAAAATACTATCCTAAATTTTTTTTTCTTTTTTCACTTACTGTCTCACTTTTTTATTTATGTTTCAGAGACGCATGTCCAGCTTTTACGTTATGTGTTTAGGGATGAGTAGTTGCAGCGCCTGAGAAACCCCAAATCAGCAGAACACTAATTTTTTTTTAAATGTAAATTGTTATTTAACTTCTTTCACTTTTGTTTAATTGTAACTTTTCTTTGGTTTTATTACAGCAAAATAAAATACTGAGCTTTAGCTTTAATTTAAAATTTCAGATAAAGTGTGCTGCTTTTGCTTGCCACTAAAAGTAGCATAAGATAATGTAGTTTTAGAAACCACACATGGATTCATAAATCATACAACACTGGGCAGCCTGCCAGATGTTGGAAGTTTTTCTGAAAAAAACAAAAAAACAAACAACAACTAAACTCTTTAAAACCCCTCCACAACAGTCAATGTTCTGTACTTGCATGGCCAAATCTTTGCACTTACTTACTTACCTGCTCCAACACACCTGATTTTAATAATTGATTTATTTCTTCAACATATTATAAAGTTCTAGAAGTGAACTTTGATGACCAGGACTGGAGAGCACCTGTTAGTGATAAACAATAACAAAGAATCAGAGAACAAGGTAAAAAAGAAAATAAATGAAGAAAATGTATCTGCAATTTTCATTAATCAGATAATCAATTCTTTGCCAAAGTAGGTTTATACTTGTGGTTTTAAGATAAATCCACTTTTAATAATTTCTTCTTTAAAACAGACCCTCAGTTTTGCCTTTCTGCTCATTAGCATACTGTAGCTTTGCCCAAATGGTTTTTGTTTGTTTGTTTTGGACTGCAAGGGTTTTTCTCCTGGCACGCAGTCCATGCAGGTCCAATTTATGTAATGCCTTTCTAACCGTAAAAGCAACAACTACAGGAGTTACCAGCAGACCCTGTGATTACATTTCTGCTGCTTTCAGGAGATTTAGTTTTATTTTTAAGATTTACTCTATTAGATTTAATGGCATGGCCAGTTTAGGATAAAGTAGTGAAGTTTTTTGAATCATAACAAAAAACTTTTATTATTCAAAAAAACTAACAAACAGATGAAAGTGCAGAAATCTAGAAGGAAAGGAATTTCGGTGAAGATAAGAATAAGATTTCTCTACCAAAAACAGAACTTGGACAAACCATTGCCATGGATAATCAAACAATGAGACAGAAAAAAACAAGAAATTTATACAATAACTGGGTTAATTAGCAGATAAACGGAGTGAAAGGACAAAGCAGTGGGAAACACTGGAACTATAGGGACTCTAAAGCAGATAAAATCTGACAAAATCAATATGATCTTTACAAAAACCTGAACAGAGAATACATGGAGCCTTAAATAATATAACATCAAAAGAAACAGGAGCTCCACCAAAGAAAAAAATCCATGACAGACTCAAATAAAGCATGAACATCAAGTTCCCAAAAAACTTCTCTAAATCAGATTTAGAAGTTGTTCAAAATCATAACTCAGGAAGTTTTGAATTATCTAAAGGATTTTTCTATTCCTTTAGTTGAAAGGTTATAAATGGTAAAACTCATTCTCATGGTTATAATCAGTTTTATTTGATGCTGGCTGGATGTTTACCACAGAGTTGCATCAACTTAAGTTGTTTAGAAACATTTCATCTGTTTCATTTTTGCTCTCTTCTTTCTCTCCTTCATATTTTCGTTTTTGTACTTCACATTTCATCGTAAATAGCTCTGAAAAGCAGGACCTGCAGGTTTACCACCTGTGGAGGAGTCATCATAATTTGAACACAGTGTTATGTGGCTACACATGTTGCTGCAAAACTAATATGTATTAATGAAGAATTCTGGTTCTTTCTGTCTTATTTAGGTTTTTTAACTCTGTGCTGAAGGATTTTTCAGAGTCTGGAAGTTAAAATTTTCATAAATAAATAAAAATAGGTAAAGCAAGATCTTGTCAGGCCCCAAAACAATTAAAAACACCTCTTTTATTTTAAATAAGGGGGTCAGGAGATCTCCACAACACGTTAGTGCAAGTTTTTTTTTCTACAGAACTGTTTATATGTCTGAACATCACAGTTATTCTTGTCTTGATGCTTTTATTAATGCATCTTCTGATTCTCTGATTGATAATGTGGACTGAAGATGATGGAATCACTGAATTATTTGCAATTTCACATATATAGATATAAAACACAATTTTTTAAGAGATCTATTAATTTGCGTGATCAGTTTTTCATACTAAACCTTTTCCTTTTCTAAAGAGGTCTAACTGTTAACTTTTGTAAGACTTTCATACTTGTGTTTTCTAAGTCACTCCGTTAATCAATCAACATACTTTATCAATCCCTGAAGGGAAATTAAGTTTTGTTGTAGCTCAGTTCTTCTTCAGGGAGCCATTGTAGAGTGTTATAGCTGTAGCTAAAACATCATTCCAGGAAAGAACAACCTTTTGTAATGTTGTTTTTGTCATTTTTTTAAAAGAAAGAATGTTTCCACCAGGTGCAGGTTCTCGCACCACATTTTTTTGTTCTTTTTTATTAGTTTTATTTCTCACAGTTGAGTGACTCATTTTACTTGAACTAATCTGATGATCCTTTTTGAAATTCATTGACTGACTCACAGGCTTCCATGGCTTTATTTTCTGAAGTCATCAGAGAGCTTTAGATGTATCTGCATGATGATGCCACTTATTTGAATAACAAAGCAAACATTAGACCCTATAGATCTCAGACCAACATGACAGGTTCCATGTGTCTCTGCGTTTATCAGTTCTAATAGCTTAATTTGGAACCTTGTGATTTTAATTGAATGCTTTTGAAGATATGACAAATGCAGAACTGCCGTTACTTTATTTGATCTGACAGTTTTGATGTATTAAAATTCTGAAACTAAAATAATCCATCCCACCACAATTTACTGTAAGTCATAGTGATAGAAATGAACTTAGGTGACCCTTTGACCAACATTGGAGTCCTTAACTGAGTGAAAAGGAGGGGTGGTGGAGAAGAACTCGGGCTGAACACTAAGTGAATAGGAATGCAGCATGGGAGAAATGTACAGGATCAGGCAACCGCTGCCATGTTTGTTCAGTCTGACTGTAATGATGGTGCAGAATAGATGTTTTCAATCCTTTCCCCCTTTTTCTCGCAGCCACCATCTTTCACAAGCAATCAGACAATCAGCGAGTAACATAGTTTGGTCATGGTCCAGAGTTAAGTTGTGACAGACTGTAAGGAGTTTTGGTTTTGACCGTTACAAGGTCAGCTGAAGGCTGTTTGACAGTTACATATAAATGAATGGGAGAGTAACATTTAAATGTCTGTTCAGCCAACCTGTTCTGTGAATGTTCCCAGATTTTTCGGCATAACCCAGGAAACATTTTCCTGACACTGAATTAGCTTGAAGGTGAGCGAGCCTATTTTCTCAGCCAGAGTATTTTATGTCCTTGTGGATGAAAATCCTAATTTATCCTCCCAGAAAACACGGATGAAATAAAACTTATTTATCACTTTTTATTTATGTAAGTCAGTGCATATTATATATGTGCTTAGTAACACCAGCTTGTTTCATCTGCAGTGAAAAATCTTCTGTTTTTCTGTTTGTCACTTTTCAAGCTCGGCTCATTTGTGCATTAAGAATGGCTTTGAACTGCATTATGAAACTATGAAGCATCTGTTTAAATGTGTCCAGGAGGAAAAGCATTTTATTAAAAAACACATCAGTCAGCTGTTTGTACAGATTATTCCTGCTGTTTGATGAAATATGATTCTAATTTTACTTGCAAGCTTGATGGAAGTGCCTTCATAAAGCTGGTGTGACACGCCCTCTTTAGATGTGCTGAAACTGAAACCCTCCACCCATTCTGATTCTTTCTCTAACAGAAACTCATATTCAGAATAGCAGTTGTTTGCAGTTGAAATAACGGTGTGCAGGGTTAATGTTCCCATCTTCTCTGTGTAAATGGTCTCTTCTGTCTTAAAGCGCACTCCTTTCAGTTGAAATAAGTCACATTTATTGTACATTTATTGGACTACTCTTGACTTTAGCAAGAGTTTTAAACCTCAGCTGCTTGTATATAAAACCATACAAGTTCTACCTCAGCAGAATAATATGCTACTTTAATTCTGTAGGAGGTGCTGAATGGATCACTTGGCACCTTGTCATGAAATGCAAGGTGACAGTTAAAGGCTTGCCACAGCAGATTTCATCATCCGCTAACTCATTCATCAACTAGATATTAGCTATTCTTTTGAAATCGTGTTTTAATTAATCAGGAACCAGGACTCTCTTGTCTATTATCCCCAGTTTAAAAGGATAATTAACTCGGTGAAAATAAAAACGTAACTCCAGAGATGTCTTCAATTTTATCCCCTCTGTAATAATTGAATAAGTCAGACTTTTGCATATTCTCAGATATGTGCTGGTGATTCATGGCAATGTTAGCTGGCTGCAAGGAGGCAGATCTGCAGAGAAACTCTGGCGTTTATCAGAATGAGTTTAGTCAAGTGGGAAACATACATTTGGAGCCACTGCTAAATCCAATTTGATTTCATGCTCCCAAAGTATTAGATTTTGTCATGAGGCCTATAAGCCTTTAACTTCTTAAAAGTATTCTTGGGGGCCAAAGGGAAGGGAGGAACCATATTGAGTTAAAAGAAGACCAAGAGCTGAGCAGAATACTGAGGATCTTGTCATCTCCACCTCTTACACCTAATATAAGAGCCAGCGAAACATCTTTCAAGTACATCTGTGAAGGCTGCAGTGAGGAATCAAGAGAAGAGGAGGAGGGATGTGGGAACAGCATGAGAGAAGTGAAAAAGGAAATTGCAGGAAAAGCAGGCAGACACTTGTTTTTAGATCAGTGAGAGCCAGGCTTTCCAGAGTGCTGAAATTCAAATTTGACTAGATTAGATTATTTCTTGTTGCAGGCTGTGCTGTCAGTCTGGCTTTTGTCTCCTATTAAACTGTAATATTGGTGTCGGAGTTCATTCTTTGAACACAAAGATAATGACTACAAGCAGAGCCTTTCACCTCCGGAGCTAAAAATACAGACAATGCCCCGTGTTTATTGAAATACAGACTAATACAAGGTTTTAAAGTTGATTTTATATACAAATTAAATTATGGTCAACTTCTCTAGCACTTTAAAGCCGACACAGGAAGTAATTGTCAGAAAATTAGAGATTTTTATTGACTCTATTTTGTTGTATTGAATTTTATTTTATTATTGGCTGACATATTAAATTATATCAATATGATAATCATATTAATTAGATTGTTAGCCAGGATGGAGCAGACATGTATACGATTTAATAAAGCTGATTTTTGCAGAACATATACTAACCCTGTTAGATAACTGTCTAAAAATTGGGTGTATTAAACTTATTACATTTGACATAGAGTTAAACACCTTGTTGATATTTTCCTGTAAGAATCCCTGTAATAACAGATGTTTGTTTGTAATTGTAAATCCCTTGTTTTATATCTCCTCCTGTCACCTTTGGCAATTTTCTTTGAACACTGAATTTAATAATAAATCCGACTGACCTGTTTTATGATCCCCAAAGGTCTTTGTTGCATTCATTTGCAAACACATATCTCTTTTGCAGGTAGATTTCTAGTTGTATTTCAGCTAATTGGCTCCCGCTTTTAAACAACCCCATCAATTAATGACTGTCTTGCAGGCACAGCTGGAGTGAAATGTCGCTGACACAGGCACCGGGTTCAATAGCACAGCTCAGGGCACCCAGAACAAATGGCTGAACAGTTGCTATTAGGCGTATGAATTGTAAACATCACTCCAGGTGAAATTAGCGAGCCACAGATCCGGCTAATGCACTATAATGACAAACGTTTGTTGTGCAAATAAATTATATTTCATTACAAAATAAGAACATTTGTTGAAATGATTATAATTACTTAAGCAGACTAATTTGCTACTCTGTTTTCTTGTTTTTCTTCTCGTGACATATTACATACAAAAATCCTTTTTGTTATATAATACTCCTTTAAATATGCATCACAAAATCAAAGTAAACAATCACTTGTGGACAAGAAAAACAGCAAACCCAAACCACATCTAAGAATACATGTTTTATTTTTCATGGGAGTAACCACAATCCTTTCTCAGCTGTGTGATATTTTCATGCTCAGGCTTGTGGTTAGGAAAAACCAAGAAATCAGAACAAAATGGCACAACAGTATTTTTTTTTTCTCTAGCAATATGTGGCTTGCTTCTGACAAAAAAGAAAAGGAGACAAACTCTACTTCTGAAACCACTATTGATCAAACAGCCAGTGAAGTTCTTATATTGGATAAATGTTGTTTCATTGCTCTTTTTTTTAATCCATATATTTTAACGTTAGAGGAGGAGAAAAACTATATTTTGTGTGTGTAAAAGCCTTAAACAGGATCTTTACATGTGGATTTTGTTTTGAGAAACCAGATACCCAAGGCAGTCTTCAACCTTGTGCAGAATTATTATATTAAAAGGACACAAGTGCACAAGTGAGTGAAGCCCGAGTTGCTTTACTGGTTTGAAAACTCAAAACTCTCTACTTTTGCAGCTATTGGAGTTTCTGACTCCTAACACGCAGTTCGGTTCTGTTTTCATTTGACTTTATTTGAGAGTGTTCTTTCTCCAAATAAGACTTTATAAATTATCTGACAAATATTTCACCAGGTTTAGCGCAGTGTACAGTTGAGATATAAAATGATAATGTTGCAGATAGTCAACAATCTGCTCATTGAAATTCTGAGTCTGATAGAGGTTGTTCTTATTTTCCCATAACATGATTAATCTATAATGTTACCTCAGGCTGTGTATTTGGAAGTGCAAGACGCGCTTCACCTCTAGTGCTGCAGACACTTATTGCTATTCCCATCACATTTCTGCTTGACATGAATGGATTTTCAACTTGTCTTAGGTTTAACCCTCTTCGAATTTGGTGCAGGGGCTTCATAAAACAACATCCAGGGGATGATGGGCCCTTCAGTCAACTCAAGACTGGGATTCTGATACCAACATAGGAAAGTCATTATGTCATAATTGGCTGTCTGCTACTGCAGAACGCATCTTCTAATGCATTGCTCACTGGTAATTTTACAGGTATTACCAAAATACACATTTGCCTGCTGCTACATTAATTGGTCTAATTATGCTGATGTACAGCACATTGAGCTGCATGCTGCTGGCTCCGTCCAGTTCTTTTCATAGAACACAGTTAAAGGATGAAGGCTAATGAAGTGATTTTTTTTTCTGTGACTTTTTCTGTGGCTCATGCTGAATTATGCTGAATTATGATTCAAAGTACAAAGAGGGAACAAACACAAATGTTGTACAGTTATTAATTTCCCGTTTGTTATTGTTTTAATAGAAGGTGGTTAAAGCGGCTCTTATTCTTGGATTCAAACAATAATTCTAATTGTGTTGAAGATCAATAAAGACAAAAACCAGCAATATGGTGACAAAGTGTAAGACAGTAAATAGTTATCATTTTAGATTCTAAAAGGAAGTAATGCATCATTTATCAGAATAAATGTAACATATGATCAAATTTGGAGAAGTGGATTATCAGAATATATGGGAAAAAACAAATAAATACAAGTTAAAGTAAAGTTACTGAATGAAAACGGTAAGAAAACTATCAGTGAAAACTATCATTGATTTATTTTCTTTCGTCACATTCAAAATGTGTCAAAGCTTTCAAATTCCTTATCCTGCCTTAAAAAAAGAGGAGCAAAAGTGACTTTCTTTTGCCGTTTCTTGCTCACAGCCATAAACATAAATGACTTAGGTTTGTGTGAAATTTCAGCTTTGCTGCTGAGAGCTGGCGTAACCAAACCGCCAAAGTCCTGGCGACTGCTTGCAGCATGAGACTAACTCTTGTTGACACCTGGACATGCATGAGGAGAAGCAACACAAAGATAAGCCCCCCTCTTTTTAATGTTAATTTGGATACTAATAAAATGAACATGTTTGAATCTGAACATGGGAAATTTGCAGTTATCAGTTGGATCCAACAAAAACATAGATTACTACTGTCATGTGAAATATATTCTACTTATTAATGCATGGAACTCACCACTGCATGACATAAAACAGAGCACTATTCATTTAAATACCTGTCTATATGCAGATTATAAATAATGGAGGACATATATTTAGTTCAACATATGTGATTCATGGTAATAGCTTTTATGATAGACATTAAACCTACAGTATCATCACCAATAGGAACCATACATTATATTTCATGAATTTATTATAACAATTAAATGTAAATTTGTGTTTTATTCTGTATTTTATCATGAGATGTCACATATAAAACAAATGCAAAACATGTAACTTTATTTGTTACTGTTTCCACATGTCTGATTACACAGTTACATCTTGTGGTCTGATTTTTTTTTTCCATTTTTTTTTAAACAACATGTAACAATTTTGTAATCAGTCACCATTTCTGAGGAAAATCTTTAAAGACAAAAAGGCAAATGCACATCAAAAGCAGACATGTTAATGCAAAGAAAGTAAAAGGAAGGGCAAATGATCTTTCTGTCTGATGTTTGTATGAAGTTAAGCCACTATCTAAAATGAAACATTTCCTGTTGAAATTTCTTCATCATATTGCTTTATATCCATGAAGGTGTGTGTATATATACTTTTCCTTTGGGATATGCTTCATTTTTAATGCTGTTTTAGGCGTCCATCATCTTTAAACCCAAATTTCAAGGTTAATCTTGCTGTGTGAGGAACTTCAACTTTGATCAAAGGCCAATAATTAACTCTCACACCATGTTCTTTCTTTTGTGTTTGCTCTCATTAACTCTGATGTCAGTTATCGAGTTAAAATTTACTGAATACTTAAACACACAAATATATGCTCGTTTCCACTTATAAGAAAACATGTTTTTTGTAATGTTTGATTATCTAAATATGTATTTTTAAATATTTTTAAAATCCTTTTTAATGTTAATTGTATATGAAATAGTGATTTTGGTTCACAGCTGCTGTAGTATGTAAAACAGCCAATAGGGGTAGCGTGTGATTCCCCCGCCCACCCCTTCATAAAAACAACTTTGTATAGACATTTCATTTTAGAATTATACTGCCTCGAAAATGATGGTCGTATAAAATAGTTATGCTGTAATGTAATGCATTGTTTCCCAGTGCTGGTGTAGAAATCAGAGACACGCTTGGTGTGCAGAGAGCAGTGCGTCTGTTGGCTCTACAGTTGTTTTATTTCAGTTCGCTGTCCAGCTGCTGGTGGTGCTGAAAGTTTCCCCTCTGCGCCTCCGACAGACTTAAACAAACAATTAAGAGATATTTCCGTTTGTATTGCAATCACGAGAAATATCCTTTAATTGTAAGGTTATGCCTATCAAGAAACTCCGTTGCTTCTTCTTTCTTTTTGTAACTGTGAACACGCAGGGCAAACAGGAACTGGTAAAATGGTGTCAAACACACTAAGATCTCACAGAAAAGAAAGAACACTTTGCCGTGAAATTTGTTGGGCTTCGTCCTTTTGTTTCACTCTTAACTCCGGTGCTGTCGATCGTTGTGGCTTGTGTCACGTCTGCTCCCCATCCATCAGCCCTCGAAGAAGATCTCTGTGTGGAAATCCTTTTCTCTGCCACATCAGCTGCGCTCCGTCACCGCTGGAGAGTAACAGACGACGTCTCTCAGCCGCGTTTCTCCCTCACACCTCACCCGAAAACACCAACTTCTTTCAAAAGTTCTCACCTCCGTAGACGCCTTTGGTTAAATCTGTGTGTTGATTTTTCAGTTTTTTTTTTGCTTGTTAAGCGTTTGTCACGCCGTCTGTTTTGCCTGTTTCCGCCTTTAACCCGCGCGCTCAGTTATCGGCTCTCCACGCGTCTTTCTCCGGCAAATCCAGATCATTTCTAGCCGGCTCGTCGGGACAGCAGCAGAGTCGTGAAGTCTCCGCAATCACGTGACAGAGACAAGACTGAGGAGAGTCAGTGTGTATGTTAGCGTCTATCTGTGTGTAGTTACAGGGGTGTCCCTCCTCCGTATTTTTTTTTCTTTCTTTGCTGCTTGCCATGCTTTAGACGCCGGAGCGCAGGGAGAGAAGCGAGATTGAGGGAGGTGCGCCGGTCTCTCACCGGGCTACCTGTCTTTTCGGTCTGACTTCGTGTCCCTATCGGTTCCTCCTCTTCCTTTAGAGCCCACCTTCCAGTGGTTGGCTTGACTGTGTTGGTTTAAAAAGAAACAAAAAAAAAGAAAAGAAAAAGAACCTGCTCATTTCTGTAGGGTATTTTTCCACGTCTCTTATCTACCAGGAGGAGGATTGTGGCTCTACTTCTCACTAGGTTTTGATGATCTTTTTTCCCCGATATATATTTTCCCTTTTTGCTTTGGGTTCTCCGTTTGGACTGTATAGGACAGCCGAGCTGAGCTTGGATGAGCCGCCTCACTGAAATCCCGAGATGGAGTTGCTGCTGATCTGCTTTTCCTTTTGGATATTGCAGTGCAATTCGGCCGTAGCGGATTCAATCATTCATATCGGTAAGCGTCCGATAAACCCCCAAAATGCTGTCAGACAGGTGGGAATAAAACGCAGTCATCTCATTCTGCCGTGATCACAAGATTTTAGTGAGAGGGCGGGATAAACAGTCTATTCAGTTCGCACCCTGCGTTTAAGCAACACTTTGAATCTCAAACCAGTTGAAAAGTTGGTGTTTTGTAAATTATAATGCATTTTATTTACAGTCACATCCATTTTGCAGCTATTTGTTCTTATTATTCTCATAATCATGTATTTTTTCCAAATAGTACTTTTGACTTTTTGACTTAGCTTCAGATCAAAAGGACAGTCTATATTCAAGACACGGATTTCATTGCAGAGAGAGGTCCATTTCTGTTAAAGCTTTGCAAAGACTGATGTCTAATAGTCAAATTAATGAGGCTTTTTTAGACCCAGCTACGTCTTCTGTAGCCGACAAGCTTCAACTTTCACCAGAACGTGACTGCAATGTCAATAACAAGAGAGAGGGAATGTCAGTAGACTTTTGGTTGTAGAGATGCAAAGGGCATAGAGCCTCTTTGTACTCAAACTTCAAACCAGAGATGCAGAGATGAGCAGGAGGGGGGTGGGGGTGCTTTAGCTCATGATGTTCAAACGATGCACTGCTTCTCTTCAAGCATCACATTTCATTTGAGAGTAAATGACTGTGCGGAAAGCCAATATTCCACATGGAATATCTGCCTTGATTTGTGCCCCCTTTTCACAGTCACGCAGCCGCTCATAATGACCGGCCTTGTAGTCTCAGATAAAAATGTCAATGTCACTGTGAACAAATTTCCGTCTTGGTGCTCCTCTGCTGCTGCTGCTCTCAGTTTACTGCAACAGTCTGGCAAGCAGCAGGTGCTCAGTCACTGGCTTAATACAGCAGTGCGCCTCCATCCAGATTATATTGGCTGATGCTCTGCACAATGTTAAGATATCTCAGTTATATTCCCCCCTTTCCTGAAACCTCTTTGCATGAAATGTTTTTGTTTAGAAGCTGATTAAATGAACAAAGGGAGCTTAAAAAAACGTTGAGATGCAGTATACCTCCTGCACGAAACCTTGTCAGGTGGTCTAATGAACATGAAATGCTTTTTTTAAATTAGTTTTGTTGTAGATGATTTATACATAGAATAACTGTATTTAAGATGTGCCATTCTGCATGGGGTTAAAATCATGGTAGGGTGCACTGGAGATTAACATTCTTCACAATTTTAGGAATTAATACTGATTAATGTGGTGCAACAACATGGACTTTGAGTCACAGTATCAACAGGTTTATGAACTTTATGTTATGTTAACATTAGACATACATCTCCTGCCTGCAGCATGTGTTTCTTCTCTCCAGACAACTTATTGTTTTCCTCAACAGGTGCCATATTTGAGGACAACGCAGTGAGAGATGACGAGATTTTCCAACTTGCCATCTCAGACCTGAGTCTGAATGATGACATTCTGCAGAGCGAGAAAATCACCCACTCTGTGAAACTTATTGAGCCTAACAACCCCTTCCAGGCCGTACAGGAAGGTAAGCAACCTCCCTAACCTTTCAGCATCACCCCTGATTGCCCCTGGAAACTTATTTGATTGCCTAGAACACCACTCTCAGTCACCTCTTGTTACAATCAGGCAAGAAGTTTGATATTTTTTTTTCTCTGGCACTCTTCGCCGTTCTGATCAGAAAACACCCTGAAAGAGAAGCATAAGATGATGATTCACAGGTTTCTGAGTTTGGAGAATGTTTGCACGTTTTACCACATGTGTGTGTTGACAAATCAAGGTGTCTTCTGTGGTTGCAAAGCTAGGTGGAAGCATTGAGTTAGAGCACATGAGCTTCAAGATGATGTGAAAAAAAACAACAGGAAAAAAAAAAAACTCATTTGAAAATGATCAAATGTTGCTCAGGCATCATGTCATTTCAATTGAAAGAAATAATGCTGGCTCGTTAAGCCTCTTTGAATAATGAGCGCATCACTATCTTGCTCACTTCTATCATCCTCCTGCTTTTTTTTGCTTGAGATATTATGTTTGTCTCATTTGGCTTCCACATATTGTTAGATGGTGCACGCCCACACATATTAGACAAATAATTATCAACAAAAATTTTGCCAAGGTTATTTCTCTCAGACATTAAAAGATGGCCCTGTTGACTGCAAAGAAATCTGCTACTGAAATGAATCATTAAGACTTTAATAGGTTCCTGGGGACCTTCAAAACCTGTTTGTGTTCCCTGCACTTCCCTACAAAGTCTGTACATTTTCCCCCAGTTGCACAAAGGCCTCGATGACTCATTGCTATTCATAGTACTCCTGACAAGCACAGAAAGCTGATAATATGTCTTGCCTTTTTGCTATAATTATACCGCTGTCATTTAGCTGTGGTCTTTAACAATGTCACAGAGGTCTAGTATTCTAATTCACGTTGCCTTTTTCAACTTAATCCTTTACTAGAAGAAGGCTTTCACTTTGTTGCTTTTATCCAATCAGAAGTATCCAACAGATATGTGTAACTTGGTTTATTTTATCATCACTTGTGCTCGGGATGTGAAAGTGTAGTAATTAAACCGAGCAACTAGCCAGCCATTCGCCATTTGTTCTTTCTGCTAATTAACTCAGCAATGCAGTGAAAGATGGAGTTTTACACTGGCTGGAAAATACACATACTTAACACATGCTAATTATCTTAATATTGGTTTCTCGTGACAATCTGTAAAAAAGCCATTGTTGAAAATCTACAGAAATTCTTGAGGCTTTTTGTTTGTCGGAAGTGTGTTATTTACAAATGAGACTGCATATGTTCTGATGGGACTTCATTTAGTCAGCCCTGATTGGATATCATTTAGCTTGCTTAATTATTTTTTGCAGTCCTGATTGTCAAATATTCACAGAAATGAGTGATTCGGGGAGGAAGGTGGAGGTTCAATATCTGAACAAGTTGTGCAGCCGATGATGCGAGAATCAATGGTTGGGTTTAAATTCTCACACTGGAGGCAAGACAGGATGACGAGTGTTGAGTGGCAACGGGAAAAAGTTAACCTTTGGATGTGCTCTTTTGTTCACTGCCGTTCCATTGTGAGTGGCAGTCAAGACCTTGCCACAGCATAGAGAGAGAGAAAGAGAGAGAGAGAGAGGGAGGAGTGGAGAGGATGGGCATAAACAGATGGGAGGGAGGACTGAGGAGAATAAGGATGAGATGACAAAGGTGGAGGATGCAGAGCAGAAAAAGTAAGGAAATTAGATTAAGCTTGAGAAGAGCAAATAGAAAAAAATACACAAAAAATATGAATACAAGGAGCCACAGTGGAGAGGAAGAAAGGAGAGAACAGCAGGACAAATAAACATGAGTAGACTAAATGAGAACAGGAGGAGCATGAAGACAGCAGTGAGGTGATGAGGAAAATTTGCTGTCCCACTCTGAGGAGTAGTTGCAGTGTCATGCTTGCCCTTACTTGGCATCCTTTGTCCTTGTGATGGTGGAACATGTATTAATGAGCGTGTCACAGAGTCACCATGCACACAGAAACACTCAGCTATTCAGTCCTCCCACGCTCTTATCGTTTTCAGATGACAGCTCAAGGCTGGCTGCATACACCGCCTGACCACACAACTGGCAGATGTGGTCCTATTTATAGGCAGGAGCCACCGCAAAAAAGGAAGATACCAATTTTAACACAGGCAGTGAAAAATCCGAAGAAATGGCCTTTTAAAAGTGTTGATGGCTGGAATGTGAAGAAACAGACAGCAAATAGTTGTTAAATGTCTAAAAAGTTTATAAAGATTCAGATTCAAATAACTGTTGAAAGGAAAATGCAGGATTTTATTGATTATTGTTTTTGCTACAAAATAAAAATTTAACCTCCAGTTTCTTTTTTTTTGTTCACGTTGCTTTAAAAGTTTTTCGTTGTGATCAGATAAACATCTTTTGGGGTTTTATTTGTTTTTGCAATTCCCACAAACCTTCCATCTCTTTATGTAAATCCCAATCTGTGATTGTGTTAACAAAACTTTAGACTGTAAATTTACCTTTCTGTTTGTAGTTTAGGGACTTCTACAAACAGAAGTAGAGACATCAAGCTGCTACAGCAAATGTCTCGACATCTTCTAAGTCAGTAAGCTTCCTCTTCTCTGAACCTTGAATGTCTATAAAGTGCTGCAGTTCTACCGATATAAGATCAGCTAGGGGAGCTAAAAATAGCTCAGCAGTCAGGGAGCTCTACACGACAAGCTGAAACCAATCAAAATGCTGGACATACATTACAGAGGGGCTTTAAGTGTCTGCACAACTGCCTTTTAAACCTCTGAGTGCCTCTTTTGACAGAGATTTTAAAGTTTCATATTTATTCCTGTTATTTTCTCAGACCATTGAATAAAAAATAACAGGTAGAAAACACCTGGCCACAGTTAAGGACTTCCTTCTCCTTCAGCGTGTAGTAAATTGTTGAATGTCCTGTCTCACTGTGCCATCCTTTAATACCACACCAATACTTTCTTCTGACCCCTGCCAAAGTAATGTCAAGAAGGATTTAATTTTCCTGCCCTTTATACCCCTGGAAGCCAGTATATAGTGAAAAACATGGAGTCTTTTTTTATTTTATCTCAATTTGTTTTGATTAAAAAATATTGGTTCTTTTGAATGTTTTAGCATTTGTAATACAACATTCTCCATTAGATTCTGTTAAGTCATTACCTGCTCTTCTTTGTATGTGATATAATGCTGCCCTTTAACTATTATAGCCACAGCAAAAGAATAATGCTGTATAAATCTTAGCAAAATGGATTTGCTTGTGTTTTTATGTCTTTCTACCGGAACGGGATGATCAGGTCATTTCACCAGTCCCTGTTAATTATCCAGCTGTAATTTTAATCCATCATAAGCTCTTCATTGGGCTGTATAAAGGATACTGACACCTTAATCAGCTAACCGATGTTGCAGCAGTAGTCTTCTTTTCATTTAATCCCTTCACAAAGCGAGGGCCACTGTTCGACATGCTGTAGACCTAAACTGTGGATTGAGTTTGTGTGAAATCCACAAATCTTCCAGTTAAAGGTACAAAATTGGAATAAATTAAAGTTTTCTGCAACAGAAATAACATTTAGTTTTTTTTTTTTACTTAACAAAACTAACAACAAACATTTGTGAAGCCAATTTACAAGTTCTTGGGAGTACATAGAAACTTGTGAAATAATAATTAATATGAAAAAGCTTACAAAACACCTGTTACTGAGTTATAAATCAAATGATATATATGTATTATGTTCCCTGGCTGCAACACAAGAATTAAACTAATATAAATAGTTTTTATCTGAACAGTTTGGAATGTGTATGTTTTAAAGGCTGAAGGATTTTTGTTCACCAAGCCTAATGCTTTGGATTATTTGTGTAATTTTTTGGTTAATTTTGGTTGTGAGGATCCAACAAAAGTCTCCTCCTTATGACGGGTGTGTTTGAACAGAACTAATATCTGAATTGGTTCAATCTTTTAGATAATTTTGTCTGTATTTCTCATGATCATCCTGGTATCAGATTGGCCTCCATATTTTCTACTAATTACTTTATGGTCTCAGTTAAAATGACTTTAAGTAGACATTTTTTCTTAATTTCAACAGTGTCATTTATTCAGATTTTTTGAGTAGCGGACTGTTGCAGAGTCACCTTCAGCTCCTCTCAGTTTGATGACTTGTGAACTTCACATTAAGCTTTATTAACTCCTCTTTTCTAGTTTTATTTTATTTTTATTATTTAGTATTGGTGAACACATGAATACACACAGCAAGGGAATGCCTTGCACCCTAAAACTGATGAATTTTTCTGATATTAAGTCAATCTAATTGATCTGATTTGATTAGACTAAAAATGCCTGCAATGGTTTTATGTTTAGGTTCAGACGTTTTATTGTGCAACATTGGGATAATTAAGATGATAGAAAAGTGTAATTATTGTCCTGTTAGTTTAACTTTGTGCTAATTTCTTACTGTAATCTACTGATACTGGCATTTAGGTTTTGACTGCTGTTTAATGAACTTTCAGTTTTTTCTAAATCTTTATATTTGTTGCACTGGTCATGTTTTTGTCTCATTATACTTATTGGAGCATTTTTATGGATTACATAGAACTGTACCCGTATAGTAGATCCATGACACAGGCAAGGCCCTTTGGGATCTGTGAGCTGACATGAGCACTAAAACATACACATTTCTGAAGCTTTTTTCTTTAGATTAGTCACAGTCAGCAGTGTTTAGCAACTGAGCTCCAGAGAGGGAGATCAGAAAAAAGAAGTGGTGCGATACAGAGAGGTCAAAGCTTAAATGTTGGCTCTGATTTGTAGGCCTTCAGGTTTCACTCTATGCTGTACAAGACCAGCTGTCAGTGTTTCTCTCCTGCACAGGAACAACTCTGTCACATAGTGGCAACATCTTTAACTGATGTCTCATTTTGCTGTATCAGACTCCAATAACATGAAGTTCAAAGCTGTTTATAAATCAACTTTAGCTTTAAAATCAGATAGTTTGTTGATTTTAGTTTAAGAAATGCTGCATTTGATCTTTCTAAAAAGGAAATTATATGTTGACATCCATCCGTCCATCCATCCATCCATCCATCCATCCATCCATCCATCCATCCATCCATCCATCCATCCATCCATCCATCCATCCATCCATCCATCCATCCATCCATCTATCCATCCATCCATCCATCCATCCATCCCATTTTTGTATCCTGCAGAATCTGCAGTATTTGTGCTCTGTAGTTATGTTGTGTTTGTTTTTTGATCCAGTCAGAATGACTACATTGCTCTAATTAGAAAAAGTGGCAGTCATGTTGAGTCTTTGTTCGTTTATGTATTCATTACGCTCCCCATGTTGCCTCACTGGCAGACAGCTGAAGGCTGACTTCAAAATATTCTCATTGCTTTTCAAACTGACATGTTTGATTGAGGATCTTCTGAGGGGGTCATTGTATGTAGGGATGACTGATGGTTTCTGGGTGGCATGACGGCATCCTGTCTCTAAAGGACAAATATGGGCAAAAAACCCCCAAACATTTCAAACATTAAAATGATCATTTTAAATGAGCATAATGCATCAAAAATATTTACAGACGTTTAGCTTTTTGTTCCTCCTGTGATCCCTCTTGTGTACAGTCACTAAATCTAACTTCAGAAAAAACAGTTTAGGTCATTTTGCACTGTCAGCCAATAACTTCAAAACAAACAGGTCAAATTCATCTTGGCAGCATCCTGTAATTGTTGTTTGAAAGACATTTAGCACCTGTATTGATTTCCCACCATGACAGCAGCATCTGATGTATGAAAAACAGCTGAAAGAGCAAAAAAAAAACAAAACAGAAAGTGTGTCAGGACACCTACTTACATGCTGCATGAAACAAGATGCTTGTTACTGATGCATGTGAACACACAACTTGTATTTTTCCTTACGATGCAGGTTTCTTTGCCCCCCATGTCTTATTCATGTTCCCACCATCTTTGGTGTGTCAGATTTATAACGAGCTGCAGAGAATGCAGTGACAGATGTTAGTGCTTTGCCACGACCCCCAGACAGCCCCAAACACCACTGGGGATTAGCCATCAATACTGTTCTACCTGTTAGGGTGGGAGAGACTGACAGATAGTTAGACGAAGAGAGAGAAGGGGTTGGTGGCCCACAGGATTTATCCTATACAGTCAGATTGATGCTGATGAGGCCTGCGGCCTCTGTCTGTTGTAATGCTTCATAGTCCCATATGATACAAGCATCATTTCTCTTTGTACACACTATTATGCTTTACTGTTATTGAGCTGCCTAAAGTGTGCTGAGATGACATAGATGCAGTAGTGGGGGAGGCAGCGTGGGTGTATAAATGCAGAGAGCGGATTTGTTTGTTTGTGCATCGTGCTGTGAATATGTGTGTATTTGCATGCAGTAATGTGTGGGTGCTGCTGGTGGTTTCATGGATGCAGATGTGTGTTTGTGGGTGTGTTTGAAAGGGGGTTTTGCGGTGTGTTGAAAGGTAGAGTTGGTAGTAAACACAGTTTGGTGACGAGAGCTTGTAACTCCCTCTTTCACTCACTTCTGATGCTGAGTGGCTCAGGGGGAAGTGTGCATAATTTACTGCCCACCACCTGCACTATTGGCTGCAACAAGACTTCATTCCAGGACGGAGGACAAAGAGCAGAAAATCAGCCTGGAGTAAATCCTATTAGAGGCTAGACTGGAGTCAGCCAAAAAAACAACCAAAAAAAAACCTGTGCATCTATCTTCAATGATGCTTTCTTTGCAGAAAGAAGGAGGAGAGCGATGTAGGGTTAAGAGTGAGGGGTGGGTGGGATTAAAATGGGAGCTTTGGCGGAAGTAGAAAAGAGAAGACAAGTGAACTGGTTGGCAAGCATGACAATGAGGGGAAAGTGGGGCAATAGAGATGCCTAAAAGTAGCAGCCAATGTGAAATTTTTCAGCTGTATCGAAGACAAGATGAGCAAAGTCATTCAAAACTGCAGAGTCGGCTCACTCGCTTCATTGATAAAGAGATGCCAAAATGTATTTGGGAGCTGGTTTTCGCATTACTGCCCACAGACACAAATGCCAAGTGGAACCATCTGTGACCAGAATCCCTCCTCAGTCTTCCGTTCTGACTCTCCTTCTCTCTCCTATTGCTATGGGCTCTCCACCAATCCAAGGCAACGTGGATACTATCCAAAGTTGAGGCTAAGCTAGTGTGTAAGCTCTCTCTTAGTGAAATCAAAACCAAGCTTAAACCTCTCATGGGCTTCTCTTGAGTTTTAGGGGACATACGTGCAGGCTTCACTCAAAACTGGGTCAATCACACTTCCCAAATACAGATAAATCAAACTCGATTCTGCACTAAAAGTCATCACTAGCTATTTCATGATTACTCTGCTTTATTTATTTCATGCAGTGCTGACACGCTGATTTATCCTCTGCTTGCTCTTTTTTTTCAAGCTCCACGTTTTTTTTCCCCCCTTTTTAATGGTTCTTGATTCAACACATTACAGCTGAGAGTATTGCTTGCAAATGGAAAAAATAGCTTCTTTAGGTAATTGGTGGGATGACAAAGAGTTCACAATGTAAAATTCAGTCTGTGATCCTTACAGACCTTCTCTTTTTCAGATAAGAAGAAACTCTCAGATGTTGTTAATAGGCTGTAATTGTTTCTAAAAGAAATAATCCATGATATATCATTTGATCTAATCCACTTAATTATTACATCCAGACAAATCCTTTCAAGAGAACTTGTGGGATGCATAGACCTAAATCTTGTTGTACTATGCCATTCATTAAGTAGAACTGAAGAAAGTTTGTTATTATATCAGCAGAAGTAACATTTTGGGGAAATATTTTCAGTTTTAGTGTACCGACACACTTGTATTTTGATTTATTTTAATAGAATTTATCCCACTCTGAAGCAGGCAGAGATAGATGGTGATAGACTGTTGAAAACTCAGTGTTAGACCTAAGAATCACCTCTCTGTGGCACATTTTCTGCTTTGTAGGAGGCTACACACCCCTTTGTCATCAATAAGCTGCACCTCGAGCCCAAAACCATAAAACAGACACAGAAATCAAAAAGTAGGATACATAACCCTGTCTCATCCTGTTTTTGGAGACAGTCTGATCCTTATGTTTGAGCTAGACAGGATTTTTTTTTTCAGAAGTTAAAACAATTGCACCTGCAAAGTCAAACCAATATTAGACTCCAAATGCCGAACAGAGTCCTGTGCCTATGTTATTTTGTGTGATGAAATCATTCCAGCTCCAAGACCCTTTAATTTATTCTTTTAACCTGAATGGCATCTGGAGCTAAAAGCTCTGCAGGGTTTTGGAGAGAAGAGCTTTTACAGTCTGAAATGCCTGTTAGTGCTTCTTCCTCTCCCAAACAAAACTAGGAGTGATGCTACTGTAGGGACGTTTAACAAAAGGAACATGATGGAGGCAAACTGTTTGCTTCTACCTAAATGCGGGAACAAGGAACTTAAGTAACAGTAACCTTAGCATCTGCTGACTAACCTGTTTATTTGCTTGGATGGTGGGCTCGAAAAGTTAGATTTCGTAAGTTTCAGTTTCAAAGAATCAAACTATATGAAAACAGGCTTTCTGTAAAGGCTAACATACTTAAACAAAACCAAAAATAAGATTGCCTGTGGTGGCCAAGAAACTACAAACACCTTGGCACATTTTACGATATTTACCTTTCTCACAAAATGAACCATTGTCAATTCTATTTTTTTTGTTTAAATAATACACCCAGAAATCTGTTTCTTGTCACAGAACAATGCAGAGAAACACGGCACACACAGTGCCTTCACAGCAATAACATGAGGTGAAGAATAGATTTGGGAATAAGACACGTGATTTCTGTTTGTTACCACTGTGAGTTCTTATTGGAAGGTTTTATCGACCTTTAGCATCTACCACGGGGTTAGAGGTGGAAAAGGTAATATGCTAGATGAGAGGAGTTTTGGAGGATGATTTTTCTGTTCGGCGTTACATGTGTTGCAGAGATCATCCAGGGATGGCAGAGGGCAGCCGATGATTTTATCAGCAGTGTTTATTACTCTCTGAAGAGTTATCTTGTTGAAATTGAGCATCCTGCAAACCACACTACACCAATGGCAAAGCAATAAAAGGGTACTAACATCTTCTCAGCTTGTTTCTTCTTAAAGGAAGGGATGATTTTGCTAATTTCCCCTAAATTGAGAACAGAAATGATCCTCTGATATGTGGATTCTTAGGAATTTGAAGTTTTAACGCCAAATATGACATTATTTGTAAAAGGTCAGATTAGGTCTGTTGTGGTTTCTGACGTCACTGACTGGTATTTATTAGATTTTTTTTTCATGGGTTTTCTTCTGTTTAGCTAGAAGGAATAACTGCTCACTCATGTGCAAAACTATTTTATGTTCTCTGAAATCTCATCATAAGAACCACAGTTCAAAGCCCCAAAATAATAAAGTAAAACTAAATTTCAGGAGACGACAGTTGCATCTACAACTCAGAGTGTACTGTTACATAAAATGTAATCTCACACATTAAAAATAAAACACGTGATTTTATATAACAGAATAAAGTCCAGATGCTGTTAATCAATTTAAATATTTTAAATGATTCTTGCTCTTAATGTGAACACAAGTGAATTAATTATTTCACATTATGTTCTTATTTTGTTAAGTTTGTAGTTAATTGGCAAGGTTTTACTTTGAGAAATGAAAGAAAATAGCCTAAAAAATCAATAAAAATATTCATTTGTATACTACAGTGGTTTTTCCAAGTTTGATATTTCTTGTATTTTTTAAATGTATTTTTTTTTTCTCCTGACTCCAAAGTTTTTTTATATTTATCTCCTAAAATTTACATTTTTTTATAATGCTACTGTTTGTCCTGTTTTGTAATAAATGTTGCATTGCATTTAATTTAGTTCTTCTTCTTCCTGTTGTTTAACAAATTAGATCCAGCGGAATAGTCAGAAGAAAAAGAAAATCCAATCTTTCTCTAAGCTCTTTGTTTCTTCAACATGTTTGGAAACATCATGAGGTTGGAGAAATGGAGAAGGAGCAAGTTGTATGAAATTAAGATGAAAATAGCTGTATCATTGATCTGGAGCACTGAAACCAAAGTGGGTTACAAAAAATTGACATAAAACACATGAAATAAATTCACAAATCTATTATTTTTTTAAAAATTTTACCTCAGAACAAACCTCAGTGCTGAACTCTTCAAGTTTTTCTTTAAAAAATACATATTTATTTGATACAATATTCCAATTTCTTTTATCACATAAGCTTCATTTCTAACTTTTTAAACTTTAGACCATGTAAACAGTTTTTATGGCTTCTGCTGATGTATCTCTGGGTCCTTTTGCCCAGTTGGGAACTTTTCTAACTGAAGAAAACAATTCAGACCTTCGGATTCAGTTTATATTTCCGTTCACTGGTCTTGTATTAGTCATCTCCACCTACAGTATGTATACAACCACAGTTCCTTTCCTCAGTTTATCGACTCAGTGCGTTTTTGCCTCATTCAGCGTCTGACCCGCTTCTTGCCTTTCTCCACATCTGCTTTGGTATTTCGGAATGATCTGCCACAGCTTTGTCTTATGTTTTGTTTTCAAGAAATAAAAGTTTATTTGCTTTTATTTTCCAACTTCTGCCTGAACTTATATTTAGCCTTATTTGTAATCTGCCACACTTCCACGACAATGACTGTCCAAACACATGTTGATGTTTTTCAAAGCCACAACTAGTCGTCATAATGTAGAATTAGAGGTTGTAATCATCCAGAGCTGCTTCTGACTTTTAAACTCAACCTGTGTGATGATTTACCATGTTAAGGAGAAACACATTACTCACTGAGAGAGGTGGCGAAAAGAGCAGCGTTAATGTGCTGTTTGCATCATCAAAGCTTTTTCAAACCCAAGGCAAAGAGTGAATCACTTTTTTTCCCACTTGATTGTGACAGACGGTTCATCATCTCACATTATTGTATCTCTCTGAGATAGTCATTTTGTTTCCAAAACACTTTGCAGAGAGTATTTTTCCAACTGTCAGTTAATTCACTTCAGTGGGTGCTTTTTTTTATTCAAAAGACAAAATGACAAATCAGATTTGTGCACATAATTACAGTGTAAATGATACAGCATTTACAGCGCGTAGTAGCATGGATGTCTTATGCTTGTCATGCAGGCTCGACATGGATTTGTGTTGGTGCCTTGGCGTGAATTTTGACTTGTATTTTTTTTGTTTGTTTGAGTACCCAGTCCATCAATTGACACTGTCATGCTTCTAGCTTGGCCCTGTGGTTAAATAAAGGTCAGAATGTGTAGAGCAGTGGTGCCACAAGTGCAACTTTCCTGCATGTTTTAGATGTTTCACCTCTCCAATGCACCTAATTTGAATCAATGGAGGATTTCCAGGCTTTTGCAGAACATAAAAATATGCTGAACAAATAAATCAACCATTCAACATCTAAGACATGCAGAATGGTGATTCTCAAGGACCAGGATTAATACAGAGTATGCACATGTATGTTAGACACTTTGTGATTGGAAAGCCAAGTACAACACAATTTTATTTAGTAAGGAAAAACTCCAGGAACAAACCATATGTATTGTGTGTTTATACAAAGCCTGACAACACAACTACATTTAATGCAGGTGTTTAAGATGCAGAATCCCAAATATGATCCTTGCAGTCTGTTTTGTGATCATGGCAGTCAGATAACTTATGACTAATTTACATTTTCTGGCTGACAGTAAGGGGAACTAAATTAGAGTAAATTTACCATAATTGTTTATGTGTATCTTGCTGTTGTGACAAAGGGAATCCTGATCCAGAGAGACATAGTGCGTGAACATATGGACTGACAGCCAAAAAAGAAATGAGAAGAGCCATAAAAACACAAAGTTTTGGGGAAGGAGGTAAACAAACTAATTAGAAGCAAAACAATCAAAACTTTTCACCCCCAAAAAAATATCTTTAGTGCGTCAAACTTTAATTGCATCTGCAAGAGTTTTTTGAGTTCATGCAGGCATGAGATAAATTGGAATAAAAACTAGGATCTGTTTTCTTCTTCTTATAATTTGTTTTGACAGTGGAAACAATGCATGTCAATAAAGTAAAACGAAAGCTGAGCTGTGTAATTGACATTGCTCTGCAGGCCTGTTTTGTTTCTTGCTATAACCTTTTTTATATCAGACTGATTTAAACACTTTATCTAACCACCAAGGATCAATCATTTAAAATTACATCCAGCAGAAACATTTAGTTGAAATGCTTTACGAATGTGCAGTAAAAACAAATAGCAAACTATTTTGACCTGTGAATATACCATTGAGTTATATGTTTCATTTACATATTGAGGCTCTAATTTGGACCTGAACAACTACAGAAATGAACAGACTGCATCCAAACAGATTAGACCTTTTAGACAAATTTATATAAACCAAAACAACAGAAAACATGTAAATCAGACATCCCAAGTCTGTAGACGACGTAAACATTTCAGTAAATATAAACCAAGACAAATTGAAAACAGACTACAGCAGTTCAAATAAGATGGATGGATGGATGGATGGATGGATGGATGGATGGATGGATGGATGGATGGATGGATGGATGGATGGATGGATGGATGGATGGATGGATGGATGGGATAGAACACGAGTCATATAAACAGTAAAAGTATTGAACCCGTCTGCTGGATGTCTAAACATAAATTTAACATCTATAGAAAATTAACATCTTACCTACTTTTAGCTTGCTGTTGAGGTAATTAATTAAGTAATTAGGCACATTTCTAATTCACCACCGTCTGTCACCATCATAAGTTTAGTGACAAAAAGACCTGAAAGTCAATCAATGGAAAGGTGAAGATTTAATTTAAAAGCTGAGATAATTTTCTACTTTTCTGTCAAAGACCTAAAATAGTTCAGTGCCTTAAACAAAATTGTTTCTATACATTGTTTTTTTTCAGGTAACTTAGTGTGTTTATGTCTTCCAGATAACTAAAATGATTTTAAACACATTCAAGATGTGCAGACAGGTGAAAAGGGCTTTAAAAATGTATATATATATATACCAAGATTCTCACATTATGCATTCTGTATTCTAATGAATTCCATATAGTGAAACCTTGACGGTGCCCCAATTCTCTTTGCAGTCCTTGAAGATAATCACTGTACCTCGCTTCATGCCTCGGGGTCTATTTTTTCCCCCCTTTTGTTTTTCTGAGAGCAAAAATAAAACTGCAGGTGTTGTGTCTAAATCAATGAGGTGGAGATTCACTTTCTGTAAACAGCTTTAAAAAAATCTGCTTTTCAACACCCGGACTGCATCATATTTCCAGTTAAAACAACAGCACAGTTTTTGATTGCAAATACAGCATTTTTCACAGGTCCATAAAAGTGGGGAACATAAGAACATTTTCACACTGCCAGGTGCAACACCCACCTACTGACTTTCAAATAACAATGTGTCTGGTGTGAGTGTGGCACACTCATAAAGAGTGTTTGAGACTGTCCTAGTAGAAATTGGACAAACCCCATACACACAAACACACGCATGCACAAATCACCTTAAGGCAAAGAACATTAGATTATGAGTGATATTCAACCGATTTAGTTTTTAGTGGTTTAGCAGAGGAGCTCCAATTTTCACCAGTTAAAATAAGTGGAACATGACAAAAAGTTTTAGCATGAAGAGATTTCTTACTTTTATAACAACAACAGCAGCAACAGACGCCGGAAAGAAGAAAAAGAATAGAGAGAATGATGGAGGGGGTGGTGGCAACATTTCAGATCATGTCTCTATCTTTTTTCTTTTTCACTTGGACACCAGGAGGATGCCTGTCAAGACAACAGCATCATTTTTGGCAGCGTTAGCTTCCTCCTAGCAACACCCCATCAGTCTGTGGAACCCGAAAGAACGAGGCTTAGAAAATGAGGCATCTCCCCATGGAATAGTTGTCCCTTACTGACTCGCTGCATGATCACTCCGCTAGCTTAACAAAGCCTCCTTTTTAACTGAACGGTCCCATTTATTCTGGCACAAACGCAGTGTGCGCTTTTCTTACTGGCATCAATGTGATTGGCTATAATTCAGTTTGTGTGTACATGATGTGGATGTGAATACATAACACACTGGCTTGTCCTTCTACCCCAACCCCCTGCACAGTGATGTATGACAATTCTTCAAAAAACCTATAACAAGATGTCAAGACACCACTATGTATGCTCTTCCATCTTATTCGTGCATTGAATTTCAGTTTGGAATCTGATGCCTTGATCCAGTGTATTGGTTGATATGGCAACTGCTTCCTACTTGAGAAAAACAATTTTTCTCTGTCCACCTGTTGACAAGAGGAAAACAGATTGGAGACACAAGTACAGAAGTGCTGGCGGCATGAAAATAAAGTCAGATGCAAGAAAACAAGGGTGGCATTTAAAACATTTGTCACAGGAGCAATAATTTTCTTCCCTCTCAATAACTCAATACCTACATGATGAAACCGGTCTCTTGAGGGGGATGTTTGGAGCATTGCTTTTGAATGCTGGTGCTCGCTTGCAGGGATTTCATATCCTGTTTGTGGAAATGACTGTGAACTGAGCAATGCCTCTTCAGCTTATCCAGTCCTTTAAAAAAGCTTGACATGGCCTAATGTAATTCTATTTGATGTGTAAAACAGAGGTTGCATCGCGGATTAGGGGCAGGATTATTCAGTTTAAATCTGTGTCACAACAGAAGACGCGTAAGCTGTAATGACCACTCACACTTTGGTTTCTCTCCTGAGGTTTGACAAGAGGAGATACATCAGAATGAAAGTCAAAGCTGCTGCATGTCTGCTGCTGGGATTTTCTTTGCTTTTGTCGGCTCTCCCACGAGGAATGGCGATGGATTCATTGCAGTGTGGGTTTATGTTCTGTGTTTCTATCTCAAAACATTTCACTGGCTTGCTTATACAGATGCGGATATCTCCTAAGGCCACATTTGTTTCATTTTTTAAGTTAGTTAAGTGGAATTAATTAACATTTATTTTCCTCGCTGGTGTTTTTTGGGTGCACAGTGTTAACTCGATTAAACCAGGATTACAATTGACATTAATGAAACCCTATTTTCCTCTCTGTATGCAATTTTAAAGACCTGAGGGCAAGCTGTAATACTAAATCATTTGGTTTGCTTTGCTTTATACATGGACAAGCTGCTTTTACAGATTTATTAACATCTAAAAAATGTTTTTGTTAATTTGTTGGAAAATGCTAACACAACACAAAGTAAAAAGTAAAAGTCATTCCTGTCTGAGATACATCAGGACCAAGTCACAGTGTTTTATTTAATAAATTGTTAGGAACGTTAATGCATTTGTCCAGTGGTGTGTACATTTGTGTGTTGTGCTTTGCAGAGGCTTGGTGTCATCCCTGCCAATGAAGAACAGGATTGTGGCTTTTAGGATTTTGCCTTAAACACTGTAAATCTCAGATTAAGTGCTCCTTCGTCAGAATGCAAGGTCCAAACAGGAAAGGCTCTTGGAAAGTGTCATCAATAATTCTCAACAGCCCTGTAATGCCCATCAGTCCTACATTCTCAATGTTGTCAATGCCAGTTCCGGTTTTTCAACTACAGACATGATCATATTTTTCAATCAAGCAGAATCTGGCTCATACTAATTGTAATAAACTTGTTGGAGAATTTTGTCAGTAGTTTGAATGGGGTTTTTAAAAGAAGAGGTGGCTAAATGTTTTTCCATAGAAAAATTTTAAATACCTTTGGTGCTGATTTAGAAAAGGAAGAATGTTGAATCTGCAACAGAGAAAAAGGGTGTGAGATTTCCATGACATTGTCTGACCGTGTGTTCATTATTGATTGGGGTTGATTATTACTTAACCAAAGACCTTGATTATAACAAGTGTTTAAATGGGGCTTAAAGACCTTAATTATTACAATGAAAATTACATTTTGGTCAATGATGTTGAATATGCCTTTTTGGCTTAACTGCAATATTTACTTTCAGCAACAAATGAGTTTATCTGAACAATGTATTTATTTTAAATGCCATTGGTATCGTTCCACATCCTTCTGTCCAGAGAAGCTATTAAATTTAGCAACATTATTAACAAGATTGTACATTTTATTGTGCTCTGATGCTCTCTGGCTTTTGTTGATGTTTTTGGAAGTATCTTTGTAAGAGCATATTTTTATGCATGTTTTTTTAATCTTACTAATATGCCAGAAGCAGTAAAACCACCTAGCTAATACTCTGTGAATACCTCTAAAGCAGCTCTTGCTCCCT
Source organism: Pachypanchax playfairii (assembly GCA_006937955.1). Classification (NCBI taxonomy): domain Eukaryota; kingdom Metazoa; phylum Chordata; class Actinopteri; order Cyprinodontiformes; family Aplocheilidae; genus Pachypanchax; species Pachypanchax playfairii. Next base: position 2,221,870 of record SSNP01000023.1, read on the forward strand.
TGAGAGAATGGACAATGGACCAATTGGGTATCTTGAATTGACTTACTGTAGGTTGGTAATTTCATCCAATTTTTTTTTGTCTTTTATATCATTAGTACTTTTTTATAGCCCTAATTTCCTTCAAAAAAAAACATTTGAGGCTACTTTACCCAGATAAAGTTGGTTCCTGTGGGGTTTGTGGGTTGTGGGGGGGTCATACTTCCACAAATGAAAAATCTTCTTTCTAATTGGAACCCAGAGAGTTTGGAAAATGGGTTTAGAAACTCTGAGTCTTTGTTGTTAAGTTGTAATTTTGTAGTATTATGGAGCACATGTTCTTCCATTGAGGAGACATCACATTGCGTTTTCACAACATTTTCAAAGACTATGAAAAAACAACTTCTTTATTTATAGTCTTAGATGTAACATAACATAGAAAACAAGTTTAGACTAGAAGGATTCAGAGTTTGATGAGGTTATTGTTCATAACTCCATGAGACAATCTTTTTTACTAGCTGTTTACTGATACGTATACACAAGTGTAAACATATTTTTTTTTAATTCTTTTTGTTTATGTGTGTATTAAGTATTGAATATTTTTTCTGGCCTGTATAAAATAAAATAAAACCAACAATTACTTTGAAATTTCAGCTGAACGAAGCAAAACAAAAATAATTTCCATCGATATACTGAGAATTTATCGCTTTATGAGACCAAGCTTGTACTTAAAACTAGACTTTTCACACAATAATCCAAAATCTCACAGCACAACTCTGAACATACAAATCATAATCAACGTTCACTTCACTTTTTAGTGGTATTCATGCTGTGGGACATCAGTGTGTGTTCCATAACAAACCTGATTTTAATTTTTACACAATCAGTCTGCTAATAACAGGCATGTTACTGTCCTTCTTTTAGTTCCCCAAATGTTTCAAGAAAAAAGTAACACTTGTGCTTCCCTGAAGTGTAACAGTTAGTAACATTTAGTCATGCTGTTAAACATTAATTTATGTTTGGAAGCTTGAGCCTTTTCCAGCTGTTATAGGCCAAGTGGTGGAACACATTCTGGGCAGATGGTCAATCCATCAAGGCCAAATAAATAATAAGCAAAAATAATCATGCACCTTCAAATGCATACTTAATGTAGGTCAATTTTAACTATCTATTAACAAGCATGGTGTCTTTTAAACTCGTGAATGAAGCTGATCTGTTCAATCTTAATGTTATTTGGCATGATTGTTATTGGGAATACACTTTCACTTGTCTTTATTGAAATTACATCATTCTGATGAAAATAAGTCAAAATATTACCTCATTCTTGGGCTCAGCACAGCTGATCAATCCTATCAATGAGTGTGATCTAGGGAGTATCATGCAAAAATTACCAGTTCTTTATTTAGACTCAACTTCTAAATGACCTCCCTTCTCTCCTTCAAAAGCTGAGGATGAAAGAGAAGGATGTCTTTTTAACTGCTCAGCAGAATTCACAGGAGTCCAGAGTTTAGGGCACACAATTAGTAATGATCTTTTGAAGTTCTCTTATTACATTCAGTGAGTTTTCAAATGAGATTATAGCCATGCATGAACATGAATAGGAGAATAGACCAACCACCCTCAGTCACCGGGGTCTATGCAGTGATAAATTTTATACAGCTGATACAATGCATATTATGCAAATGCCAGGGCAATAAAATATGATTTAGCACATACACGCATTAGCATGGTTTGATTGTGTAATTATGTGATTTAATGTGATACAATGAGAACAAACAAGACATGTTAAAATATGATTCAGGTAGTTTAGCTTTGAATAATAATATGTATACATATTTACTTCTTGGAAAAAGATAATTGAAAAAAGAAAACGGACATTTCTTTAATCCTGCTGTGTTTTTGACTTTTGAAAGTTCTTCAGTCTTGCACATGAACACATTTTTCACAAGTTCTTTGTGGTGCAAAATAAAAAGATACAACTATTTTCCGACTTTGTGACATACTTGCATGACTTATTTGGTTTATTTATTATATGTTTTACTTGCAGATGTTTGCTTTTCACACCCACGGAAAAAGTGATCAGTTTTAATCCAGTCAATAATTTGAAGGGTGAAAAACGTTCACCTTCCAGGGTTTTGTAGTCCTTATTTTAGGGATCTTTTATGGTGTACATGTCCTGCATAATTCACTTTTTCTCTTGAATATGGGAAAATGTGGACAACTATTTAGCCACACGTAGCAGCTTGTGACTTGAGACAGAAAAAACTTATTTTAGAAGACTCTTTAGAAGATAGACAATGTAGATAAAGAAAAAGGTGTTATAGATTGCACATGATTGTTCATAGTTCTAATAAAAGCACAGGGCCTCTACTAATAACATTTCAGAAGCAAATTGGATTTCAGTGCACTGATGCAAATCGCTGAGTATTATTTCTACCTCGCAAGCTTCATTGCAAAGGACAAGGTGTAACGTGATGAGTGTGACCTTTTCATCACAAAAAAACAGAGACTGACTTTTCCTCCTCATCAACAGGAGAGTGGATTAGTTGTCTGGCAGCTCTTCTGCTTTTCACATTCACAGCACAAAATTAGCCATAGCAACCTGCTGAGGCTCCAACCTTCAATTCACAGTTCTCCATCGTTGTTGTTGAACAATTCTACCAAGAGCAGAGGAAGCTGGTGTCACGATTCTTCTGTTTCTGATGTGTTCATGGTTTTTTTTTCTGCTGTTTTCACCTGTGTTCTGTCTTGGGAAGCAGACTCATTAATGAATAAATGTTAAGACTCAATTCCTTTTGTTTTCTAATTACTTTCTCTTTTTTTCTTTTGATGTTTTTTTTTTCCATTCTAATAATGTGCTCTCTTTCTTTCTGCATTTTCTCTTATCTTGTACCTGTCCTCTTATAAAAATTAGCCAAAGAGTCAATTTCCCTGAGGGTGGTGTGTAATACTTAAACCAGTCAGTGGTCTTTTTTGCAGGCTTTCTTTTATTGGATAATGACAACAATGGTTGTTTCTGATTAACCATTCCAACTTTTTTCCGTTTGGTCTGTGCCTGAAAGCTCCTAATTTATGGGACGCTGCTAGTTTGACTCCATCTGCTTCGGATCACCGCCCTGTAAACATCTAAAAAATCTTTTTACTTATGAGGGAAAGAAAGTACTGGCATTGTGCCAGTAGCTTTTCCACAGTCATTAGCCTTTTATTAAGGAATATAGTGTGTTCAGAAAACCCAGAATTGCATACTTCAGTTATGTTTCTGACTCTGAGCTTGTGCATTGTTCACCCGGAAAACCCTACTTCAAAAGATCTAAACACTTTGGCATGTTTTTAGAGAACTTTATAAATCTTAAGGGGCTACATAAAGTGATTTTACAATGTTTCAGCCTCCAAGTCAGCCCTCATATATTCAATAATATGTTGTTGAAAGCCAAGCCAATATTTGCCCTGGGTTGTTAACCTTATTGTAATATTCATGAAGCCTCAACCTTGCTTTGTGTGTGCGCTCCAGTTTGCCGGCATTTAGAAGACTTTAAAGACATGCAAAGGTTAAAATAAAAGGTAAAATATAAACATGTTTAACGGAAGGTGACTCACTTATTTTGAGTGGTTTTTATACTTTCAGTTGGTATTGAGATAATCTAATCTAGGTTATGCAGGGGTTAAAAAATCCGATTGCTCTTGTGTAAATCCTGCCAAAGGGTAAAACCGTGTCCTTCAGGGTGGGAAATAGGTTGTGATTTATGAACAGATCATGAAGCCATTCAGTATGGGCTATTATCCTGCATATGATCATCATTACTCTCTTTTGCCTGTTGATCATCGCAATCTCTCAGGATATGTTGGCAAGGTGATCACATTTAATCTGTCTGTGTAAAGACCACTCCAACAAAAAAAAAAGCTGTTTTATCTCTGAGAAGAGGAGGCTTACATTATCCAAATGAAAAACAAGCTGGAAAAGAGGCTGATTTGTCACAAGATGATTAGACCTCTCTCTGGCACTCCTTTTTGCTGCTACAGGGGCGCTTCAAGGGCACAATGAAACACAGGGCCCAATGTGCACAAAATCATTGTATTTTTTCTTTTCACCCACCCACAGCTTTAAGTTCTTATAAAGAAACAGCATGCATGTTTTGTCGCTGCAGTCTTTATTTTCTGCCTTTTTTCCCCTCGTAAATACAAAGAATCTTTTTTATAAAGTGTAAATTTTGATACTGCAAACAAAGTTATTTACTTTGACATGAATCAAACTGCTGCAGACAGTTTTAAATGAAGAGCTTTAGGCATCAGTTGGAAAGCTATCAAACAAGCAGCACAGCGAGTATCAGGCATTAAACTGAAAAAAAAAAACAGGGGCAAAGAACAAATAATAAAAGCGTAGTTTTATTTTCAAATCTTCTGTTTGTGCAGAGCTGTCAACATGTGAAAAAATCTGACTTGTTTTAGCACAAAATAGTTTTGGTTTTCAAAGGCATGGAGGAATGTGAATCATTGCTGCTATGTTTGTGCTTGGCTTTCACCTTGTAGGATGAGGACATGATTGCACAGTGAAACAGGACAAATTGCCAGGTTGCACTGTGCACAAAGGGGTCCCTGAGTCCTCTTTCCCTCAGGGCCAGTTGCTTACATAATCCATTAAATATATCAGATTGGAAGGGGGTCGTACTTTTCTCACAAGCTCAGCCTCACTAATTAGTGTCTTCTTCTCCTCCATCACTACCTCAAAAAGCTACTATTCCATTTTTTCTAATTTTTCTGTATAGACTGTTTTACTGGTGGCTGATTGGGAGTAAAAGCAGCTACTCCTTGACTGCATCTCCTCTGCTCAAGCATCCTTGAACTCAGCTTTTGCATGTTATGAGTGCCAGACCTAATGCACTAGGTGGAAGGATTTCTGAAGTTACATATACGTTATAGTTATTAATATAATTTATCTACCAGTTTTTATTCACAAATCAAAGCCCTTCCTTCAAAACCTGTTGCGCAAAACATTAATACAACACAACAGAGTAATGTTGCAAGATAAACCCAAATAAAAATCAGTCCATTCATTAAAAGAAGATTACAGTCTTTGTATTATGGTTTTTCTGGTCAATTGTGGCTGATATATGTCCAGCAGGAATTAACTGGCATTGTAAATCAGAAACTCGTGGCTTTTGGACTGATAAAAATAAAAACAGTGTTTAAAAATGTTATTTTTTCTCACTAATGGTGTTCTGCTACATCTCCCATTCCCATTTGCAATAGTTTGAAGAAATATTTCATTATTTGTACAGAAAAGATGTACAGTTGTAGTATTTAGCAACTAGCCATGACCTTTTTATCCACATAATGATACACACACCCCTACAGAGAATGTGCAAGGATGATATTATCTTCTCTCAAGGGAAACTCGCAGTAGGAGGATATGGGTCGATGCTGACAGGGTGTGGGAGCTTATGATGCTCTTTATGACGCATCTCCAGCAGTGCATCTGGATGATCAAGGTAGCAACAGGCTTGGCAGATCTTTAGAATAAACAGGGAACTAAAGGAGAATAGTGCATTAATACCGGGTGATGGAAGCTACAAACTTTTTTCTTATTTACCACCAATGCCAAAATGTGAATGTATTTAATCAATGAGCAACAGGTATTCATAACAGGAAATGTTTAATCAGCTAAAGTGAAGTCAGGAATAGAATAACAGGAATGAGGGGTTGTAGATCCACATCAGTTTTCCAGCTCCTTAAAATCCAGGATTAAACACATAAATACAGATAATACTTTAATTTATTCTCTTCTGCCATAAATGTATACAGTTAAGTGTCAAAACTCCTGATATATATTTTTTTATTTTGCTTTCATGGAGTCAGATTTTTATTTAGTCTTTTAAAGTGGTCTTGACTAAATGTTTTTCAGGTTTTTTGAAGGTCTTTGGAAGACTTTCTCATTTGGGCTCTGAATGTTTTTTCAGTCATTTTCTGTATATGTCCATGTAAATGACCTTGACAGTTTGTGTTATTCAGAAATAAGAAAGCTGGCCAAAAGGAGAAGAGAGGAAAGTCTCTGGTTTAAAAAAAGCAGATGAACAGTATGTAAAAGTCATGTTTAATTAGAAACAGGAAGAACTAGCTTGCTGATGAGCGTATGCACCCTGGTCACCAGCTCAAAGCAAAGCCAAAATCTGAGTATTTAAAAAAATAAAATAAAAAAACACAGGTTATGTATTAAAACTTATGGTGGTAAAGAATAATCATTAAACAGCTAGATGAGTCTAATATTAGCAACACATGGAGGATCCAACCTGTTTTATTTTGGCAGCTTTAACTTGTTGAAGAAACCATCAATAATCAGGTCACATGGCACAACCCGACCCCTACAGTTCAGTGAATCTTTATCTGCTCAAAGATTTATATAGTTTGTCTGTTTTGCTTAAAGTTTCAGATCAGAATCCCCAAATCTTAGAAATGGCTTTGTAACCCTTTTTAGACTAACATATGTCAATTACCTCTTCTTGACATGTTGCTTTTTGAGATTTATTAGTCTACTACATGTTGTAATTTGTCAGACAGTTTAAATGACTAGTTGATTTTTAGCATTAATCGTGTGATTAATCACAGTTAATTCATTATTTAACAAAAGAGGAATTACTTTTTTGAGAATGCACAACGTTGGTTGGATTTTTTTTTCCTTTTGATAAATGAAATATTAAAAAAAAAAAAACTACATCTTGTGTTTTCTCAAGTTATAATTGTCTAATCTTACAATGTGTTGGTGATCTGAAACATTTAAGTAGAAAAGAAAGCAAACAGAAATAAATCTGTATGGGAGAAAATACTTTTTCCTATCATTTCATATCTGTACAAAACCTTTTTTTTGTTAGAACATCTGGTTCACAAACTAAACAGCCTGACAGATTTTGTAACTGGTACTGAGAATTTCTCAGAAGAGAAAGTCCAATTTGAGCAGCTTGATAGATGTTTTGATTGCAATAATCTTCTTACATGAGTGTAAAATGGTATGAAAAAACAAAATGATTAGTAGGAGAGAACATTGAATAAATACAGTAACATGATGTTCACCATGTTGCATGCGGGGAAGTAGGCAGGGCTACAGCTTTTTTTTGCTGGTGTCCCTGGTGTGATGAGCACTGAGGCAAGTTTTAGTATGTGGTGGGATGATGGTAGGTGGTTGGAGAAGGATGTGACCCGAGGCTCTCCGTGCAAGAAAAAGATATTCGCTCATTTGCTATGTCTTGCCATGTCTTTTATCCCATTCCTCACTTCATGCTGCCTGTCTGTAGTTTTCCCTCTCCCCTCTGCCAGTAGGTGTTCTTTTCAGTGTTAATTCAGCTCTCTTTTGTTTCTTCCACCAATCCCCAGAGGCTTACAGTTTCCTATAAAAATGACAAGGGGTGATTTTGATGATCCAGGGTTAGTCGGTCAGATATAACAATTTCATTCAGAAATGTTGCAATAAATGGACCAGTAACACATAATTTCACATGTTCTCGGCTGTTCGTGACTTATTTTTGTGCCACAATCCACAGCAGGGGTGTGAGGCAAATAAAAAAATCAATTCACATACAAGTTGCTTGATTATAAACCAACAAATTCATTTCTTCATATGGAAATTTTAATCTTTAATGGTCCACTAATATGCTTCAAGTACATTTTAAATCTATTTTAAATAAAAAAGTCTGCTGAATGTATAAAAAAAAAGTCAAAGTCATATGAATCAAAGTCCTCTCAGTATGAAAAAAAAAGATGCAGTAAATTTGAAGTCCTGAAAACTGCAGTCCAATTCAATTGAGCTAGAATCCAATCAAGACAAATCATCCAACTGAGTCCAATTATAATCAAACCAAATTGGTCCAATATAAATTTATTATAATAAGTCTATAAAATGCCTCTTCATTGCTTTACTTTGATTTGATCTTGAAATCGAGGCAAATCACCTCCCTTCTAACAGAAAGTGACTTCCAGCAGGCCCAGCAAGTTGTAAAAGTTGTGTTTTTTATCAATTATTGTAACATTTAGGAATTAGAAGCCAGAAACACAACTTTTGGTGCTCAACTTTCAAAATTAATTCAGATTTTTGGTAGACAATACAAAAAGGCAAGATATCAAAGAAAAAGTTTCCTTAGAGGAAATTAATATTGGTAGAAATTAAACAAAGAAAAAGAAGTGAAATGAATGCTCTTCTAAGGTTAGAAGACAGTGAGCAACTGAAAAACTACAAAAAGGATCTTATTTGAAATCCACTGCAGCTTCCATCCAACATGATAGAACTTGTTTCATGAGTTACAATTTTTTTTTAAATGTTAGGAAAAAAAACAATTGTGCACAAGTGTCACTTTCCTCCAAAAATGGTTTTACTGTCATCAACCAGCTAATTGCAGGCGGATATAGCTTGTTTGCTAGTTAATGAAACATTTATATACCAACCAGTGTATCTTTTCATGTACACTGACTGACAATAACAGATGAATACTGTGATACTGTGACAGTGTTCTCTATTTACAGTATTAATATTGTACACATTGAGAACTAAAATCACGAAAAACATAAAATAAAAGAAAACCAAATAAATACAACCGATAAAAAGTGTTTGTGCTGTTACACATGTACATTTATTTTTAAATATAATGTGTATCTCACATTCAAAGTATCATTCTCAAACATTTGAATACATTTTCATTTAAATAAAAGTATCCACAGCTAAACAGCTTATGACTAAATTCAATAACAGTTGTGTTTTTAACAATCATTTCCATGTTGATCTCATTAATTGCTTAAACTCTATATTCCATTAACAGATTTTTATTGATTCTTTTTTGATCCCCATTAACACCTTCAAAATGAATTAGTCACACCACGAATGATGCTAATCACCTTCTTAGTTTTTAAAGCTGCTTAAAAAAAAAAAATACTTGAACCATCTGCAAGATTCTTTTGTCTCTTGTCAAACTGAGTGTTTTTTGATAAAAAAAATGCAACATAAATGTTTTATCTGTGTTTTATCTCTATGAATGATTAGCAACCTTTCAGATTTATTCTACCTCTGAGTCAATACAGAAAATAAATTAGCATATTTTTCATTCTTACTCATTATCATTCATACTTTATTCTGTTAATCTGACTGATGGATGAAAGTTTGGATTAAAGTAAGAAGAGAACATGTACATCACACGTCTTGTTGCTCTTGTAAGCATTTAAAATATCAAAAGTCACCTCAGTCACCTTTGAAAGGTGTTTGGGGTTATGAGGTAACAGGAAGTGACATTTTGAACAGCTCTATTTACGCTCAAACTACTTTCTGCTTGTCCTCTTGGATTAGGAATTTTCTCACCTAAGAGATAAACCGCTGTCATCTTGCAATCGAGATATGACCTGTTAATCTAGCTCCATTTAAATTATGATTTCAGTGAAACAAGATAGATTCATTTATTTATTTATTTTTTGCACAAGGGACCAAAAGATTTAAGGTCCGAAGGAGATAAACGTTGGAAGCAGAAGGACAACAGTTATGAGTCAGAAGCATTAAGCAGCTTATCGCCTCTGCTCTCCTGTGATTAGCCCAGTCACTTTCCAATCATTTTTTTTACCACAGACCCTCAAAAACACTTGAATATGTGTTGGTCGATGTGAATTAGAAACAATTGCACTCAGTTTGTTAATGCTAGTTTGAGAATAATGATCCTTGGGGTTTGCAGGTTTTGTCTTCAGTACTGATTGTAGATTTGTTGCACGCGCTTTCTCAAAATTACATATTCATAAATGAACATTTGACCTTTACCAATGCAGTAAAATTAGTTATGGATGGATAATATCAGTTTGCACTGAGTATGTATCTGTGTATGCATCTTAAAGGAAAAACAGCCCTACAAAGAACAATACATGTGTTTTCTTTTATACGTTTCTGCTAATTTAGATGGTTCGTGATTCATCTCCCGTACAAAAAATCAAATACAATGAAATAATGAGAAGATTAATGCAATGGACAATAATGAGTTCATGCGTCACAGTGCGTCACTAATAAGTAATGTACATGCTTCTGCACCAATAGGTGGATCCGCTGCAGGGCTAAACAGATGAGGTGGATGTGAATCGAAAAAATTTGTGTTTGAGGAAAAGATTCACTTTAGTGAATGTCTTCATGCATTGGACATATACCCCTAACGTCAGTCTGTTGATTACATAGGTGTGTGCTTGTGTGTGTGCATGTTGCTCTTAAATAAAGGACTGACCACTTTAAAAGGTTGCAACTGTGAATCATCAGCTGGCTTTCCCTTGACACCATAATAAAGCAGAGCTGTTTAGAAATTAAAAATGCTGCAGACCTTATCACCCATTACTCTTTCTGTTACTCTATGTTCACCAGAGTTGACTGTGATGTAGCTGAATGCATCTGAAGAGTTAGGTGCTCATGTCTCATCCTGCTCTCTATCTCTCTGTATTGATCTCACTGCTGCATGAGACTCCTAATCATTCAAATAGCTGGATTTATTGGGATTAAGTTGTCAACGGTGAATCCCTGTGGTCTTCAGGCAAGAATGTGTGTGTGGGCATTCGCACACACAAATACATTTTCCTGACTAACACAAAGAGAAATACATACATGAGTAACTCCAGACTATAAAGCTAATATTTATAAAATCTGTCTGTTCTCACTCAGCACCTGACACGTGTGCACCAGGGAAGTTCATCTTGGGTTTGTGGGAGGTAGATATACTGATAAGCTGTCAACAATCCAAATCCTAAAAGATATTTGAACAACAAAAAACAATATAAGAAATACAATTCAGTCCTCAATCACATTCCGGTGCATTTCAAGGATTTTTTTTCTCAACCAGTTGAGATTCAATAGAAAACAAAACTGTGTTATACTGAGCCTTTCAAAAAAAATCTACTAAAATTAGATTAATCATGAACAGTTCTGGGTTTAAAATGTACAAACCATATTGATTAAACTTTTGTGTACGTTTTATGTAAAATGTAATTAAGAAGCAGTTGTAATTCAGTAGTTTTTAGAAGTGAGCTGCAAAGTGCATGTTTGTTTTACAGACAATAAAAAGTAACTTATTTCTTCTAAAGTATTATTTGGTCCACCTGACATAGATGAAACACTCTTTCAGTGTGTTTGATGTGTTTGTTCTGACGCAGCTGCAGTTCTCGTCTTAAACAATAGGTGTCACTCTGTTGGAAACCCTTTGCATCCCATTCTTGGAGATACTCTTGTTTGACCATTTACCACAGCTGATCAGAAAAAGGAGGGCAATATTATTACCTCAGAGAGAAAAAAAAAATCTTTCAAACTGGGGTAGAGTTGGTGTTAAACCTAACTCAGGGCAACTGAAATTCAAGAATTTGAATAAAATGTCTTAATAACCACCTCACATAGGATTCTAGGATTCCAAAATACTTGCATTCAATCTCAAAATTCATTTTCTATTTTTATTTGTTACCACCTGAAAAGCAGTTTTTTAAAAAACATTGTATGTTAAAGATAAGATAAGCAGTTTCTTGCTTTAGAAAGTGACAACAAGAGCTACTATGTCTTGTTTTACATAGACTGAAATGACATTCTAATATGTCAGAAAAAAACAGAAATTAACTTTATTAGTTCAGCTGACAGTGGAGAAGTCACAATAACAAACCAACACGTCTGTTCAAATATTATGTGAAAAAGATGTTTCATTGTTCAGTAATTTCGTTCAACAAATTCATCATTTTAAAGAGATACTTAACCAAATATTTTGCTATCATGTTTTTCCATGCGACACAAACAAACAAAAAAAAGGTTTGTTGATATAAAACATGTTTTAGTTAATACGTTGGCTTCATTCTTCACATGTTGGCTTTTATATGCTCAGTAGCATCTTTAGTGAGACATTTAGTCATATTTTGTAACGTCTGTTTTGCAGAAAGAAAATACAGTTTTAGGCAAATGGTAAATATGCCAACTTTCCCTGCTGTGAAAATCCAAATCTTAGTGAGTTTTATTTGTGGTAACACAAACATTTTTTGTCAATCTGATTCATATTTTAATGGGCATGTTCAAACCCCTGTAGCTTTAAGAAATGTTATCATCCAATTATATCAAGACCTTCTTTAAAAAACCTTGAGATTATTAAAAACATGCAAGGCCTTTATATATTTACATTGTTTAAATTGTCACATGATCAACAAATGTTGACAAAAAGTTTACATTTCATTCATAACTGTAAAACCATTCGGTTTAAATCAGACGCAATGGGAAGCAAAGAACAAATCCTCAATTAAATTGATCTCACTTTTCATTTCTCTGTACTACAGATCGAATATGTCAAATGTTTGTGGAAAATTATAAAAAAAACAAATGATGCAAAAAAAGATGATGGAAACATTTTCTGCCTCCTTCACTTCCAAACAGTTCCACATGTTAACAGGAAGTTGTTTTTATCTTTAATTTAGCCAAAAGGTCAGAAAATACATAGCGGTAGTTTACTTCATTACAAACTTCTACAGCTAAAGGGAAGAGAATCACTTTTTTAAACACCTTCTTGTATCACAAAGGCATGAAAGCATCAACAGGAACAAACTGAAACCAAAATGAGTTAAAAGGATTTTTATTTCACTTGATTTGTTCCACATTTTCAAGTATTAGAAATAGAAAATACCATCAGTATCATCTGCTTTATTTCCCTTTATCATCTCTTTATCTTAACCTTTGTTCTTTGCATCTCCTGCATTGACTAACTTGTATTTTGCCTGGAACAAAATCAAACCTTTTGGTACAGCATCCTCCACTGTTAGTGTGGGTGAGGAGGGGGGCTGAGATCAATCACTGTGCTTGTAATGCAGAGGTTTAGCATACAGAGGGTGCATTAAGGTTGATTCAGCCCATAGGGAAACAATTGTTTCCTCTATTTATAATACTTTGACGTCCTCTGCTGTTATCTTTTTCGTTTCTATTTTCTTCTTTCATTGCCTGTCTTGTTTTCTTCACACGTTATGCACTCAACTCAGCCAGAGAAATAAAAATTAACCTTTTGAATGTCTTTATTAATATTACCTGTCAATGGTCAATTGATTTAAAGCAGCAGGGGTTGGTTCTAACATGCCATGAGTCAATACCTGTCTTGTGTTTAATCCTGAAGTCCTGGTAACTCCTTTGGATTCAACTGTGATGACATTTATCTTAGTTCTGACCTTTCCCAACGTGGTCAGTGAATCAAATCATTACACCTCAATGTTCTGTCTCCTCCATGCTGATAAATTACTCCCTAAAAATGAAATTGTCATCCTGCCACTGAGTTTCTTGCTTATGAGAAAGAGCATAGGACATCCAGAGGGAATTCACTCTAAAAGTAACAAGCTTCTCAAAACAGCAGAAATAAGTGTTAAAGAAGGACTTATTCAACGTGTCACCCTGCTTTTTTTATTGATAATCAAACTAGAAGAATTGGATGTGTAACTGTACATGTGCCATCTTCACATTACATATAGACCTGGCAGGAAGGATGAACTTCTAACCTGCCAATTATACAAAGCATTGGATAGAAAGCTGTCTCCTCTGTATAGATTTCCTGCTGCTGTGGGGATCTTGGATTGATTACATCCTGCAGTTACTTGGAAACGGAAGCAGGAATGAGGATGCTGACAGTCAGAGAGTATTTAATATATGTAGAATCCTGCAAGTGTTCACACACAGCAAATCCAGCCTATTAGTATGTGTATTTGTGAATTCTTGGTCATATTTTATACAGTAACCCTTATCCTGTGGCATGTTTGTTGTGTCCAATTAGAAACCTGGAGCTTTTAGCCTCTACAAAATGCCTTTTTTTTCTCCCCCTGTCACCCCTTAGGCATTTTCTGAAATGGCAGCCACAACCTTGTTGTGCCATTTAATACAAAATTGCCTGTGTTTATTCAAGATAAGGCTAACACATGTCTGCTGGTGCACTGATTGTTTGCATGCATGATCTGTGTATGTGCTGATAATCCTAACAACCTTGCAGTGGTGCATTTATGCTTGAGGTGAAATGCAGGGAACACAAATCTTTTTCAACATACTGCATTATGAACAGTTATTAATAGCTGAGTTGAACTGATATCAACTGATATTATATTTTCTCTGTTGCTTTTTAGAATTTTTTTTAACACTGGTAGAGCACTCAAAAGATGAAATCCATTCATTCCTCTCAGTCTGAATTTGACAAGAATTTAGATATCTGCTTTGAAAATCATCATTCAGAGCCAGAGAAGTAAAAAAAAAAAACTCAATTATTTTGACAAAAAAAGATAAAAATGGAGGCCACTGGTTTTTTATTGTCTACATATTTTTGTTTCATAATATAGCCTGCATTGAATAACACCCTTATAATAGTTCATGCATCTCACTCAAAGGTTCTTCAAAACTCTTTGATCAAAAGCATCTTTGTTTGAAAGCTGGTAGTATTTTTATAGGCCTGTCTTTAAATGAGTTATTCTTTTCAGAAATCTGCCTGAAGTGAGAGGACAAGATGAACTTTATTTTTGATAATAAATGGTTTTCTCTTAGTCTGTTTAATTGTAACGATGTAGCAATTTCTCCTTTTATTTCATGTTAGTGTTAATCTTATGAAAATGTTATCATCCCACAAGTTGATCAAATTCTGTTCATCAATGCATATTGCAGTATTTAAGTTATATATCCATTTTTAAAATGCATAAAACAATTAGTTCCTTTATCTGCTAAGTAAATAAAATGAAGTACAATCTGTCTTTTTATCACTTAAATGTATTGTAGCAGTTTCCAAAACTGAAAATTTTAGAGTAGTAGTAGTTGTATTTTACTTACAAATAAAAGTGCAATATTAGAGCACAGTTACTTTGCAACAAAACTGTAATTACTTACATAATTTAGTAATAACTAAATTTAATTTATTTAAAAATAAAATTATTTATTGCAACATTTCACTGAAATCGTTTTCTTTTCTTCCTAAAAAGACAATTTCCAAAAGTTCATAATGTTGTGGTTTAAGCTGTGAATTAACCACCAGCTGTCACTGAATACTAAGTGTAAAAAAGAAAGACAGCTGGTTTGACAATTGTATGCTAAAACAAATTAGTTTCCTGAAAAATACAAAACATTTGAATCACAAAAGCAAACTATGTTTTTGCATTTCTCCTTCAAATCTGCAAAAGCAACATGGTTCTGTGAAATGATGGAGTTTGTAATGAAAAATTTCCCCTTCACATTTTAGTATAATAAATATTTAGTCCTATTTTTACATGAATGTAAAAAAAATCCCAATTTATTATTATAATTTAAGGAGGGACAATTAACTATAACATTTATTCTTCTGTAATCACTCAAAGATTCTCGTGCTCGTGTTCATTTTTACAATCTTCCTAAAAAAACAATTTTATAGCGCAGAATCCTTGCTGGAAATCTTTCAGCGCTTCTATCGTATCACAAAGCTTTCTATTTCTAATAATAGTTCTGAAGGTTGCTGCTGTAATGCTGTCCAACTGAAATGCAGAGCACAAATGCAGCACGTCTGCCTCTAAATCTTCCAAGAGGTATTTTAAAACTTATGTACTAAAACACAAAAACTCTGATTTAAATTGCATTTAAAACTCCTAGTAAGATCCAGGAAAACTACAATTTTCTGCAAGATAAAATCATTAGATTGCTTAGAAAGCTTGTGTCAGAATGTTACTGTATTATCGCAAAGTCCAACAGCTCTATTGACTTTAAATAAAATATTATTGTAACACTGTATTTAGACATTCATCACCTCATATCTTTTCTCTCCTGAGGCCTCCGGTCTGGTATTGATTTCTGAAAGAAAATATGAGACATTTTGTCATCCTCCAACCAGCTGGAGGCAATAATACCTGTACAGGAGTGCTCTGAGGGAAGAGGTATGAAGTGCTGCTCCTGATGCACCCTATTGGTTTTGGCTGGAATTTATAGGATTGTGGGAGGACCACAGGAATTCAATAAAGTATTTAGTTGTAAACAAAACAAGTACACACACCCAATGAAGAATGAGTCATCAATGTCATTATTTTGTTCTCTAGTGAAATGAAAAACACCACAATTACTTTGAAAACAACTTTGTTTTAATAATTATCATTATCAGGTCAGGTTTTGGTGTAACACTCAGATGTATACAGGCGGTTTTGCATACAAAGTGGTTGCCACCTAGTTTGGCAGCGTGTTAGTCTTTGAAGTCAGCAGAGTGTCTAGTTATCCCCCCTTAGCCCAACAAGGCCTCTCCGTGGATTTACCTGCATCTGATGAAAAGGCTGCGCTGCAGTGGGTGATAGAGCCAGCTGAGCTTCCTCAGACAGAGAGAGGAATCAGAGAGACACGTTTAATCACTCCAAAACCTCTCCTCTCTTTTATTCCTGTTAGTCCTGTTGCAGTTGGTGTGGGAGGGAAAGTGGGCATGTGTGCTGACTCACATCTACATCGGGAGCACAGAAAACAGAGATGACACAAATAGATTTGTTTAAAAAGTTGTGGAAAACTTGAGTAATCAGCAATTTATGACTAACTGAACCCTAAATAAGCATTTAAACTAGGAAATGATTCAGTTGTTTGATAGATGATGGATCAGAACAACAACTAAACATTAGAACATTTAGAAACATTTAAGTCTTGAAGAAGATGCAGCTTCTTTTTAATTAGGGAGGGAATAGATGCAAAGATTTATGTGACATTAAACATTATTTCAGATAGAATTCAGGCAACTTTTTGATTTAAAAAATGTATATTTGAGGAATAATTGTCTTTAAATTTTAACTTCGCGTTAGAGCTCAAGTCTTTCAACTAACTGAACAAGGCGTACGAAGCAGCTGCCTCTGCTTTCAATTGACCTATGCCTTTAATTACAGTGCAGAAATATCAGTTGTCCTCTCACATAAATGTCGTCGGAGATCAAGCGCTGTTTAATTGAAACAAAAGCTGATCCAACTTGGGGGTTATGAATGCTGATGGCAGTGCTGTGCTAGGTGGGGACTTATCTTCATCCTTAGTCCACTTGCCATTTAGAAAAAAAAAGTGTGTTTGTCGGAAAAACTAAGACTTTTATGTCACTCAAAACTTTTATATTACTAGGATGTTAACTTTAGAGTGATGTCTGAATACTTTACTGTTTAGTCTATCTGAAAAAAGGGGGAAAAACAGGCTGCCAGGTTTTCAAAATGTTGCTGTCAATCACTATTAGTTGAATCAAATTTTATTGCAAAGCTTAATGTAACACATCAAGCTTAATGTGTCATGTATTTTTTTCTTCCCTATCTTGAGATTTTTTGTACAAAAATGTTGTGCATTCAAACATTTTTGTTCACAATATCTCTGAATATAAACTGCCCAGTCAGAACTGCATCTGTTTTAATATGTATAACATTCTTATGTTCGAAGTTAAGGATAATAATCCTCATATATACCATCTCAGTGAGGGCAGTCATCATGAAAACAAATAAAAACTCCAGTTTTCTGGCATTTGACAAACTACAAATTACCTCAGGGTAAATGGCTCACATTTAAAACATTTGTTTCCCTTGTATATATATGTTGATTGTATAAATACTTTCCATTGACCCTAGTGTTTCTTTGAATGGTTTAAGGTCAATAGAGACTGGAAACATTTTCCACCTACACAATTCACAGTAATTTCCTTTTTATTCTTCTTTATCTTCTGGAAAAATGAATAAACTAACAGTTTAACCAAGATTGTGCATGAAATTACTCTATACTGAACCATATTTTATATAGATGATATTGTTTTCTCATTTATTTAAATTCCCAGCCCACAAAACACACAATTTACTTGGATATAACTATTTTTTCTCCGTGTTTTGTCTCAACAAAAACTACCTTTTTGAAGCATCTCATGCATATATCAACGATGCAAGAAGCTGAAACGTTGGATCAATAGCATTCCTCTTTGTTTGAAAGTGCTTGAACAAATGTCACATACCTTAGGGTGCATCCTTGTGCAAAGAGCATGAAGCTTAGCCATGAAATAGCTAAAGCTTCAAGATCTTCTATTGCTCTTTGTGTCAGTTTGTGGGTCCTGATGTAATAAACAAATTACATCTCCCACTATCACGTGTACACCTTTCACTCTTATATGTTTAGAGAGAAATGCTTCTAATAATATGACTAAAGAACTGTCAGTGCATGGCGGGATAGAGGTGATGAATGTAAAAATGAGAATAAATATCAGTTACAGAACAGGAGTCAGAAACTAATTAACTTAAGTGCAGAAGCCCACCTTACAGCTGCAGCTACGCTCATAGAATGATGGCCGTCTTCACCCTTCACACAGCAGCACACTTTTTGATGCCATTGTGCTTAAGTGGCTTTCCTCAGAAACTCACAATTATTTCCTCAAATTGGCTCTGTGGCAACATGAATCTTGTGTTTCTGCAGTAATTTATTGTCGCTGTAACGGGTTGTGCACTTAGATTTGATCAGAAAAATTCTAACTAAATATGATGTGTGTGGAGGCCATTTACTTGGCATGTAAAAATTCAGTATCATTTCATCTTCCTCTTTTTTTTCCTCCATGAACCTTTTTTTTTTTGTTTCTGCCTCCCGCTTTCCTTTCAGGGAAGAATGGCCTCACCTAGGGGCTTTGATAAAATGATGCAGACTCATAAATGGCTGCAGAGTGAAGAGGGATATCAGTGATGGTCAAGCTAGAGAAAATGCAGCGGTGTGTGCCGACTGCCATCGGGCCCAGTGGAGATCTTATTGACAGATTTCACTTGAGCTTGACCTCCCTCATGAGGGTGGCAAGACGAGCATATTGGCTGCAAACCAAGTAACATAACTAATCCTCCAATTCCATAAGCAGCATCCCAAGAAGCAAAAAAACACCCTTATCATGCTGACTCAAGCACATCCACAAATAAGTGTGTATTTATTGCTTAAGTGAACATGGGAACCAAAATATTAAAGTGTGCATCTAAGCTTTTTTTTTTTTGCAATCTAAATTTTATAAATCTCATCTATTTTGAAGGTTTTTTTTTCCAAAAGCAGTAGAGTTTCTCAGCACTTTCCAACCCCACGGCCTGAGGTGAGCTGCAGACAAGCATGTGCTTCCTCTGTGACACATGGCACTGCCAGCTGCTTCTTTTTACCAGCAAGAAGGGCTTCCTCAGGAGGATGCCCAAACCAACAACAGGAGTCACTGGTGCAGTGACAAGGACGAAAATTCTCAAAGTTTCCCAGGACGTAACACCAGGTGTTAACAAAGGTGGACCGAAACACACCAACATATGTGATCCTTCATGAGATTTTCTCCCAATCTGCTTTAATTTGTTGAACAAATGCACATGAACAAATCATAAAATCAGTGGCATATTTTTCAGATTAGTTGCCAGTGGTTCAGTCTGGTGAAACAGTTATCACAGGACTAGCAGGAATCTGGATTTCTTTGTGGTTTAAGGAGGTGTGAGAAGAGTTTCTCAATATATAACTGTAATAACATCCACATTACCCTCATCTGCAAACTTTCCTTAAGGATTTTGGGGCTCATAGCTTTTATCCACAAATGAAAGAGAGGTGGGAAGGTGCCTAAGGGAAGGTGTATGATGTGCATGCCCTCTTCTTAGTACAAAACAAAAAAGTGGCAACAAATAATGTAAAATCTGCTCTGAAGTCTGTTTTTTTTTAATGTTCAAGGCTACAATAAAAACACATGGATGCAACTAGGTCAAAATAACAGCTTGTAGATATAAATGTCCTCTTTTGAAATCAGACTTACTAGGAATTAAGAGGAAAAAAGTGATTTTGCATCAGCTTTTCATCAACAACATTTTTGATCACCAGGAAGAGAGAAAAAAAAAAATCACAAGTCACGTTCTGAACTAAACAATTTATAAAAAGCAAACAAATGCAGAAAAATAATTTGAATTCTGATCTTAAATTTGGTACAAA
Source organism: Pachypanchax playfairii (assembly GCA_006937955.1). Taxonomy (NCBI): domain Eukaryota; kingdom Metazoa; phylum Chordata; class Actinopteri; order Cyprinodontiformes; family Aplocheilidae; genus Pachypanchax; species Pachypanchax playfairii. Next base: position 2,241,752 of record SSNP01000023.1, read on the forward strand.
AAATAAATTAAAAAATAGCACGAATAACAGTATATTGCCAGTACTTACAACTTGATGTCTCCTTTGCCAAGAAATTTCACAGACAGTGATACTTGTGTTGTACATTTAGGTGCTTTTCTACATCCAAGCTTTGCTAAAGCAAATGTGCAAAAGTATGTGTGTAAAAAACGTGTTCAATTACAAAGAAACAAGCAAAGGCCCACAGTTGCAAGTTTGTCGAGATGTTCATAGTCCAACCTCGATGACATATTAAGTGATGCATGTAGGAAATATGATGTGGTGCTGTGTGAAATGGGATGATGAGAGTTGTACAGAAAACTGGATAGAAAGGTCACACAGATATTAAAATATATGAGATTCAACCATCCATTCATCCATTTTCTATACCCGCTTGCTCCTATGTTGGATCTCAGGGCCACTGGTGCCTATTTCCAGCTGTCACTGGGTGAGAGGCGGAGTTACACCCTGAACAGTTCGCTAGTCCTTTAGTGGGTCACGTTGAGACAAGAAATTATTTAGGCAAAAACTCATGGCCAATTTAATGCTGCCAATTTATCTAACATCCATATGTTTAGTCTGTGGAAGAAAATCAAGGCGCCAAGAGAAAACCAACGCATGTGCAGAGAGAACATGTAAACTCCATGCAGAAACGTCTGTACTTAGCTTTGAACCCAGGATTTGAGATTTGGTTTTGTTCTGGATTAGACAGGTGTTTGTTGAGAGTCTGTCTTTGTAGAATTTAAGACAGCTGAGAGCTATTTTTTTTATATAAGTGTCTTTAAATGTAATAAGTGTATAATGAGTCCCAGTTTTTCACAGACTTTAAGGAATACATGTGAGGATGCATATGTCTATCATCTCCTTTGCTCTCCTCCTTTCTCTGCTTTCTGTCAATGCTTGGCTGCTGCTTAAGACAGATAACAGGAACTGGAGGTTTATATTTGCTTTATTGAGCGTTAGATTCACAACTGTGTATTCAGTGCTGATGGATGTTCCTTATGAAGCATGCACAGTGTGTGTGTGTCTGTCTGTGGCTATACAATTGGTGCTGTGTGTTTCTGTTTGTCATAATGTGTGTAGGCTGTTGAAAGTGGAGTGTAGAAAGCTGAGGGGGAAAGAAAAGAAAGGCGACTGGGAATATGTTGGTGCGCACTATACATAGGAAAATAGGTTTAAGCAGAATGGAAATGTATAGGACATAAAACTGGCTTAGCTGTGAGGGTTGTGTAACATGAAGATAACAATGCCACCATGCAACAAAATTTAAAGATCTCCTTTATCTCATTTTGCTCCAAAGTGTCCCTTCCCTTGCCTTTTTTTTTATCTTGCAACCTTTCGCTTCCTGAAGTTTGATAACCGATAATCTTTCACCTCATTCTATCTTACTGCATAATAATAAAACATAAAACCTTTTATCAGATTTTCCCACTTTCATTTGTCAATGATTCAGATTTTGTCAGATTTTCTCTAAAAATAAGCACAAGGCCTTTAATAATGAGGCTTTACCTTGTATTATCTCTATAACTTCAATGTGAAAAATGTTCTGATTCACAATTTTTGTGTAATTTGACATTGTGCATCAGGTGCACTCAGTCCATCATGCATTAGAGCCTGGTTTTTATATAGCTCTCAGGTGGGGGTACCATCAGTTCACTTGGCAGTGGTCCTTAGTGGTGGTTTGTGAGGGCTTGTATGGTAATAAGATGTGTAATATGCATTCAGTACCATAACAAATAGGAGCCATGGGGGAGTCTGTTCAGGGCCACCTGTATGCATCATTTGGATTCATCTTGTGTTTCCTGGAAGACAGAAATACATACATAATAATGAACCATAAAGGCAGCAGTGGAATAATTATTCTTTTAATATGTTTAAGTGAATGGGGAAGGAAAACAAATCCGTCACCACAAAGAAAGTTAATGTCTTTTAGTTTTTTTATGGGTAAAATTAAGAATACAAGCTTAATTAAATGATTTTGGACACACTAATAATTATTTACTAAGTAGTTAGTAAAAGAAAATCAAAATTTCCTAACAAATAATAACAATAACAATGATATTCAAGACAAAGGGATAAATAAATTAATAAACTTGATCAGAGAGGGGCACAACATGTGGCACTCCTAGATCAGTTTATTCAAAATTCTCATTTCAATTTATTTTTTAACAATTTAAAAAAGATACACAGTGAAAAGATGGAGATGTTTTGATGCATGAATTAATTTGGACTTTAATTGTAGAAGTTGAAGGTTGAGATGTTTGGTATTTTCACCCTTTATTCATAAAATATATATTTTTTTTACTGCCCTGATGCAAATCCAGACATAAAAACATTCATGATATGTATTATACAGTCTTACATTTCTCCAACAACACATACAGAAATGCAGGTCACTCCTATCTTTTTAAAGAATAATAAGTAAGGTTAATATAAATCTAAGAGGTCACTGGTAAATTAAAGTAGGTGTCAGGGTTTTATGTATATCATATACTTTTATTACACTTTATTTATTTTCCAATATGAATTATTTCCATGTAATAGTCTAATTATGCTGTGTTCAAATAAAAAAATATCATTAATGCAATATGAATATCTAAAAACAAGTTGTGTCATAAACAAATAGTTTAAGTGATTTACAATTTAGAACAAATTAATCTTTTTTTTTAGTTGAATATGTAAGAAATGCAGAACAAAATGAGAATCTTGTAAAGTGTGACATAAATAACATTGTTTGACATATTTATGTCCTAAATAATCACTAATTTTCAATGACTTATTTTTTATAGTTGAAAACATTTAAAAAGGTCCTATCTTGATTGTGTTTAAAAAAAAAATATTTTAAATAAAGAGGATGTTATTGATTGGATAAGGTGAGATGAGGCACCACCAACAAAATGTCCTGGGCCACATTTAACTCCATCTATATTTAATGAACAGTCTATTTTGTGCCTTTAGTTCCCTGTCAGATATTTGAATCATTAAATCCCAAGGACGCTGCTCCCTCCCAGTCAGGTTGGATGAGACAGTGCAACCGTAATGTGATCAAAATAAAAGCTGAAGTGGGAAAAACGTAACAAACGAAGAGCAGACACTTCTTGATCAGAGCTGACATCCTAATGCTAATGCATGCTAATGCAGCTACTCCAAATGGGTAAAAACTGCATGAGAACCTTTTATACAAAAGACTTATGATGAAAGTTTATATTGATATTTCAGGACCTGCACAAATGATTCCAATGTAATGTTTGTTTTTGTCTCAGTTCATATGAATAAACAAGCATAACATTTCAAAGGAGTTTAAACCCAAGTTAAAATTTACATGTCTGTAGATATTTTTTAATTATATTTTTGGTGGAAGCTAAAACAATGACAAACAAGATTCTCAGTGTCAATTGCAAAAAAAAAAAAAAAAACACAAGATTTAACAAGTCTAAAAGACCCACAGCTGTATTACTCCCCAGGCTTTTATTTTATCTAGAAGTTCTTTTCATCTTGGGAAAATCAATGCTAGTGTTCACTCTTCATTTGACTCAAAGGTGTGTGTGTGTGTGTGTTTGGGGGGGTGGGCGGGTCCATTCTAAACTTTGGGTTTTCTTATTCAATAAATTATGTTGATGCGCTTTGTCTGAGCATCTTGTGTCTGATTTCTTTCATCATCAGTTGTTATTCACGTTGCTTTTAATAATCAAGGTCAAGTGAAGAACTCTTACATTCATGTTGAAATGTTTTGTGCATGTGGTTTTCATGTATTGTCTTGTTTCAATTCAAACTATAAAGCTGGGGAAAAAAAGAAAGTGGAAGTTTGAAGAAATCTAACTTTTTCTAACAAAAGCACAAAGACTAAATTCAGAATCGGTGCTCTCCACATGATGTGCTGCTATGGTAACACAGCAGGGATGCACCACCCACTAATGCTGTGTAAATCTTCTCTCATTTTATGTGCCAACTTCTGTGCTGTGATCCTTTAAGTATACATAAGTGCCAACCAGGGCAGTTTCCTTTTTGTGAGCTGCGTAACATTGGAGATTGGCACTGTGACAATGCGTCATTTGGCCGTGGCAGTGCCCTTTTCCTGCTTTCCGCAGGACAAGCTCTCCAAAAGGTGCAGTGCACTCTACGTCTATCCAGGCTGGATTTAAGTGAGTACAAGTGGAGTTTGCACCGACGTGCAGCGCATCTCATCTGACACAAACAATGAATCTAAGAGGTCACAATAATCCCCTTTTCACAGCCAAAAGCAGTCTAACAATAATCCCTTTAATAATTCATAAGCCTCAAACAATTTTTATTCCTTTCAAATATTTAATTCTCGAAACATTTAATTCTGTTACGTGTGACTTCATGTCATGACTGTGTAAACATCCTCCTTAAAAAATTCTGAGGTTAATTAACAGTGTTTTCGCACTGCTTGAGTTGCAGCTGCAGGTAGTGTGGCAGGTGGGTTAAAACACACAGCATCCTCTCATTCAGAGCAGTGGGTGTGTTTAAAAATTGCAATTGATTCTATATGGAATATTCTCCACTGTCTTACATGTATGCAATATTTTGATGAAGAATGCTGTTGCATAATTGTATTTCTAAACGTTATTTCTATATTAACCTTTTCTTTTTGTCATGCAAATTGTATCATTTTCATCCATATTTCTTTTACTTGAAACTCAGACTTGGGATGGTCTCAGTTTTATTTCAGTACAAGTTTAAATTGTGTGAATGGACTGATTAAAGAACAGATTTTACAGGAGCATAAAACAGTTTTCACCAGCTGGACACAGACACTTAAAACAATAATTTACAAAATTCTTAATGGCAGAAGAAAAATGGAGCATAAAATGTTTTAAAAGCAGATTTTATATTTAGAACCAACTTAAAGTTTAAAAATAACTATGGTTGTATAAATACAAAATGTGTATTGAGGCTGCAAAAAATGATGAGCCAAACTGATATTGTGAGATGATTACTATGATATTTTTACAGCATTCTTAAGAAAATAAATCAATAAACCTAGATGTCAGGGTGTGGAGTCATATTTCAGAGGTAATAAAAATGTCTCTTTAGTCAAGCCATCTTGAATTTTAACCTATGCATGAGAGCAGTGTTATAAACTGAGATTGGGAAATGTTGAATTTCCTCTGCTGCAGTTTGACCGAGGCCAACACACTGAGGTTCCTGTGCCAGTTTGCAAGTTGGCAGTTACACTAATGTCAACGCCTGGAGGCCGTGTCATAACAGAAAGCTCATTTAGGAATTAGTCACACAAACTTGAAGTGAAGTAACTGAGAGCTAAAATGCTGCGTTGACCTGATATCAACATTTTTCTTAGTGGAAATATGTTTGAAATAAAGTTTCAAATAATGAAAAGTGTGCATATAGGCACAAAAGATGAGCCAAATACTGATAAATTAAACCTTTAATGAGTTCCTCTGTCCCCTGTTGCCATGTTGTTGTAATATTCAACAGCTGACACACTTCATCTCTTTGTTTAGCATAAGAAAATGGATTTTACTGAATAATTATGTGAATCTGTTTGACAACAAGAAGAATATATTGTCTGTTTTTACAGGAAACAGGTTTGTGTAATTTATTCTGTTTAGAACCATGAATTAAATTATAATTCATGTTTTTAAACCAGCGCAGACTAAATTATATAATATTCTTAGACTTAGAGGGACTTCCAGTTCAACAGTTACATTGCTATAACAACATTCTGTTTCTTTGCGATTGAGTGTAACACTATTTTAGATATAGCTGGCATTTAAGCTTTTTTTTTTACAAGCCCAGCTTATTTAATTTTTTATTATCACAGTTTCTACTAAGTTTGCATTTGTTTCAATAACTGTTGGCCATACTAGTGACATTTAACACCAACCACCCACATGGTCTGAAGGAGAGATGGTTTTTGGCACAAATTCTTTAAAGTTTTAAAAATGAATGCTTGAAAACTGCTAAAGACAATGGCGAGAATTAGGTTTTGTGAAGAAAGAAAGTAAAAATGTATGCTGCAGGGGTGTCACAAGCATGGGAGGTCAAAACCGAGCCATATTTTTTTTCTTGGCATTGAAACAAATGAACAGCCCGTCACCAGGATGTAGCTGCCTCCTGTGTGATTAGCCCCATAACTACAGGCTTCTTGCATCTGTTGCAGCACAATAGCTGTGCATTTCTCTCTTACTGACACAGTAAGTCCTCCAAAGTTAAGAGTTTAGTGCTTCACACCATGAGAGAACACCTGATTGATGTGTTTCAATGCAAGTTTTTTTTTTTTTGGAAGGGTGATTGGCATTAAACTTCCTTTACCACAAAAACTCTCCTGTGGTCCATTTGGGTCTTACGGTTGCTGATTGGGTTCAAGTGCTCCTCGACTGCAGATGCCATTTGAAGATTGCTTTTATCCCTCCTTGAAACACAAGGACAGATAAGAAACCGACTTTTCGTCTCTGGGGGTTTTGAAAAGCTCCTTCTCACATAAAAAGAAATACATGTACACAGCCCTGCTTTTCCTTACCTCTTCCCTTTCTTTTTCCCTGTGGTTTCTGCAGGGCAGCCATACCAACACACATTCACACAATCCAAAAGAAAATACCACAAATTGTATTTGCTTGCTCCAAAAAAAAAAAGAGAGAAAATGATGTTTATAACGATTGGTCTTGAAAACCCTTTTAACTCACCAGTCTTCAACCAAACCTCCATGCCATCTTATCTTCCCCATACAGCATGCTAATCAAAAGCGGTTGCGCCCTGCTATCTCTCGCCGGGATCAGGAGCTTTGTCTAAGCCCATGACATGAATGTCTAAAAAGGAACACCTTCTAAATTAGCTCAGGTGTTCTGTTGGCACTGAAATCATGTGACATGTAGAAGAAAAGTCTAATGAGTCACAAAATGAACATGTTTTATTTATTTTTTTTAATTCTGAGAATACAGAAAAGGGAGGGTTGATACTCAGATAATGCACATACATTGGGGTTATTCAGTAAACTTAAAGGACATTACAATTTAAATGAGACTTTATGACAGTGGATATGTTTTATGTAGAATGAAGAAATTAGGCTCTTACCAAAACACCTGCAGGAACAGCTGGTGCTTTACTGATTTGTTAGGTTTCTTTGTTTTCTTCACAGTATCTCAACACATTTGACTAAAACCCTTCATCTCAAACGACATCCTTTAAGTACATTTTCCTGCTTTTAATATACTAGATTTAAAAGCAATGCAGCTCATTTGCTTTTAGACACCAACTGTGCTGTTGAATCCGTATTGTTTCCCAAAGCTATGCCTCAACACTGTTCTATCCTGGCTTTTTAGTCTGATGTACACAATCGCTTGTAACTCTTTCTATGTCCATAGACACCCTCTTAATTCAGCCTAATGAAAGGAGTTACAAGAATCATCTCAAAGACTGCAGATAGAAGTTGATGCATCAAAGTACAGCGTTAAGAGTCAAAAGAAACAGTCTAAAAACTTGTCTGTTGTTTCAGTGCTTTATTTATTTTTTCTTTGTAGTACAGAATTACATTAGAACTAATGAGGGAAAATGAACTCCATGTCTGAAACATAAAAAATTCAAAGGGGGTTTTAAAATTTGTCAGCACTGTGTATAAATATTGTTTGACTTTTTTTTAACTTTTCATCTTTGTGCTGACTCTTTTTGACATCACACCAAGCTTGCTACACTGGTGTCTTTTGATAAATCACTTCCTTCTCTTTGAGGAGACTGAGAAGTTTGCAGTCTTTGAAATCAGAGTACTGATGGTGCATGATAGTCAAAGGGAAACACAGCACCCACCATGCTCCTGTAAATTGTGCATGAGCGTGTAACAACCAACTGACAAGTGCTAGAACACAGTTTGCACATCTGTAGTATTAATAAAACTTGAGTGTTTTTTTGGCATTTAAATGCAAAACAGCAGGTGTGTGTGTGTGTGTGTTAATTACAGACCTTTTTGCCTTGAAAACATTTAAAATTGCTATTTTGTTTTGTTGCATCATGAGTCAAATAACAAAAATGAAACACTCATTTTGAATCTTTGTTGGATGTTTAAGACTTTTCATTGCACCTCTCGGATTTCTTGTCTCTTTCTGTTTTGTCTGTCACGTTATTTGTTCATCTCCACCATTCTGTAGTTCTCATATCTCATGTTCTCCTGCTGCCAGCATAACCAGTTATTTATACCTTGTGCGTTTTCCACTCTATTATCTCATCATTCCTCTTTACAGGTCCATCTCAACCTTTCCGGCCTCTTTTTATTTCTCCTTTCTCTTTTTTAATAGCCCCCTGGATATCAACTGCCTCCTATGACTATCATTTTCCATTTTTTCCCCTGTAGCTCTCTCTCTTCCCTTCTTTCTTTTTGCCCTATAATTTCATCAAGAAGGATTTACACCACTACTGGGAGCAAGCAGGAAGAGGGCAAAGGAGGTACCTGGGAGAAAAGGATAATGGTAGAGTAGAGATCCCTGTGACCATCAGGTGAAGTTCACAAATGGGAGGATGAATAGTAAACAAGGCAGAGCTCCCAAGGATAAACTAATTGAATTCCTCTTTCCCTCCTGAGTTTACTTATTAGCAGCCGTCATGAGAAAATCTGACTACAATCAGGAGAGAATGAGAACAGCAGCAAAGAAGTAAGTCGGGGAAAATCCAAGATGGATAACATTATAAAATAGAAATACTGAGAAAGATAAGTCTTCTGGCCAGAATAATTGAATTCCAATTTTCCCTCTGAGATTGGTTAGTAGCAGCAGCAGCAGTAGAAGGCAGGCAGACAGGCTGCCCCCAGCATGGATCAACTCTATCCAACCAATCACACTAATACAGTGTTTATCTCCAATCTAGTGCTGCTTGGTCAATAGTGCAAAGCCATGAGGGACTTTACTGGAGCCAGAGTAAAGTAAAAAAATAAAATAAAAATATTAGTATATGTAACTAAAAAACTGCATGCTAACAACAAGAACTCAGAGGTCATTGCTGCAGAAAAGTAAATGTAGGAATCACAAATTTATGGTATGTTTTCTGAAAAAAATGTTAAGTACTAGTAAATTGCAGCCACAATAACTGGGTGAAATATAATTATCAGGTTGTGTATTGCCACAGCCATCATATTGTCACTGGACCAGTGGCCAATAGAAATCCAATTTCTGAAAAAAAAATGGGCTAAACCAATTTAGTTGTTCTAAAAGGCAACTTGAAGTTACAGCCCTGCCAATTCACTACAGTCGCGACCTCATCAAGAAGGCAGCGAGTGCGTCTCATTATGCTAAACTTCTCTCATGTGCTCTGTCCTCACATGAACTGTCAGTTGTTCCTCACATCACCATAAAGGTTGTCATCACTGCCAACAACAGGAGAAATGAGGCTCGGAGTAAGAAAATGCTGGCTTTCTTTTCCGGATTGTACTCGCTCAGCCTTGAAGGAAGAAGCAGATATGAGAGACAAGTTGAGAAAACCTAAAGCATGCTGCTTTTTTTTTTTTTGGTGACTTTTAAAAGGCATAAAACACAAGATAAAGTACAAACGTTGACAGAGTTTAAAGAAACAGAAAAGGTTGAATTCAGTACTTTTAAACGTAAGGAAGTAAAATATTTTAACACAGCAGAATGGGATTTTTATGTCTGGTATTTTGGAGTAAAGTCATATTGGGATTATTATGATTTCCAGGTTAAGCCATAATTTGATAAATCTCATGGAGCAAAAATGTACGGTTATGTTATGGTGTGTTGTTATGCACATTCATCCATCAGGTTTTTATGTTGATATTCTTTCAACCTCATCAAACAAACATTTTCCTTTATCTGGTGAGATCATATAACAGTGTTTAGTTTTTTCTAGCAAATTAGGACTAAAAGCAGCACCTAAAGTTATAAATAGAACAGTTTTTCTTTGTAGGTGGGGGAATCTGTCTCCTTTAAGATTAAACATTAGAAAAAACACCTCAAGGAATATTTCCCTTTTTGTTCTTTTGCTTTTAAATGTTTACATCTTGTGGAAATAGTAATATGTTAGCTAATGGACTAAAAAGAAATCCTGTTGAATAAAAACTGGTATTTTGCTTGTGATAAAACTGACACGTTTGTGCTGTATATGTTTATTTCTTATGTCAAGGTGAGTTTTGCCCAAACATAATTAGACATTTGTATTTGGAGTCTTGCCTGCACCCTGCCTGTGCACCTCCAGCTGTGTTGTAAAGCATGAGGGTGTCTTTTTCTACGCTCATTATTTGCTTCCCTCCCCTCAGCCCCCTCTATCTCCCTCAACGCTCTACGTCACTACCCATCACCACTGAGCCTTTATTAATATTTAACCACTCCTCAAGCTTCCCTCCTCTGCACTCGCATTCTCTTGCGTTTTCTCTCATCCTTTGTCAATTTTTTTGTTGTTGTTGCTACACACATTTGTCTTTCTTTGTTAGGCATTCCCATTTTTTTTTTCTATTTGTGCCGTCTGTCTGTTTCTATCTCTGTTTTTCGCTCATCATTTGCTCTTGGATGGAGGAAGCTGCTCCTACGCACCCTGCCCCTTAACGCCCAGTCGTTGTTTCTTATTTAATCTGTTCCACTTTATTGAATTTAATTATTTCTAAATGATTAACTCAGAGTTCATGATGGGGAGGACTGAAAGGGGGGGTAGGCATATGGTGTGAGATGGGGTGGAAGGACCATTGAAAGAAAAATAGGGTGGATTGTGGCTTTTTGTTTTGCAGCCAGACAGAGTAAATAGCCTTGTATGCACACTCATCAGTCTTTGATTCCATTACTGCAGTGTGACCGCAAATGCATGCCCAACTCCTACCCGCTAGCTCTCCTCACCCTCTGATGCGCCCAACACAATTTTAATGTGTAGATTTAGTTTTTTTTTTTGTTATTTGTGGTCATAAAATACTTTTTTCTGCATATTTTTGAAATATATTAGCCTACAGGGTGTCTACAGCTGTCAAATCAGTCTATTTTTCAGTTTGTCCATGTCTGTGTTTGCTTTTGTGTCTCTGTGTGACAGGTGAAAAGGAAAGCAAGTTTACTTTCATGCTCCCATACCTCCAAAAAGAGGTATTCATTACCAGGCCAGAAGGCACTGAAAGCATAGCTGTAATAATGTTCAATAGGCTGCCAGCTCTTTATATGAAAATATGACTGGTGGAGAAAAGAAAAGCGGAAGTGGTAGGCTTTCTACGATGCTGCAGGATCGTTCAAGGCACAGCAGGAGTGAGATACACCTTCATGAAGCGTGCACATGAGGTATAAATGAAGTTCTGGGAATGCATATAGACACATGTTTGTGCAAATTCAACCAAACTATGGATGAGGCACCAATCTCTGAAATTACAGCATCTGAGATTCGCAGGCAGCAGAAATTGAAGTTAACAGGTAGTTTTAGAAACGCGTGTGAAAATAAGAAAACGGTATGTGAGTTGCTGCAGTTAATATATATGAAGCAAACATTCAAGCTAACAAATCAATATACATTTTGTTAGAACTTATTGATGTGATGGCTTCTAAGTTTAATTGTATCCATTGAATATGAAGAATGAAACGGGTAGAGAGAAAAACTGAAAAGTTATAATCAGACTCTCCTGAAAATATGACCAGAAATATAGTTTTAAAAGCTGCATAAATGTTTATTAGCTACTGACTTGTCACAGTGTTTAAGTTGAGGACGAGACACTGACTTACATTTTGGAGGCAGACAGTTGGTGGAAATACAATTTTACAGATGATACAGTTGCAGGAAGTGTTTAATCGTGATTTAAAACATAACACATTGTGGGAAAAAAAACACAAAACATAACATGAGATAATAACACATTATAAGAAACAATTATTTGATTCTAACAAAGGGAAAAAGTAAAATTTGATACTAAATATGTCACGGCAATAAAGGCAAATTAAACGCAGGTGTGTTAATTAGAAGGCAGGGTGTGCTGTGGGAGCAGCAAGTGAGACTAAAAGCACCAAGAGGAGATTTGCAAGAAGACAACAGCAGGTAAATCTCAAAAAACACAAAACTTGAACATACATTTTGTCAGAATTAAAACAAGACACATGATTAAAAGCTTCTGTTAGATGAAAGAATCATCCTCCAATTAAAAAACTCCACAGATCCTGACTGTTTATATTGAATTAAGATATTTCGTGCTTTTCTCAGTTGTCACATCCAGTGATTTACATTGTTTTCAATAACTCTGATTACAATACAGATTTTTCTCACTGTTAAACAGTGATATTGATATATAGACAATTCAAGTGATCGTTTTTATCACTTGAGTGAATGAAAGACATCAGAATCCACAAGCTTATTCATACAACCCTAAATCTTTATGAGAAGCTCTTTTTATTATTTCTTTCACAATATTTCTCCAGTTCAGTTCAAGTTCCTATATTGCTGTGCTTGGAGAGCCCTCCGCCTGCTTTAACTCAATGCTGTGTGAGCTTCAGTATCTCAATGACTTTTAGAATACATTTCAAAGCACTTCTGCTTTGTTTGGACTCGAGGCAAATCAGATTTGTTTCTTAAATCAGATTTTTAGGACAGGCTGTCCACACTCTTGATGCCAGAGTGGTTAGATCAGATCAGATTTGTGTGTCCAGACATCACCACTGGATCTGCATCTGCGATAACAACACAGGAGATAGTATTTATGTTCCCATGCTGCAAATAAAGCAAAGCTCTGAAGTCTGAGTTGAATAAATAAGCTGTGATGTGTGCAAAAAAAGTTTTAATTTTAGATTTTGGTTTTGTTGTCCGGGTGTTTTAAATCATTCTGCAGTGTTGGAACTTGGCTGGAACTTTGTTTGGTTTGAAATATTTGTTCCGGTGGAGAAAGGAAAGCCGGGTTCCACCTAATAACTGCTCTTAGATGATTGAAATGTCTGTCTTGTGTGACTTATACAGTCCTGGAAATGACTTCAGAATCCATTTAATGTAAACTTGCACAGTGCCAAGCTTCTGCCTGGGAAACAAACCACAGGAATAACACTGTTCCTGTGAAAATGACTTATTCACAACAGCTGCTGGTGAATTTTCTATCTGCAGGGGGGTGAAAATGTGTTGTAATTGTGTCTTATTTGTCTGAAAATTAAATAGCACTTGCTAGAGGCTTTTTTAAGACCTTAAGTTTGATTTCTACTGCAGTGGAAGTATGATTTTTAGATAATTCATGAAGTCAACTTTGACTTATTTCACTGGTCAATAAGTTAATATGTAATCTGTAGAGTAATTTTGAGTAAACAGTGTTCTAGTCTGGCTGCATGCTTTTTAGGTGCACATTTCTGATGTCATGTTACTGAATGGACTTTTCAATGAATGAGCTAAAGGAGGGTAGGATGTGTAAAGGTTGCCAGTGTGTTTCTCTTGCCAGATTTAGCAGTTCTCATCTGATGCAGCTGGGCTCATCTCTCAACTCTGTGTGTGTCTGCTTTCCAGTTTCATTTGATTTAAAACTAAAATAATCTCAAATAGGTTATTTTGTAATCTTTTTTCCTCCATAATGAGCTTTACCATGAATGCAATTTCGCACATCTTCATGACTATTTGGAACTGACAGAAGCTGGACTGATTGTGGCCAATTGGAAAAATGTCACCACCCACAGCAGCGTCTGTGGTAATAAGTTTCTCTCACTTCAATGACAAGTGGTTCGTATAAATTGGAGGCACTCAGCAGAAGATGTAACAAATGCAAGGTTTGTTTGTGTGTGAGGTTTTTGCAGCTGTTTGTGTTCAAGTCGGTTTGAAAGAGCAGCAGGCACATTAAAAGGTTGATAAGGATCAGAAGGTTAAAGATTAGATCGACTCTAGGTTGAGTATATGTGTGGATTTCATTTGCAAGCAGAATATTTGGAGGCCAGTGTCTGTCTTTGAGGAGAAATAGTTGATATGCTTATCGTGTTTACTTCCTATTTTGGCTTTTAAAGGCTTAAATCTTACCCTAACCAGAATAGTCGAGCAGCTGCTACTTTGTTTCAGTCTGATCTAAAAAAACTGATTTGGCTAAGAAACTAAAAGTTAGTTTTGGTTATCTTCATTGACTTTGTCAACAAAGACTAATTTATCTTCATCTGTTAGATATGATTTCAAATAAATCATGCTGAAACAATTTACATGGCAGGCTTTTTTTCCCCCAAGTATGATAATAGTTCGCTGTTAGAGCTCAGTGTCTCAGACAAACCTTATCCATAATAGATTGTTATTGAGCTGAAGATCATTTTTCACCTGGGATGGCACGGTGGGGATTTCTCAAAATGTCAACAGCTCGGTGTGATTTCTCTGTGTGACAAAGCTATCTCATTTCATGAGAAACCTAGACTTACTTTTAAAGTGTGTATCAAGTATGTGTCAAACAGAAGTGTCTTTATGGAACAGAGTACTAATGATTCTACTTAAAAAGGTGAACGCTTTACATGTGGTTTAGTGAAAAGCTGCTTAAGCAAAAAGCTACTTGTATAAGACACTGTGAGCAGTTAAACACTAGCAAGCCTGCAGTAAACCTTAAAAACAGCCTGCAGTGAATCTCTGTAATGCATTTTCATGACTGACCACCACTGCTTTTAATCTCCATGCTTGATCACAAACAAAATGGGAGAACGTGTAGTTAATCACCACAGTGGGTCTGCAGTGTACTCCCTTCAGCAAGCCTGCTTATTGACTCAGGCAACACCAACAACCAGCCTACCAAGGTTTTAATCTAAAACACAATTACCACCTATGACTCGATGGTTCCAGGCAGTAATGTTTTGTCTTCTTGCATGAAGAGGCTGCTAAATCTTTGAATTTGCACACTCCATTGGTCCGTTGGCTCGATAAAAAGGAGAATATTTACTCAGCCATTTGTTTGTTCATGTATAGATGGTGAAGCCACTTGGTTTTAAGCATCGCCGTTATTACAAACTAAGATGCTCAGAACGATTAATGGAAAACAGGGATATAACAGTTCATTGCCACTGAACAATGTAATGCAGCAGATACTTTAGTCACAATGATTAACATGATTCTCTAATCATCTGTAGTTAAATAGATGATTCTTGTCTCCAATAGCTTTTTGTATTAAATGGTGCAAAACTGCACCATGAAAACATTATTTTTTGTATTTTTTTTTTATCTCATTCTTTTGGGTTTGTTTGAGCTGTTTAAATGCATGGGTGTTTTGCAGCAGGTCTCGAGTTTTGTCATCTTCGAAAGGTTGCAGGGGTAGATGGGAAGTGAGATTGCACCAGATGTAGCTCCTACCTTGTGAATCCTCTTTTCTAGATGCACTTGTCATGCATTTTTATCCTGTTATCTTTCAGGAAATTGGCCTATGTCACATTTGTCTCTTCATTTTTGTGCTCATGAGGCCTCTTCATACAGTACACTGTTCATTTTCAGAAGGACCACCTAGACTCTGAAATATCAGTGAGAAATATATAACTTTTTGTTTGTATATATATATATATATATATATATATATATATATATATATATATATATATTTGTATGAATGTTGGAATCCTTGTGCATTATGTGCAACTTCACAGAATAGCAATGAATGCTCTAAAATTTACATCTCATTAAAAACATATTCCTCCCTGAATGAATTAAATGTTTTGGTAACATCATAATGGAAATATGCGAAGGTCCTGGCCTTTTTAAAGTTACTTCTTGCCTCATTGGAAAGAACATAATGAGTTTTATAACCTGCTCAATCTTTAGCTTAAAAAAAGCGCTTTAATGGCTTCCTCTGCTAAAATTCAGACAGTTTTTTTATTATTTTTCTGAAAGCATTAATGAACAAATCTTATATTTTTTGAGCACTGTTATTTTTTCCATCTTTGCTTGAAAAAAAATATTTTTCTTGTTTAACTTATCACAATAATTTGTATTATTTAACGCATGTAATGACTGAACACTCTTCAGTCCTCTGTGTTCCCCTTTGAATGCATTTCACATAAAATTTGTCTGTTTTAATTTAGATAGTCAGACAAAAGTGAAACATCAAACTGAAAACTGGGATGGGTAATTTTCCTCTTGTGCTGACATTTTCTTGATTAAACCAGTTATTGATCAGGCTTGATAATATGTGGTGGGTTCATTGAGAATGCTAATGTTAGCTGCTCCCCCTCAGCAAAATGGGATTAAAGAGACAAGATTACAGCAGATGATGATACAGCAATATAATCTAGCAATTTTGTTTTCAAAGTGACAGGAATAGAAATCCATATAGTATGTTTGTGGGGTACATGGTGGTGAAGTTAGCGCCGTTGCCTTGGAGTAAGTTTGAATCTTAGCAGGTAAATGTCTGCATGCAGGTTGCATGTTTTTCCCTTGGGTTTTCTCCCACACTCCAAAAATCCATGTTGCCAAAGTACAGTTTAACTATCAAACATATTTTTAACAAGAAAATATTAAGGCTAAAAGATGTCCAAACTGTAAGATTTGCTCTTTTCAGTGGAAGCCTCTTTGCCTGTAATTTGTCAGTATGTGTAGTGTGTTACGTCTTAACCCCTGAGGGTTGATGCTTTGAGGCCTAATGAAGAGCAGTATGTCACCAGCCATATGGCAGGAGTTACTGTATTAGTACATATGCTCAGTGCCAGCCGAGACATGTCAAGATGGCTACTGCTATATGCGTATAGCATATAATGCATATGCCAATAGCTGGCCAGAAATGTATCCTTGTTGTTTGACCATGAGTGTGTGTTTGTAAAAGGCAGTAGGTTGCACCATTTGCCAACAAGCTTGGCATGAGAAAAGCAACAGACGGCCTGATTTCTCAACAGTGCAGGTCAGTGGATGAAAGTAAGGCCAGGGAGTACCTGCTGGGTAGACAGACTGTCAACCACATCAAGTAGACAAACAGGCTGCCTGGGGCCTGGGGCCTGGGGCCATCCGAAAAGGTCAAGGGTCACTAGCAGCATGTAGAAACATGTGACAAGAGTAACCAGCTGTGGTGCACTAACTGTATTGGTATCGTTGAACTTCCTCATATACATGAGCTACTCTTATTGTGGAGAATTTCAGTTTTGATTGGTCCACAAACCAAAAAAGAAAAGGCATTTAAAAAAGGTTTTGTCCACAATGGTAAGAACCTTAAATAGTATCCCGAATATAAAGAAAAGCTGATGCTTTTACTTCTTGTCTTTTTTATTTTAGTTGAATAAATCAGTTTTTATTTTGAATAGTTTCGACTTATGGAATATTTGAGTCAAATAAACAGACAAATTATTAATAGCCAATACCTGCATCATAACAGTCTAGTCGAGACATTCTCAGTTGTTGGGTTTCGTTTCTCCCAACTTAGATTTGACTGATGATACAATCAAAAAGGCTGAAATTGACTTCATTAAATCGTTGTGCTTAGTCATTTTTAACCACTTAATCATTCTAACAGCAAGTAAATTAATTAAACCAATTAAATAATGGACAAATTAATTAATCTCAACTAGTGTTTATCTTAAATCTTCTGCTTTTGAAGCATTTTGCTTTTGAGTTTCAATCAGTAATTATTTGTTTTCTGGTATTATTAATAACGCTCGACCACTGAAAATACACTTCACATAAAACCAAAATACGCAAATGATCCAGATTTTATTATTTTTGCACAACTGATATTTTGAAGTCATAAATTAATGGTTTAAACAGTTATCTATAAAAATATTAGGGAATTAATGATTTGTTGTATACATATATTCAAATATTACAAATTGTTAGTCTTCATATTATAATCCAAGCATAGCCCAGATGTCTACAAGACACAATAAACACACAGTAATGATCAAAAGACACGAGTTAAAAACCTCGCCCATTTGACAGCATTGCAATTACTGAGTCTAAAGGCCTTGCTGCCATGTTTTTTTTCCCACCGAGTCATTCCAAATCTGTCATTTTCTCTCCAGTGCTGAGATTGAACTCGCAGTTTGATTCGCAGTCACTTATCATGCACACATCATCCCAGGAAGACATGTCTTCATCAGGCCAAACACAGTGACAAGCATAAACGCACACAATTTGACAATAAGATAGACACATTTGTCTTTAAACACCTTCTGAGATTTGAGTATGGGTGCATGGCTGTAAATTAATACCAAACTAGTAGAACTAATTACCCACTGCTTGACTCATGGAGGATAGAAGTGAGAGAGTATAAGAGATGAGATGTGTTTAACAGATGATCTATACCCAGGGAGCCCCGCTGAGAGAAATTATTGCTGTAAACAGAAGCTTGAATCTCATAAATGCATCTACATTCATTTGACTTGATGGCAGGCACTGTGACGCCGTCTGTGGCAGAAGGCAATATCTTACTTGGTAAGAATAGCTTTAGCATGATTGGCGTCCATGATAAAACTGAGGAATATAAATGGACAGAAGAGAGGAGTAAAGTGAGAGTGCTTTACATTTGGAGAGAGTGAAGAACCTTACTGCTCCCAAATGGCCATAAAGTTGATATAAGTATTTTTGGTTAACCATCTTAAAAAAACACGATGACGTCATGTTTAGCACTCTGTAAAAACAAACAAAACTCTTTATATTAGTGAACTCATTTAAATGTTCCATGAGTAATCTGTTTTCCAACCGCTCTCTAGTTCCCAGCAGCTTCAGTTGGACCAGTGTCAACAATGTTTATGCTCGAGCTTAACCCCCCTTCAACCCCATCTGCCCTCCTTAATTCTCCCTCCGCTGCTGCTGTCGCTTCTTCCCTTCTGTTGGTCTCCCTTTTTTCTCCATCTGGATATTTTTTCTTGGCACCAGATACTTTACAGAAAATTGCCTTTCTGATTCCTCCTTCCCCTGTTGTATTCCCCATTTTTAGTAATATAATACTCATGTAGGCTAATCAGACATCATAAGTAGTGAGGCATGCTGTTTACTTACTAAGTCCAAGAACTATGAATAAGAAAAATAAGAACTTGTAAAATATCTATACATTGCAAGGCACTAAGGCATTGCAGGGATTGTCATTATTTGCAGGGGTGCACATAATATTTTTGGCCTGGTTCTCAGAAGAGAACCTAGGGTTGTTGCTTGGTCCTCACATTTTTAAATGTGTCTCGCTGTGTCTCTTCCGAGCTCCTCTGCTTTGTTTTTGGTTTCATCAAGCTTCAAATTCAGTCTGTTTACTTTACCTGGCTCTATATTTGTTTCAATAAAAATCCTTTAATTGTTGAAAAAATCAAGAGAAACCAGTAAAATATAAAAATACTGGTAAAAAAAAAACCCTTCAGAGTTCAGGTTGGATTGTTTACAGGTTTGATTGTTCACTTTAATCTACATTTAACAGTTTGGTGTTGAAATTTATTAGTCAGCTGTTGGGGCTTCTGTCATTTACTGTAACTGTTTTTTGTTTTGAAATGATGAGGATGTTTGTAATGTGATGCAGTCAGATAAAAAGATACACTGGACAGTTATGGGGCATTGACTGCATATTCCATAGTCCTTTCAAAATGGTGCGGATCACAGACAAATACGCTGATACTGTTGATTAAAACAAGTGGTTTTCTGTATTTTATAGCACAAAAAGGTAGTTATACACGTCTGTGCCATGATGGTCTATTTGTCTTATTCAGTGAATTTTTTCAGTTTTGACGCGATGCAGAATCCTGCAGTCAGCTGCACTGATCTGACTGACTGAAAATCCGTCACACTGGCAAACTGATACACAGAGACAGAGAGAGACGCAGCATCAGCTGGAACTTCGGCGCTCTGGCTGAGAAACATATCAGTCAAACAAAAGAAGTCAACGGGATTCTTCATTTATTTGACAATGAACCGCCTCTGATTAACCTAAAAATTCACGCAGCTCAGCCAAACCAATGTTAAGTACGCAAACGCGTGTTGCAACTTTTCATCTGGTGCGCATTTTATATTTTGACAGTGTGTGCGGACCTGCGGACCACTTATGTGCACCCCTGATTATTTGCTTTAAGCTGGTAAGAGAAATGATTAGCACTGTCATTGTTGACTGTGTCGTCCCAAGAATTAGTTTTCATTTGAAGGAAAGGGTCTGAAAAAAGATTATATTTCCCTGAGAAACTTAACATTTTGACTTATTTTCAATAGCCACACACGGAGGAAATCCTTTAGAAATTCTAGTGTAGGACTAGATCAGTTTTGGAAAAATAGTAGACAAGTATGCTGATTATGATCCTCAACTGCAGAGAGAGTTGTAACTCTTACTTTGCCTACTTCTGCCTATAAATCCTTATTCTTGCTTGCATTATTTTATCAATGTCATGCTCAACACACTTCTCTATAATTATTTCTTTTATTTGCATTTTTCGCAAAGTGTTAATTCGGATGAAAAATATCATACATTCAAATTACATTTAAGTAAAAATTGTCCTTGTTTTCTGCAGAGCTTTTATCTTTTAGACTCAACCATGTTAGTATCAAGTACAACTTTTACAAATCTGACTCAAGAAAAATGCAGAAAGACATCCATGACACACAAAAGCAACATTTCACAGCAACACTTCAGAAAGTTTAATTTTGCACCAAAATACTTTCAATCTGGTTCCAAATGACACTCTGGTTTAAGCAGAAGCAAGTGTGAGATGAAGCAGCTGTTCTGTAGAGTTTCCCATCACTTCCTTTCTCTCCATGTTAAACATATGCGCATAGAGTCCTCCAAGTTTCTATAAACATCTGGGCAGCTGCAGAAGCTTGACACAAATCCATTTTTTCAGCTAAACATGTTGTACTAACAAAGAAAAGGATTATTAATCCTGAAAGTGACAAATAATTCTACAGAATTTATTGTAAAATAACACAAACTCGTGATTATCTGTACAGTGATATGAATTATCAGTATTTCAAAATATCAGCAAAACATAAAGACAAGCATCTGCGTGGGTCCTTTATTTATTTTTCCCACTATTATTGACTATAAAATTAAAACCACTTTGTCTGTGCCACAAATTACTCTCATCTCTGTAGTTTTGATGAATTTGATGTAGGTCAGAGTTGTATTGTTTGAAGTAAACATAAGCATTTTGCGGAAATTACAACAATAGAAACAATCCACTATGCTTCAGTTGAGCGTGTGAAGATGTCTCCATGTGGGCATGGCCGCCTTCTCTGTTTGGGGTTTACTTTTGCAGTGTGAGATCTGTGAGCTTTAACAAAAGAATAATGTTTTTACAATAAGAGGGATAATTAGCAGCCAAATATCTCGTCAGAAGGGATAAACAGAGCTGTCAACTGTCATTGTGTTTTTGTTCCACTGTGGTCAAAACAATTTAGTAATTGGATTTGAAAGCTGGATTGTTTAAATATGAATAGGGTTTAGCATTATATTGTTAAAATACTTTCAGGTAGGGTTGATACTTGTTTTTGCAGGGCAATCACAGTATGCTTTGCATTTTTATGTATGCATGTTTGGTGAAATGTTTGTTTATACCTGCTAATAGAAAGTGGTTGTAGTGTTTATTTTTCATTTTCTTTGACTAGGTCAGTCTGTGCATGTGCTGCTCGAGAAGACGTCCACACATTTTTGCTAAAGCTCGGCCAAACCAGAACCTTATCTCGACCAGGTTTAGCCCCACAGAGGCATTTTTATAAACAACTGCTGATTTAAAATAGTCTATTAAATCCACTTAAAGAACTGAACAGGGCATCTTTCTACAAGACAGGACCATTTAAATGTTTTTGTCACCCTGCAGCATTTTGCACACATCATTGCTTAGATTGTTTGTCTAGTTACATCCAGAGGCATTTTTGTCTGTTCCAATTGATAGCAACTCTTTTTTATTTTATTTTTTTTCTGTAAAGGTTGACCACCATTCTATTTATGGGGGAAACCAAATTCTGTTTTATTGTTTTTGCTCATTTTCTGTGGGCATGCCGCTATATGTTTGGATTTGTGTGCATGATATCATTTTCATCTCCATGTGAATGTACAGTATGAGCTTATGCATCCATGCACATAGCTCCACAGGCTCGTATAAGATTTATCTAATGGTGGGAAATTCAATCAGACCCTGCTGTTGAATCCACCCCACAAAGATCCATCAACAAAGTAGGGGGACATTTGCACAACAGCCGTGAAGGGACATTCTTAACAGCACAGACAGGGTAGGAAGAACATGCCAGCACTCTGTACTCATTTCTGAAGCTCCCATTTGTGCAGATATGGCACTGTGAATGGAGAGTGCAGGAAAATGACAAAGTTAACAAAAACAGTGAAAGTCACAGCAAAATCCACGTGAAATAATGCATGTCATTTATTCATAGTGTTCTTCTGCTTTGGTCATGCTTTGGTCCTGGCAAATGAAATGGTCCCCCCTAGTGCTTTCATGTGGCATTTTCTATTTTCAGCTATTTTGTTATTATTATTTCTTTTTTTTTTATCATCTGCCCTGTCATCTGTGGGCATCAGGTAGTACAGAAAAGTAAAAATAAGACAAAATGGAAAGAGGTTAAAGGTGATACAGCCAAGAGATGTTTTCAGTGCTCAAAATATTTCAGTCCATTGCTACTGAAGCATGATGTTGTTTTTAGTTGATGTCTTCAAGCCATGAGTTTGAAGTCTCAGCCAAGTGGGAAGCTGGTGGAATGAGAGACAATGATCATCAACTAGAAAAAGGTGGAATGTCCCTCAATATGGCATTTGAGTCCTTTGCCCCAAATGGAGAAGTATCTTGGTGTCACTGGTTCGCAGGGCTAGAGATGGACCAACTGATTGGGGCTTCATCTGCGATGATGGGGCTTTACTCCTGTCTGTCATGGTAAAGGAGCCAAAAACCATGGTCCATCCACATTCTATCCCTCATGTATGGTCCAAAATTGGATCATGACTAAAAAAAAACAAGGTCCTGGATGCCTCTAACATGGGCTCCTTCTGTAGTGAGGCTTGACTCAGCCTTAGTGCTAAGAGGGGAGCTAGAGCTCTGCTCAGGCCTATATTCTGAACCCGGCCTGGCCCATTAGGTTTTCAAATTTAACAAGCCCGAACCGGCCCAGCCCGGCCTGCCCCCCTTTTTTGTGCATGATTGAACACACATACATGTCAACCTTGAGAACTTAGAATTAGGGAGACATCACAGTGGAGGTTTGATAGTCACGTTTGCAGTGACGTGTGACCGTCTTCAGCATTTAATCTGTGGTTGTAAGACAGTCCTTCAGGGGTTATCGCTATAAATAGCCGGTCGGAAACAACAGACGGTGGAAACTGTCGGAAATCGGGAGAAAGTTGGCTCCGGGAGAGTTGACATGTATGAAAACGCAGTAACAGTTGACCTTATTTTGACATAAAACAAACATCTTTAAGCCTACTGTACTTCTTGGCATCATGCAGAAACAGAACAGCATCAACAGTGTCGGGGGCAAGTCCAGTCCTCCTCGCCTCAATACCCCGTCCAGCTGCACTAAACGTGCGCTCCTTGCTGCTGCTGCTGGGACATTCAGCACTGAGCAGACCAGATGAGCTTGTAGCCGTAACTCCACAGACAGTCGCTGGTGTTTGGGGTGTGAGAGAGCAGGTGGCCGACGAGAGAGTGAGTGGGGCGGGAAGAGCGGGTGTTGCATTCAAATGTTGCCATTTAAAATGGATAAACAATGAATACAACACATCACTTTCATTTAGAGGTAAAAAAAAAAAAGCCCGTCCCATGTGTCCGCCCCAGAGGGGCCCAAAGCTCGGCCCGCAGGCCTTTGGGCTGTCTGGCCCCTCGGGCCTTGGGCTCAAATGCAGGGTTCTAAGGGGAGCTCAGAGTATTTCAGCTGCTTCTCCTTACTGAAAAGAGTCAACTGAGGTGGTTCAGACATCTGGTTAGAAATCCTCCCTTGCTCCTCTTTTTCTATGGATTTCCAGGCACATCCCACTAGGAAGAGACAGATTTAGAACTCATCGGAGGAATAATATAATCCTCTCTAGCCTGGAAACACCTTGGGCTCCATCAGTAAGTCTTGGAGAATGTTGCTAGGGTGTTTAATTGATTGGTTTGGTTTTCCTGCCTATACAACATGATTGAAAGTGCAATGAGAAATGCCATTAAAATATGTAAGAATTATATGTTAATTATTTGAATTAACCTACTTTTGGTATATTTATGCACAGTTTGGGTCATTAATATTTTTGTCCATCCACAACATGCAGTCCTTGAATTAAAAAATGTAGCTTGTCAAGATAAAGAAAAATGGTGCTCTAAAACTGATAATTTTCCCTGGTTGACATACTGGTGCAATAACAGTTCTTGAGGATTTTCGTAGTTACTCGAGGATGCATTTAGAATCGTGTGGCCTAGTACCAAACACCAGTAGAGTCATTATTATTCCCTACTCTGCTTTATAGCCCTTCACAGCCTAATTTCACTTTGCTTTTTAGGATACACAACAGAGCTCCCTTTTTTTTCTTTTTTTTTTTGCACAAGTAATTTGGTCATCTTTGCGTATTTCCCTGCCACAGATAATTAGCTTGCTTGTCGAGGGGATGCGAGTAGATGAGCACACGGCTCTCTGCAGATAAAAAGGAAGTGTAGCCATGGATATAGCTGTATGAAATTAACATCTCAGCCAATCAGTCAGCACTGTCTCTTTGAGACTGCTTGAGGTGGCTGTGCTACTCTGCTGAGAGAGAGCCTGTCGGGATCCATGCTAACCAAAATACAAGAACTGCAATTAAATCTATGTGTCACTGCCATTATTGATGTTAATCTATTCCTCTATTTGGAGATCTTCCGGCCTTGTTTCACTCAGGATTAGTGCTTGCTTTGATTAGGCTGAGGGACCGAGGGCTTTGCACATGACAGGATGGGAAATGTCAATGACCTTCACTTTCATATAATGTGCATTATATTAACACACTAGTTTTAACACATTTTGAATCAAATTTTTCATTTTTAGAGAAATAGAAGTACCCTTTTTGGCAGGTTAAATGAAAACTTAAAAATAAGAATCACATTTTGTTCTTGTAATCTCTTTTCTTTTGTTAAAATTTAAATTCTATCGAGCAAATGTTTCAACAGAACTGATTACAAAAAAAGGCAATAATAATGAGACATTTATTTATTTAACTTCCCTTTGGCTCTCTGGAGTTGTTTTCATTTGTGCCACAATAAAACTGAGCCCTTTTACTTCTCACTATTCTGATGGACCACGCAGCTCAGTCACACCAGACCCTGGTTGCTCTTGGCATCCTTCAAAGTCTCTGTCTGTGGAGGGAAAACTCTGCGTCTCACCCTGGTGACACATGAGGCATTGAGTAGCTGTGATTAAAGAAGCTATTTGATCAAGGAGCTGCAAAAAAGAGAGAGAAGTGGGGGCGTTGTGATATAAACAGTAGCTAAATAAACCTGGCAGAGGTAGATGAAAAAGATTTCACACTACACTTGTGCAGTTAGATCTTCTAAATATTTTTCTATAAGACAAGTTGACATCTTTACAGAGATATGTTCAGTCAGGTTAAAGTTGTATTTTTTTTAACACAACAGCCTGACAAAAGTCAAATAGTACTTTGAACAATTCAACAGATTTGGAGAGGAGTCATTTGAGCCAGCAGTTCATGCTTCTATATGTCTGCAGGGGCAGCCGCAGGGGCTGTTGTACACTGACTAGGACCAAATGTCAAGAAATGAAAGAGGTTAATTCTTGTTACCTCTTACTATTTAAGGTGTTTTTTTTTCTTGTTTTTCGTTGTATAATATAGCACAAATGAATTAATTTGCATCCCTCCAGGTGCGTGCATACAGGGTATACCGTCTAATTTTAGAATAGAAATTATTCAGTGGTACTGTATCATTATTCACAGCGAACATGTTGCTCACTCCATCAGACTGAAGGTGAAGAGATCGAACCATCAGCATCACTAAGAACAGGCTCTTGATACTCAGTGCTGAACATCTTAAACATAAATCCATTCAAATATATATATATATATATATATATATATATATATATATACACTCACCGGCCACTTTATTAGGTACACCTGTCCAACTGCTCGTTAACACTTAATTTCTAATCAGCCAATCACATGGCGGCAACTCAGTGCATTTAGGCATGTACACATGGTCAAGACAATCTCCTGCAGTTCAAACCGAGCATCAGTATGGGGATGAAAGGTGATCTGAGTGACTTTGAACGTGGCATGCTTGTTGGTGCCAGAATGGCTGGTCTGAGTATTTCAGAAACTGCTGATCTACTGGGATTTTCACGCACAACCATCTCTAGGGTTTACAGAGAATGGTCCGAAAAAGAAAAAATATCCAGTGAGCGGCAGTTCTGTGGGCGGAAATGCCTTGTTGATGCCAGAGGTCAGAGGAGAATGGCCAGACTGGTTCGAGCTGATAGAAAGGCAACAGTGATTCAAATAACCACTCGTTACAACCAAGGTAGGCAGAAGAGCATCTCTGAACGCACAGTACGTCGAACTTTGAGGCAGATGGGCTACAGCAGCAGAAGACCACGCCGGGTGCCACTCCTTTCAGCTAAGAACAGGAAACGGAGGCTACAATTTGCACAAGCTCATCGAAATTGGACAATAGAAGATTGGAAAAACGTTGCCTGGTCTGATGAGTCTCGATTTCTGCTGCGACATTCGGATGGTAGGGTCAGAATTTGGCGTCAACAACATGAAAGCATGGATCCATCCTGCCTTGTATCAACGGTTCAGGCTGGTGGTGGTGGTGTAATGGTGTGGGGAATATTTTCTTGGCACTCTTTGGGCCCCTTGGTACCAATTGAGCATCGTTACAACGCCACAGCCTACCTGAGTATTGTTGCTGACCATGTCCATCCCTTTATGACCACAATGTACCCAACTTCTGATGGCTACTTTCAGCAGGATAATGCGCCATGTCATAAAGCTGGAATCATCTCGGACTGGTTTCTTGAACATGACAATGAGTTCACTGTACTCAAATGGCCTCCACAGTCACCAGATCTCAATCCAATAGAGCATCTTTGGGATGTGGTGGAACGGGAGATTCGCATCATGGATGTGCAGCCGACAAATCTGCGCCAACTGTGTGATGCCATCATGTCAATATGGACCAAACTCTCCGAGGAATGCTTCCAGCACCTTGTTGAATCTATGCCACGAAGAATTGAGGCAGTTCTGAAGGCAAAAGGGGGTCCAACCCGTTACTAGCATGGTGTACCTAATAAAGTGACCGGTGAGTGTATATATATATATATATATATATATATATATATATATATATATATATATTTTACCTCTGATCTAAAATGCAGCAAACAATGAGGGATCAATTTGTTTGATTTAAACTATTTTATAGCTGCTTGTATTTTATCCTTTTATTTATTCCTAATGCAGCTCACTCTGGTAATACCAAACATTGTAGATTTCCTCATTTTCACTGTTGATACTGTAATGTCTTTTGTTTCTTAGTTTAAAAGTTAGTGTCTGTATGTTGGAATTGGTTTTTATAGCTCTCAAACTAACATAAAGACAATTTTCCTCTTTGAGGAACTGGAATATCCCCTGAAGGTCAAAGAAACACGGTGCTGCATTGTTTTCTCTCCTCACCAGTCTCTTTAGAGCATAAACCTGTGTGTCATTGTTGAACTTTACTCAGTGACTGGAATAGATCTGTTGTGTACTAAAAATACTTTTTCCTGTGTCTGTGGCTGCACAGGAAAGCTTTTATAGATGCAAAGGTTACTCTGACCTCCCTGTGTGCAGAGGTTAGACTTGGGTTAAAGATGATGTTGCTGATGTTATAGTGAGCGACACTCATTCAGCAACTCTGATTTCTGAATGTCTTACACATGCAATGTGTTTATTATACAATTGCACCATTGCATCTAATTGTAAAAAGATATTTTCTATGCTTGTGTTTGAGCTTTAACTTTCTAGTATGAACTTTGTCACTATAGTTGAGAACAAAGTTTTGCTAATGCTTTTATCTCATTTTTCAACAGACACAACTGTGAAACAGGCTTTATTGAAGGTGACAAAGATTGAGAGTATTCCACCCTCTCAAACATTTATTCCACCTGAGGTGACTTAATTGCACCTCCGTTATAAATAACCACTGCTGTGTCTTCATTCATGCAGGAATGAAGGTGGAGAACAAAATTAAAAGCAGACTTTCCGCTGTAATTATTCTGTAAGATGGAAACATTGGACTTGAAGATTAGTGCTTTTTGAATAGAAG
The DNA here is from genome assembly GCA_006937955.1 of Pachypanchax playfairii. Classification (NCBI taxonomy): domain Eukaryota; kingdom Metazoa; phylum Chordata; class Actinopteri; order Cyprinodontiformes; family Aplocheilidae; genus Pachypanchax; species Pachypanchax playfairii. The sequence continues at coordinate 2,269,831 of SSNP01000023.1, forward strand.
GCTGGCAGCTTTAAATTTAAAATACTGGAGCAGAATAATTTCTGCATTAAGTGCAATAACAAAAGAATAAACTCTAATAAAACTACTTACATTTTACCAAAGATAGCGTACCGTGTTTTTAAAATATTAGCCAATTAATAAGTCACAACAGATTTTGAACTTTCACCAGCAAACCCCAATCAATGAATTAACATGATTTGGATGATTCTACAAAACATGTTAATTCATTACCACTTATTAAAGTTGTATTTTAATGATCACGATGGGCCAGATTTGGAGGAGCTTTGATTTTGAAAGGAAGCCAGAGAAATTTATCTGCTGCTCAGTGTCAGCTGCTACCCTAAAGGACTGTGAAACTCATGATCTTGTGGCACTTTGCCAGGAGTTTGTTTGGAATCTGACTGCAGCATACAAGAAGCATTTCATCATGACAGCTTCTATAAAATTAACAACATCAAACTTTTTGAACTCCATGTTTATTTACACATTTTTGAGAGCAAAGATGGAGTCAAAGTTAACAACATAAAAAAGAAATGAAAAAAAGTGCTTTGGGCCAAAAGTGGGTTTGCTTTGAGTCCTTTTTTTTTTAATTATTCAGGCAGATTACAAGCTGAGACATACAAAATTGTCAGTTCCCGAGGTCAAACATTTCTAGAATGTAGAGCGAAATAATTAATTTTACGTTTTCTAAACACAATGTTTAGTTTAAGAAGGAAAAAAAAAAAAAAAAAATGAATATTGTTCTTTGCTTTTGCACAATATTCCTTTCAGTCAAGGGCAGTTGGATCCCAGCAGGACTGCAGATTTTTTTTCTTTGGCTGTCAACCCCTGACAGGTCGGTCTGTTCCTTTATTTCCCTCATTCATTTGCCTTTTCATGCCCTTTTCCCCTTCTGTGCAGAGCTAATCTGGCCTGTCAGGGTGGGTGTAGCATTACATAAAGCCTGAAGCCATTGTGTCACTTGCTAATTAACTCTGCTCATCAGCCACTGCTGTATGAAGCGATGTATTCATAAAGCTGTATATATAATGGAATGATCAAGAAAGCAAAATGAATTTTCCAAGATGCAATATCCATCGTTACTTCAGTCCTACTGGTTATTCAAATCTGCCATGGAAGTCAGTTTGTTTTTTGTGTAATTGACATTCCTATTACTGCAAATCACTGATGTTGGTGTGACTGTATTACTGTAAATATCATTTCCAGCACCCTCATCTGTGTACATTTTTTTTCTTTTTATAAAGTTTAAACAGCAGTATTCCTTCAGCTTTCAGCTTGCTCTCCTGGAAGTAGCTGAATGGATGGATTATGACAGAAGAAAATACATTTCAAAACAACTCTTCTTATCTCTCAGCATATATAGAGTCATTTTTCTTTTGCTGCTAAGAATCAATTATACAGGATCAAGAAAACATGCACACATTCAGCTTCTATCTCTGCAGCTTCTATAGGTCTTGAACAATTGTGGTGTTATTAATAAAAAGATTAATGGTTAGAGGTGTCAAAAAAGGGCAGAAGTCTTTTGAGATTGTTGATGCTCTGCAAGCATTTAGCCATTTATCCAACCATTGTAAACCTACAAATGAAGTAACTCTGTACTTGGTGAAATGCATAGCAGTTTGAACCTCAGAGGAACGTGGTGACAAAGGAGGAGTATATGTCTGGGTGATTTGTTTTTATAACTGGGTGTTGAACCAAAATACGTGTTCTGAATTAGACTTAAACATAGCAGGAGCACAGGAGTGATGTGTCCTTTCTAGGTGATTGAACAGCAGATTTTGGACCATCTGTTGAGATAATACTGTTTCCACCTACAGACAGCTTGAGAGTGCGACAGTAGTCATGTCTAAATGTATTAATGTGGGTTAAAGGCACAATAATATAGTAACAAACACAAAATTAAGTGACCCACAGTACCTTTACGACATGATAGCAATGGACATGTTTTTTTTTTGTTTTTTCGTGGGAATTGAGCCAGAACAGTGACCGCAGTGATTGTTTCTTCAGCTGTGGTTTCATTTCACGAAGGGAAAAAAATGAGGGTTGCCATGATTGTGTCCTCTTGGGAAATACTAGGGGGTAACATGACTCAAGCTGCCTTTAGTCTGATACACACAGAGCGATTCTAAAAGGCTTCATTCACTGGCTCATTCTAAGCCATAGTTTTCTTCTAGTAAGCCTGTGTGTGCGTGTTCAGGACTGGGTTTAATGCTGTTATGAGGGTTGCAATTCATCCCTCAAAAAGTTTTTAATTTTCAGTTTTGATTTGCGAAAATAAGAAGTTGCAAATTAAATGATGTAACTCTTTGCCATCACCCCCAATTTTTGCTAATAGATGAGTGTAAAAATGACATAATAATGGTAACCAAACCAAAAAAGTAAACACTATACCCTTGCAAATCGTTAAATTTGGGTGTTCCCGTCCCTTTCATGTATAAAATCAAGCAATGAGGCATGCAGATTATTTCTACCAACATTTGAGGAAAAATGTATCATTTTCAGGAACTTGGTGTGATATTCAATTAAAGTGTGGTATTCATATTTTGTACATTATCTTGAACCTTGAAGATTTGAATCTTTTCTGCTGATATTTCATCATTTTGCACTTGCAAATCAGGACAGGAACTTGGTATGATATTCAATTAAAGTGTGGTATTCTGACAAGATGCCACTTATAAAATAAGCTCATTTGTGAAATTTCCTGGTTTCTAGATAGTCCCCATTCGACTCTTTATGGTATTATAACAAAGATGAAGCAATAGGAGCAACTGCAACTCTGTTAAAGGAATCCTTAATGCTTCAGCATATAATATATATTGTGAAATTATATAAACTCAGTTGGTAAGGATACAAAGTCATGAGTAACTGGGTTCCTGTTAGAGCCATGGATCGTACCAGTTTAAAACAGTATTTATCATTTCACGTTGGCCTATTCTTTTCAAAGAAAATTGTCAGAAAATCTACATTTATACTTGAATACAACAACTTTTTTTTCCCACGTATTAGAAAATGACTCATTCCTAAATGGGCCAAAACTAGAGAAAGAGAGGAGGAGGAGGAGGAAGAGGATGAGGGTACTGATGCTGGCTCAACTGTTAATATCTGTAGTATTGTTTATGTTAACTGTAGAAAGTAGCTGCAAAATTAGAACAAAAACTGTCTTGAAGGCTGTTGTGTTTAAAGAGGGAAATACAGGTATTTATTAGTCCACTTTTAAAGCTTTCTTGGTGCAGTTTTTTTGTTTCACAAAGGTAGTGAGTGAACCTGTTAGAGACAAAGTGTTATGCCCTTTCTGTTGTGTCTTTTGCTCTGTATTTATAGTGAGATCTGCAGGTCTTTTGAGCATGCGTTTCTGAGGACCCCTCCAGCAATTCATAGAACAGATAAAAATAATAATTCAAGAAAAGAAAAAACAACAAACTACAATCTTCATGTTGAACGTCTTAAACTACAAAATACATTTATGCTTTCTTTTAATATAATGAAATATAGACCAACAAAATCAGCCACAGAAAGTACAGTATATATGTGATAAAGTGAAATGTATAGTTGATGTTTGTGAGTTTTGTGAAGTAGGTGGAGGAGTATGTTTTTCTTTATGTCAGAGGTCTGTACTTTGACAGTGTGAAACATTATTGGCAGCTCTAACTGTTGCTGGCACTCATCAGCAGGGATTAGTAAAGCTGGCAAAATAAGAAGTCTGATAGCCTTAAAATAACAAGCTGTATTTGAACTGGGAGACATTCACTATATGTTCTGTCACATTTATCCCCTCAAGACTTTGCTCTTGGCTGTAGAAACTTGTGGTATTTGGTCCAATACAATTTCTTCTTGCCATGAACACTGAGAGAATATTATTTAGAGTGGATTAGAGATAGTAAATGGAGCCAAAAATAGCTCTTGGAACTGAAGTGCATTTAAAAAGCTGCCATGGTTCTTATTAAATAGTAATTCACTGTATTGTTAACTTAAATGTTGACATATTGTAGGACTGACATTAATGTGCCAGAGTGTTTGGTGGCAGTAGAGAAAAAATGTCTCATAACTTTGCGTTTGCGCCCTTTAAATTTTAATTCATTTACAATGATTTATTGGTTAAAAAGTTGGCTGTCTAGTAAATGCATTTTTCAAATGGCTGAAAAGGTTAAATGAATGTCTATTCAGTGTTTTAACACTGACAGTTAAAGATGGTGGACTTACAGAGTATAAAAAAAGGAAAGGGGTATTTTGCTGAAATGTTTAAAGACATGCTAACAGTCATACTGTGACTGTGAAAATATAATTTAATCTATGAATTTAGACAAAAAATAAACGTTTTACATGGTTACAGTGTACAGCATAATACAAAAAACCACTATGGAGTCTTTTTATATTTTTAAAGTGACTAAAATCTTTAAAACCCCTCTAGAAAACTGATTCCAAAGAAAGTACTATTTACAAAGAGAAGCAGGTTGGACAGGAATCCAACTGTAACTTTTGTTAGATTATCTTGAGACTTGAAGCTTATGCTCTGCTGATAACTCACCATTTTGCACTTGCATGTCAGGACAAATAAAAAACCATGAAAGGATCCAAAATGGACATTAAAATGAGACGCCTAAAGGGCATTAAGTGCTGACCAGCTGTCTGATAGTTCAGTCCTGGAATGTGTTCAAATTAATCATCCTGACCCTTCATTGCCAGCTTCAGTCACATTGCACTTACTAACCTATTATAAATTAATGCAGCATACTACCCTAAATCCATTAAAACTATGTAACTGATAAATTTCTCCTACAAAGTGGTGTGAAGTACATTCACACTCAGATTAATGCATTTTTTATATTTTTATAAACTACTCAGTGGGTGCTTTACAACATTCGACCCCCTAACAAGTTTGCTATAAAGTAACTAAACTAGTAGTAAACTAGTAACCCTAGCCATTTTTTCTTGGGTTCTATTTTTGTGGGTTCTTTTAGTTCTGTTATCAAAACATGCTCAACACTTTCTTTGTTTTAGCATCTCTTCCTTTACAAGTGGGTATCAAAGCCAGTATGAGTCCAATAGATTAGCTCACGCTGTTATTGTTATGTAGATAATAAATGCATGGCATTTGGAGTATATTCACCCATGATTTATGTCGATCCAAGAGTCCTTTCCAATATTGATAATGCACAACCTGATGTTGTGATAACTATAAATCTGCACCTTCTTTTAAAAAGCCACATGGGAGGTATTATCTACCTTTACCTGCAAGATGTTTTTATGCATCAATGCTTTAACAAGTTACATATCAGCTAGTTGAACGTAACTTAAAGGTGAAAAAGTATTTTTTTTTTCTAGAGCACATTATTAGCTTATCAAATTAAGGCTGGAAAGAGGGTATGTTCACAGACACTGGGTAGCATTAAAGACCTCCCTCTTTTCTGTCCCTCTCATTCCTTTCTCTTTTAAGAACGTTGACACTTCATTGCACACACTTTGGCCTCCCCTGGCATGACTGTGCTGACCGTGTCATATTGATTCAGGCCAGCGCGGACTGGCATTAAATGGGTTGTTATGGCCCACCACTGTTCCTCCCATGACAACCTAAATTAGCCTGAATGAGCAATAATCTGGTAAGCCTGCAATGGACAAGCTGTGCTGCATCAGATTGTTACGTTAACTACTGGACTGGAAGTAGTAGGAAAAAGACATGTTAATTTAAAATGAGGCTAAAGACTGCAGCTTTGTCTTGTGGAATTGTATATGGTACATTTAACTTGTCAATACTTTCTTTTCAGCATATGCCAAAACCACAATAAGTTTGAGATAAGTCTGAAGCAAAGCAATTGTAGCAGGGACTTACAAGTACAAACGTGTGTTTGTAAATGGCTGTAAAAGAATTGAGGGGAAAAGTAATAAGATGTAGTTTTTCTGCATATTTTGCTTTGTTGTGCATTTTTATTGAAAATGGGAGAATACTTGTGTCCCATATTGCTTAAATGTGTTGAACCATGTCTGATCGATTTTAACTAAATTAGATACTTTTTTCTGACTTCTATAATGGGACAAGGCTGAATTAAAGACAGTGAATCTCTTTGTTAATAGAAAATGAATTAATAAAAGCAAAACGTCAGTACATGGGTTCCTAAAAGGGGGTTTTACTTGTTTTGGGGCTTGTGCTTGTTTACAAAAATAATTATACTTTTCTGGTCTCTATTGATTAGAAAATGCCTGCTTTTGGTATTGAGCTACACTTTCCAGAGATAAAAGAGATTATTTAAATAAATATATTCATTCATTCATATTTTCATGCCTAAATTTTGCATTGGTTCCTTTTGTGATAAATGGATTTTGAATTTTAGAGACATGAACCCTTATGATTAGGAGTTATATGATTGCAGTTTCTTGTCAATGACTTCCTGTTTGCAATCATCTGAAAACATTTGAGATAATTGCACGTTACAGTCAGATGTTTTTAGGGCAGATGCATCCAGTTCTGATGTATTATCTTCCCACTTTAATTGACACAAAACTGAAGCAATGTGTGCCAGTTCCAACAGAAAGCTGTCCATGTTTTAGGCTTTATTTCTGAATACTGGTCAAGGTGCTCATGATGACAGACAGATGAGAACAAAATTGGTGGTATCCTTCCATTAAATGAAGAAAAACCCAGAATGGTCACTGAATTAACTTGAAAATGATAACTCAAACATTTATGAAAATCAGCTAATGAAAGTTGTGTATTGCTTTTAACATGTTGTTCAGTACAAAAAAGTACTCAACTGGCCTGGACAAAAGTTATGGCACTCAGTAATTAGTTGTACAATCTTTTGAGGCGTTCACAGCAATCAAGTGGTTTATGTAACTCCCAGTGAGATGCTCCATAGGTTTTACATTAGGGCTTCAGACCCTTCAGACCACTTCAGAATAGTTCAATATTTTGTTTCCGTTCATTCCTTGGTGTTCTTAGCTGCATGTTTGAGGTCATCATCCTGCTGGGGGACCCATGACCTGCAATAGAAATCAAGCTATCTGATTCTGGTCAGTACATTTCACTCCAGAATGCCTTGATATTCTTGGAAATTCGTTGTTCTCTGCCCAGACTCGAGACACCGTGTCCCAAATGCAAAAGAAAGGCAGCCCTATCACATAACTGCCCCCCCTCCATGGTTAACAATAAGAATGGTGGCATTTTCTTTAAAAGTCAAACTTTTCCTTTTGAAAACGGAGCTGATGTGAGTGATCAAAAGCTTCAGTTTTATCTCAATTGTCCAGAGGATATTTTTCCTTTAAACTTTGATGCATGCCAGCCTGTACTTTGTGTCATCAGTCTGTTTTAGATTTTCTGTCAATAATGGGACCCTCCTGATTTTTCTTCCATGGAGCCCATTTTAGTTCAACATGCAGCTGATGGTGTGGTCAGAAAGTAACGTACCTTGTAATTGGAGTTTAGCTTAAATGGTTTTGGATGGTTTCTTTGGCTCAGTTTTTACCATCTGCTCAATCCATCTGATCTATTTCTTTTTGTGCCCACATCCTTGGAGGTTCACCATAGTCTCATGAACCTTTTACCTTTTAATAATATTGACAGCTGTGGTCAGAGTAACATGAAGCTGTTTGAGATGGTGAAATAGCTTTTATCTTTTAAAATGTTGATCTAAAATCTTTTATCTTAGCTCCTCAGGCAGCTCTTTGCTTTCTCTGCTCCAAGCACCTCCCTTCAAGTTATTTCTGTGGCTATTGTGAGTTTTTTCTTTTTCATAATGGAAAACACCTGCAATATTAAGCTGGACATCAGTAAGTACATAACCTGGTCTGATCAATCATATATTCATTCATGGGCCTGACCCGGTCTATAAGTTGCCTAACTGGGAAGAACCTGTGGTCAACAATATGATACAAAGTACTCAATGTGGTTTTAAATGCTTTGGGCAATAATGGAAACCTTTGATTTGGTAATTAATGTGAAGGATATTTTAACATGTACCACCCACATTAACACTGTTACTGATCAATAAAATAGTATTTCCTGATTGCACTGATTTTTTTCAGCAGGACTAATCATGCTTATCGGCAAAAGAGAAATGGTTTGAATAAGACAAGATCAAGGTCACCAGGTCTCAATCCTGTTAAGCGTATTTGGAGTATCAGTGTGTAATACTGATAATGATCCACAAGACCTCAGAGTTTAATGTAGTCAATTGCTTTATCTGCCCACTTCCCCCAAAAGTTCATATACATCTCCCTGATAAAGCATGTGCATACTTAATCATTATTCCAAGATGCATTAATATCATAGCATTTGACAAGAACAAGATTTTGTGAGAAAAGATAAATGTTCTTATCAAACTAATTGTAGGATTGTTTCCAACATTTTGCAAAATCAGAGTTAAGTCACAGTGAAGAGGATGTTGGACCTGCATATAAATGCTGGGATAAAACGGTCAGTGCCTAAACCTCTCTCTCGCTTACGCTCACACACAGTTGGATTTTAATTCAGTAACTTTTATTAATATGAAGGAATCTGATTAAAAATCAGATCTAGAAAATAGGGCACACTCATCTGAGTCTAATATTTAAAGGCTGCACAGTATTAAAGTAACTCCACTGTGGTTATTTCTAAAACCAATAAATGTCACTTCCCAATCAGCTCAGTTCATTACAAATCACATCAGCTGGATGAAGTTTTCATTTATCCTGTCAGAGTTGTTTGCAAATTATCCACCTTGAAATGTGAAACATGCTGGAACTCTTTTAGTTTGAATTAGGGAAGCTCTAAAGGGGATTTTAAAGCTTTAATCGCTTCAGCTCTGATCTGCTTTGTTTCCATTTTGTTGTTTTTTATGTATTATACTTTTGTGTTAAAAAGGAGGGCTTTTTCTTCAGACTTAACTGTCTTTTTCATTCCTTGTGTTGTTCTTTTTTGTGTCTTGTGTTCTGTCATATTATGATGACTGAGAAACAAGCATCCCACCATGTGTGGCATTGTCCTTGGGTGATTTGTTCTCTTGCTCCCATGTTATACATTTAAATGAGCCCATTACATTGACTGAGTCTAATATTAATCACTTGTTTTATCCTAAAACTCTTCTGTCCATATGCAATTCTAACACTGGTAATATGCTCATTGTTAATCATATTCACTATTTAGACATTTATAATTGTTGTTTTGTTTACCATATTCCTAAACTCTAAATTCCATCTTGGCTGTTGGCTGCTTGTTGGAGGTCTATGCTCTCTAAGTGCTTTCTGTTTTTGTGTCTTTTATTGACTGCCTCAACAACTCTACAAAGTTTAAATATTGAACTTTACACTTTAGACAGTGTTTTGACTTTTTTTCTCACACATTTCTGAACCCCTAATGTTCGAGGATATTTCTGCTTTTCTCAAATTTATACTTTTTAACCACCAAATTATAAATTTGACTTTTATCTAGCAAATTAAAACTTCCAGCTATCAGAAAATAAACATGTTTTTAAGAGATTTTGAGATATTTGAAATTTGTCTAAGAATATTCTCAGAATTTCTTTCCCTCAAGCACAATTCTCTGCTGTAGAGTCAACAGTTTATTGCTTATTATCTATTGCTACACATTATTAGCATATAACTGGACACTATATATGATTATTCATGCATTCCATCATATCTGAGTGTACATGTGAAGATAAGTTAGCATTGCTGTTTTTTGTCTGTAAATGGCATAAAAAGAGGGACTAAAGAAAGGAAAACTAAACTGTGGTAGGGTCTGGACCCTGCAACCCTTCAGGATCTAACTGAAAACTGCACTTAAGCAAGTCAAAAAGGAACACTTATTTTCTAGTCACTCACTTTGAAAGGGAGTTGATAAAGAGCAAGACAGGAAAAAGATGTGAAATTTGTTTTTCCTACTCTACAATGGCCCTTTACAGCATGAAATGTTCGGAAATGTTTTCTGTACTCAGAGTTTCTCTGTATGAGTTGATTTTATGAGTGAATGAGGTCCTGATTTATATGTTTTTTATATTTATTTGCATTTTTCTGTCTGTTGGGATGTTAACTTTGTTATTTATCTCATTAAAACAAAGCACAAATTAGCTAGTGGGAGTTTTGCAGTGTGTACCTCATATATCATCTGTTTTCCCTCAGACACTGACTTTGGATAAGGACAAACTCACCTCTTGTTTCCTGCCAGGTGCCTCATGTTCTGGAGGTGAAATAGTTTTGTTCTGTTCCTCATGAGTCTTTATTTCACACTAATTCAGGAGAGGTTTGTCTGTTTCACAATAGAGGTCACCTTTTAAATATTTCTGTAGATATCAAAAGTTATTTCTAACAGTCCTACCAACAGTTCGTAATCACTAGCATAGGCATTTATGGAAATACCTTGTCATACCATGTTTTCAAACTACAGAGCCTGTAAAACAGTGTCAATTTTTGGTTTCCAATCTCATCAGGGACATATTTCAGTTGCAACAAGATACATATATGATTAGCATGTTATTTTGAAAACTGACAAGATTCTCTAAAGTGTTCCCATCTTTTTGTGCAACTCATCCAGTCTGATTATTTTGGCAGCCATTGAAAAGGAAGAACTCACAGTTTTTTGTTTTTTTTTTTAGTTGCACAAAACCCTGATCCATTTCTAGAATGCACCACAAATAATCATAAAACAAAGTGTCCATTAACTTTGGAAGGGCTAATCAAGAAGAGATTACCACTCCTGTGTAAGCAGATATGCAATAAGTGAAAAATAGTGAATGGCACAATATACATGATGCAGTATGGAGAAATGGGTAATAAAACTGATAACCTTTAAACACACAGAGTATGATTACAAAAATTGAATTTTTATGTGCTGCCAAATAAAAAGGACCTTAGCCAACAAAGCCATTATAGTCAACGGGAAAACAGAGAAAAATCAAATGTAATACAGAGAAACCTGGCAGATAAAAATTCAACATATGAGGGATTTATATTTAGTATGTATTTGTAAAAGTTACTGATGGTGGCAGGACAAATGGAACAAACACACAACAGTCACAAGTACTGAAAACCAAATTTAAATGTAAACTGATTATCACTTGACCGAACAAGATGTTTTGTATCCATGTTTAGAGATATGTGCTAATGCATAAGCAGCTTGTAATATTAATCTTTCTCTCTTATTCTTTTGTTGTTGGCATGGTGGTGACTCTCCAGTGCAAAAAGAAAACATTTATGTCTCACAAACAATGCAGCATCTGGGCCAAGGTCTGTCGTCTGCTCGTGGGCCAGATGGTTCAGTTGTTGTGCTCAGATTCTCTCCCACTGTTTTTAGAGTTCCAATTGTTTTAACCATGAAGGAAAATATGTCGCAAATTATCAATCTTTTATAAAATATAATAATGGTGGTTTAGAAATATATTTTATTAATGAATGGTCATAAATACTGTTTATTGCCACCTTAAAAAGCCATATGTTAATTGTTAGTTAATGTTGCTACCCCCTACTGATGTGTGAAATCAGAAAATTGTTACACCAGTCCTGCTGCAACCCGCCGAGGGAGAGAGTCCATGCTAACAGATTGACTCTTTAAACAAATAACAAAGTTATAAATAATGTAAACGGAGATTCACGACATTCTAAACAATAATTTGCTTCATCACAGCATCCTGTTTACCCAAAGCGTGGACTGTATCAGGGGTTGCTAATATTATTAATCATGTTTATGTTTTCTTAAAATAGCTTGGAGGAAGAATGTGTGCATGTCACATAAAATGTAATTATGCCTTTAGTTCTAAACAACCATATGCTGGAGAGGATGTGGGGAATCCAAACAAAAGCATTTCTCAAAGTTCCACAAGATATAAGGAGTGTAATAGCATCTATATTTTAGACTATACAGACTGTCTTTAGATAGATTTTTACTGACTGATATTTCAAAACTTACAAACATTTCAAAAAGATAAATAGTAGTTTTCTTTGAGTTGGCAGTATGGATGTGAATTAGACTATTTCTGTTTTAGTACCTTGTTTCGAACTGACACTATATAAATAAAACTGAATTGATTTAAAAGTGAACTGAGATGTTTATGAAACATGTTTGTGCTCTGAATAGTTAAAGCACATTTACATGATTGCAGATATTCACATAATACCTTGTTTGAGTTGGTCTTTTGATGACGGAGGGTCCTTCAAGACAGAATCAAAATAAGAGGACTTGATTCAAAACCCAGGTCAACCCAAATCTATCAAATTCTACTGTTCAGCTTACTTTAAAGGATGGCAAACCATTACCAGACAAAAATTGCATAAATGTAAAATATAATCAGATTAAAAAATTCAGTTTTAAAATATGTTATAATACTACCAATGTGGGATTGATTGAGACCTTTAAACTGTCAGGTTGTTCATTGCAACCTGACAAATATTAAATCTTAAGAGCTTTCACAGAATTTTAACCTGAGGTTTAAAAGAGTTTATGAATGGAAAAAACACAGCAGGCTATTCCTTTTTTATTATTATGCAGGTAACTTCAGTTTGAATAAGAAATGCCTCTTGAGTCCGGAAAAGTGAAACATCAAAGAAAGTTCAAAAGGTTCAGCTGAGGCGGACAGATTTGTTGCAACTTGCAGTGCAGATTAATCTGCACCTGAATCAGCATGCAGAGTTTATTAAACCAGTATAGGATGTTTTTTTTCCTTGCTATTTGTAGAAACTCAAACATTCAGTGAAGGACTCTAACGACCTTTATGTAGCAACACAAGGATTATTTATGAAATTTAAAGTTCACAATTTTTCTGCTTGTATATTGTTTGTGAGAAAGGTTCTGACTAAAACAGAGTCTACAGTGTTAAACGTGTTGGAAATGACTCAAACACGTCAACTGCAGGCTGTTTTTATGCCACTGTTTTACCATTGATCACCTGATGTCACTGCTTAGCTGCAGGTTGCTCGTACAGACCACAGTACCGCTTGAATTCCAAGGTAATCAAAGAGTTCAGTTAAAAAATAAATAAAAACAAATTTAGCCTAAGATTAAATCGTTTTACTCGAGCACTTTGGAACCTTTTTTCTCCATTTGAACAGCAAAAAGAAAATAGTTCTTTTTTTAATGAGGTGCTGTGTTCCAAGTTTGTAGAACAAAGCAATTTGTATTTTTACAAAAAAGATTAACACACTTTTTCCCTGTGAATTATCTTCAAAGGTTTGGAACTAATTTCATATGTCACGTCAGGTTTTTAATCTCTCTAATCCTCAATTGTGTCCAAGGCTTTAGAAAAAAAAATCTATTATGATTACCTTTGCTGGGTGTTCCTTTCACATTAGATTAATAGAAGAAGTGGATAACGACTGAGACTGCCAGAGAAAGCTTTATCATATTTGTTCCTAATTCTGTCAATAATTTAGTCTTTATTTAAAAAAGCAGTCACGTTTAGGCTGAAGACAGGAACGCACCCTGAAGTATAATTCATAACAGAGTCACCAGAATGCTCTCTTAAAGAGTACAGTTTTGAGACTGTGTTTACAGCTGCTACAGTTGTCAATATTTGGAGACTATCTTTAAAAGAACAAGAGATTTTAATTTGTTTTATCCATAATGAGCAACAGTTTGAACGGCACAAGATTTTGAAACACAGCTAAGTTTGATTTTATACTCCATTCACACAGCACAGAAATGTTTTGCTGTTTACACACTAATAAAGTTTTTGGTAACAAAGTTTGAGATTTATAAAACTGCTTACCCAGGTTGAACCGTTTGTAAAAAAAAATATTCTTACATTTCACACATGACTGTTTGACATTAAAGACAAACAAAAATGTAGAAGTGGTTTACATTTTTTTTTTACAGTTTTTCTACTTGTCTCGCTTAAATCTTGATGTGATTGCTAGTTTTGACCATATACTGAAATGGTAAATAAATGGGAGCAAGCTGTAAACAAAACAAAGAAAAATACAAGTTTTAGTGAGAATCTTTGGCACAGCTAAGCATATTTTTCATCTGTGTCTTGAAATGTACCTGACATTAATTTTCTTTGTTACAATAATGTGGATAGGAGGAAAAAAAATGATATATTTTTTTTAAAAGTTCAGAGTCGAGCAGACGTCTTAATTTCAAGAGATTTTGTCTGCTGCCAAGCCTGACTAAGGAACATGATTATAGATGCCATTTAAAAAAAAAAAAAAAGTAAGATGCAGGAAAGTCCATTACTACATAACTAAAAATATTTGGAACAAAAATATTTTGTTTAAATGGAAAGTCGGATTTTTGTATAAGTGCTAATATGAGGGGGTGAAAGTTACACAATCTGATGTCAAAGGTCAATTCTCAAGAAATTAAGGAAACAAAATACAAACTTAAGCAAAATTGACCGGAAAACTTATTTTCATTTCTGTGCAAAACATAAATAACTTCTAGTTCTGTATGACAGAAAATCTTTTCCTTGATATAATTGGTTAGCTGGGGGTTTTAATAAATGTTGCCCAAAATTTTTGTATTTTTTTTAGGCTTCAACTTGGGTGTTCACACTAATTATAATCAAGGTTTTGGACTATCAGGCAGCATTATGGCCCACATCAGTCCAGACTTGGTGATTAATGACTGTTCAAATATGGACGAAAGAGCAGTGACATTGATAGATGTCACTTTGCCAGTGAGGCTTTTAACTCAAAATGGATATGGTACAGTGCATGACTAACTGTGTGTCTCTGTTTTTCCCCTCCCTATCTTTCTTCCTTTCTCCCACCATCTTCCTCTCGTTTTCTCCTGTGCCCATGTTTCTTTCTCACTCTGTCTTCTGAATTGATGCTGCTGTTCTTCTGAATCAGGTAAGACCATTTTTTAAGTTTTTTTTTTTTTTCTTATGTAGTTTCTCTAGTCTGAAAGGAAAAGCACTTTACTTGCAGTTCTTCTACAGAAGTACATCGATGTACATTGTCCTGGAACTTATTTCCTAAAAACGTACTCTCACTTGCCAAGACGTAACTGTCCTCTTTCCTGCTGTATTGGCTTTGAATGCTAAATGGAATCACGTCGGCCTGCTTTGTCATAATCTTACTCTAAGCCGCAGCATTGGCAGTGCTCAAGGATCAACATGCCTATATGTGCACATGGTTACAAATCAGGAATGTATTAAACTCTGTGTTTGTTTTATAGTCAATTTGCAGCTGTGAAGGAAAGGTAAAAGTTTCTATACACTGTAAAGGTTAGAGAGACCAGAAACTAGATGTCGTTTCATCTGATTTACTCAAAAGAAATAAATCAAATAATTTTTCTGCAAATCTGGGATACTTTGCACCATTTTTCTTAAGAATTTTTTTTTTCTTTTTAAGTTTCCACTCTAGTGGAATCCGAATTTGAGCTCAAATTAATATGAATATATTTCAGAGGGAAATATGTTCATGTTTCCCTTCTCTAAGATTAAAAGCTCATTCAATGATCTGTGGTCTTTTAATTGAGATTGCAAAGCCAGAGGGACTCTTCTGTCTTCTTGAAGCTCACATGCATTTAGACAGTGCATAAAAGGAAATGAGGTGAGCGGCAGCAATGGGCAGTTAGACGTAGTACTACGGTGAACAGGAAACTCAAAGAGGGGTTTGAGAATGTGGTGTACTTGGGAATAGTGACTAAGAATGGAAATGAGGATTGTGGGAGATAATCATTTTGAGTGTACTTGAATCAAATATAAAAATATAAGAGATCCTCAAATGGAGAAGAATTGATCATGAGGTAAAACTCTGAGCAGGATGAGGGGGGTGGCTGGAGGTCGGGGGGGCAGATGGAGAAGGTAGAGTTAGTGGAGTGGGAAGACACTGGATTTCTTTATTCTCTTTCTATTGCTAAGCTTCAGAGTCTTCAAGCAGCCATGTTACCTGTTCCACCCTATCTGTTTTATACCTACACACACACACTCACGCATACATACATGACAGCACACACTGAAATGTGAACAGACTTCTCAGATGTTTTTGTTTTTTCTCAAACTGACACTAAGTATCATAATGTCTATAGCTGCTTAAAACAATCCTAAGACCCTCAGCATCTGCATCTTGCCCAGCAGCCATATTACCTATCCGCCACCATCGAGGAGAACTGGCCCAAGTTCCCCTCCCCAGACCAGGATCATGCGGGCATTTGGGCATAACTCTAACAACCAAAGCTCTTATGCTATTTTGAGGGATGATTCAGTCACTACTGAAGGAGAACAGCTATTCCATGATGTTGGTCGACGGTTATATGCACAACGCTTATATGCACAAAAATGCTGGGCAGGTTCTTGCGTCATAGAGCACAGCTCCGACGCATATATGCACAAAACATTTGGAGGTATCATACATGAATCTTGCTGTTTCTGACCATAAACCTCCCTGGTGTTCTCACACACACCATCGCTGTTAGGTGTTGAACTAGACTGCTCTGGCGTTTACGCATGTGTGTCTGGCGCGTCTGCCTGAAGCTGTCAGACGGTCGCCAAAAAATAATCACCGACTTCTTCAGTGTGAAACAGTGTCAAATGTAACATTTGTTCTATCTGTTATTGCCCAATCATGAGTTCTTAATATCCAATATATAAAACCGTTCTGTTCTGTAACTTAATCTGTGTCGTTACTGTCGCGTCCATGCGCACGTGTATCTGACTCATCTGTTTACTTATAGTGTCATAGTGGATCTGCTCTACGAGTATATAACTCGGTCTGTTTGAGAGTTTTATTCTCCTAATACATTGTAATTACGTTATTACTGTACATCCTTTCCGATTATGTTATTAATACCAAACACTGCTACCCATGACCACTGACGGATAATTGCACACAATGCTTATATGCACAAATTTGTCCAGCACAGAGGTCATGCATATAACCGTCGACCACTGTACTTTCAATGAATCATTTCTTCAGAATAATTGTTTTCTTTTTTCCAAGGCTGATAAATCAGATGCTACTGCAAAATACTAACACAGCAATTTTATACGACGGCTTTAGAAGTAGTATGAAATAATTAAAATAACTAGTTTATTTTCCACAATATATCTCCTAATAATTGTATTTTATTTTTGAGAAATAATAAATTTTAAAATCACTCCCCTTAAGGTTTTTGAATATTTATGGCAATAAAAATATGTTTTTGTACCCCTAGATCATAGAACCCTTCCTTATGAACTGTTTTGGACACTTGATGTCTCACTCTAAGCTTCTCATTATTGGTCAGTTCAGGTTGTCTGAGCTTTTGCCTATGATTATACATTTCGTTATAATGAAATGGCATTTCTCTATTAGCAGCAGAAATTCTCCAAAACAATAATTATCCTTTGAAATGTGTGCTTAAATTTTAATGCTGACTGGAAAGTAAAGGCAGTAGACATTGTTAACAAGTCTACCTGTGGTAGGGAGCTGACATGGATTTAGGAAACAATAACAGGATTGCTGTGAAGGATTATTTCGACAGGTTGCAACAAAGCTTATTTTTTTGTGAATTTACCTACATGGTGTGAAACATGGTGAGCCAACTGTGCTTATAATAGACTAAATGGTTCTGTGAGGAATGATGCAACCTGAAAACATTTTCCACACAAACACTAGCTGAGTGCAGACATTTACATTTACCCGAAAGAAAAAGGACAGGATGTTTTCCTATTCGAAACTTCATGATGTTTTTGTTGCATGACGTTAGATGTGAGGCTACAGTTTGGTTGCTTTGGGATTTATACATGGCATTACCATCACGTTGTGCAAAATAGATAATGTGTTGCAAAAAGAGATGTGATAAATCGTAAACAGTTATAGGATTTTGCTTCCTTGTTTGTCTTTTAAGGAAATAAAAAAGTGCTATTGCGCCTTCAGCAGGAAAGTATAAACACAGACCCAGATGCAGATTATTTTAATTCTATATTTAGTCAATTTTTAATTGATATATTCACACACTCACACTGTTAGATTCATTTGTGGCCATTTGGGGGTTAAAGATGTCTCCTGATTTTTCAACAGACTATTATTACAAACTTAGTGACTCTAAAGACATTGTGGGAGATGTTGAATAGAGGAAAAGCCTTAAGGTGCAAAATTGTATTTGACTTTTTCTTGTGTTTTGTTCTCTTTTTGTTTTAATTCTTATTTTCTGCTTCACTGACTTTACTGAATCAAATCCAGTGTGTTTAGAAAATGCTGCATCCTCAAGTAAGCCTCACAATTTGCTGCTGATAATCGTTGGCAGTTTCTGTTTCAGCAAAAGGGGATTCAGCCCTTAGAGGACTTTGCCTCAAATCGCTGCCCAGTCCGCACCATAACAATACTGAGTAGGGGTAGAACAGAGTAGGAGATTAACAACTGGATTAGGGTAAGGTCTGCAGGGATGTGAATCCTGTACCGATTTGTTGTCCAGAAGAGAGAACTGAGCCAAAAGGTGCAGCTTTTGAGTCACCGGTCAATCTATGTTTCAACCCTTGTCTACAGCCGTGAGCTGTACATAGTGAGTGAAACAATTAGATTACAAATTTAAGCAGATACTTTCCTCCAAAGGATGGCAGAACTCACCTTTACAGAAAGGGTGAAGGGCTCAAGCTATTCAGAAAATTCTCAGTGTAGAGTAACTGCTCGTCTGTATTGAAAGAATCCAGCTGAAGTGGTTTGAGCATTTGGTAGAGATGCCTTCTAGATGCTCACCAGGGGAAGGTATTTCAGACATGTCCTACTGGGAGAAAGCCTCAAGGCAGGTCCTGGAAAGCTGAAAAGATTTAATATCAAGGCTAGTTTGGAAATGCCTCTGAATTTACCTGGAAAAGCTGGAAGAAATAGCTGGGGGAAAGGAGGTCTGGGGATCTCTGCAAACAGGTCTTGGTTGAGTGCCAGAAAATGGATTAATGGGTGGAATGAGAATTGAACGGTAAAATATTAAACTAAATCCTTGGAATATTACTAAAAAATATTTTAAAAATCATGTTTCCTTTCCATTTGCTTGACTTTTCATCCATCCATGATATAAATGTAAATTTTAACTCTTGCATTTAGCAGCAGACTTTACAAACTTAGTTTTCAGACAGGAGTAAAAATTGCATGATGTTCTGGTGGCCCCACTGCATTGCTGTGGTCATATGACTTATATATTCAGTTTTTCCCCAGCACTGGTTTAGGGTCAGTTTGACTCCTAACACTATATACTATATACTTGCTGTGAGAACAACCTGTTTCAGAATTATTGGATGGATAATTGAATTTAAAAACTTGAACTTTCCCTTTTGAAAAAATCCAGATGTTTCTAATTGGTCAGATGAAGTGCTTCACACTACAAACTGACATTCACCCATTCACACACACATTCACACGTGTGTTGCTGATAAACTACATATTGTAGCTACAGCTGCCCTGGGACACAGGTGCCACCGAGCCCTCTGACCACCACTAAATGGGCAAGGTGGGGGAAATATCCTGCAAAATATTTTCAGACAGAGGAGAGATTCAAACCATTGACCTTCTGGTTAGCAGATAACCTGTTCTACCTCCTGATCTGCCCTTATGTAGGTCTATACAAAAAAAAATCTCTTATTTTAGATGATCTAATGAACAAAGTAAGGAGATGACTGTATAACGGAGGAAATGATGAGTAGAGGCCAGAAAGTAAATTATCTAGTCCAGTGTCGCTGAGTAAAAATTAAGATTTTCACTGCCAGTTTTCTCCTAAACATGACCTTAATTTATTTATGGTTGCGTTCCTTTCTTAAAAAAATGTTAATAAAAAGTGTTATTTTTATCAATACTTAATTATATTCCAAACATTTTATGTCCTCCATAATTTGATTAGAAAAGACTGCTTAAGATGTAGATCACATTTCAATCTGCATGAAAAGTGCATTTTCATATTCATGGTGCACATTTCGCTGGCGACACCCATTTTATTGGGGTAAATGAGGCATTTAAGAAAGTGTTGCTGACTTGCTGCCATCTTACCCACCAGATACTGTTACTTCAGGAGGTGTTGATAGTTTAATGGGTGTGTGTGTCTTTCTGGAATGTGTATGCTTTTTGTGTGTCAGCCTCGGAGTAATCCCAAGTGGTTTTGAGAAAGTCTGCTAGTTTCTGCATGTGCTAGTCGCAGAGATTCCTTCTCATTTAAAAAGCTGTAGGGTCCATTAGCACAGTGGGATGTGACCCTGTTATTGTAGAGGGACATAACTGAAAGGACAAACATCTGCGTGTGTTCGTATGTGTTAAAGTGTGTACAAATGCTGGAGATAATTTGGAATTGAGTAATGGCCATTGGTCTATCAGTTCAGCATATTTTCACTCAAACTAACTTAAGTGAATATTCTTATTATCCAGTCTCTCTGTTGAACTTGTCTGGAAAGCTTATTGGTTTCAGTTTAAAGACTTTGATCATCATAATCCATTGTGATACAAATTTTTCATTTGATAAATAATTAGCTTTGTTTGGTCAGAAACTATGGAACTTTTATTGGTTTCTAAACTAAGTATAGCTCATCAGATGCATAACGTATTTCAATGTCCAAAGTAATATGAACTGGAACATTACAAAGACAAACAGGTATTTTTATTGTCATTAACATGGATTAAATCCAAATCTAGATGAGCAAAAACACACGACTCAATATGCTGGGAGATTTTTTTTAACATAAGTTAAGCCTAAATCCAAATGCACCATGTGGAAAAACTATGTATAAAATCTCCATATGAATTAAACTGATCAGTAGCAGCCAGGTGTTCTCAATCAAACGCATTTGATTAACTGATTATTAGCAGTCGTAAGTGCCTCTGAAAAATATAGGAATGTGACGGTTTACTGATGCAGCGACAAATGAAATTAAGGTGCAGATGTAGCTGCTGAGTAACCATGAAGAGCTACAATTATGTGATAAAATGAAGATGCATTAGTTTTCTTACCTGACTGACATCCATCAATCATGTTAAAGTTATAGTGTTATATTTATCAGTTTGGCAGTCATTATTAAAATTTGAAGATATTGCAATTTTTCTATGAACTGATCATCCCATTATGTTTAGCCTAAAATCAGATGATGCAATGCTTAAAGAAACTACAGAAAAACCCGAGACCTACACCTCAGTTTGCATGTTCAGATGGGAAAGTTCATAACAATAAAACTGGGGGAAAAAAAAAAAAAGAAGTATGACTTGTTTGGCAGGGTTGTCAGGAGAAAGTATCTTCCCTCTAAATTAAACATGACAGCTCAGCTTAGGTTTGCAAAAGTGTCTCTGAGCAAGCCACACAGCTTCTGGAGCAATTGCATTTGGACCACAGAGACCACAGCATGAAGCAAGAAAACAAACACACAACACACACAGTATACTGGTGATGATTTAAACTTGCATCGCTGACACAGAACCTGTGCACCTTGCAGTCCTCGGGTTATCCATGAACTTCTCTGTACCAAAGTTTAAGTGACAAAATAGCCTTGATTAAATAATGTAAAAGAACAGAGATCAAATGAACATATCAAATCAACAGCAACAAAAATCCAGATAGCATTGCTCTGTTACAGCAGCTGTCTCAGTGGTGGAGGTTGTTTGGGCTTCATTAATGTTTAGGTCAATGTAAGGTGTCAAAGGAACAATCCCAGAATCCCAGGATTCAGTTTTTCCTACTAATTCATTTCAAGGCTCACTCAGCTTCTTTTCCCCTCCTTGATTTTCTTGCCTGACGAAAGTAAAACATCTTTATCACTTGTCTGCAGGTCTGCTCCCACAGTTCAGTTCAAATTATCCCAATGAACTGGTTTCAAGTTGTTAACAATTTATTGGAGATTTTCTGCATCACATTACCGTAATTGCACACAACTCAGTTCATTCTGACTTTTTAATCCAGATTCATTAAGATTAGTTAAATTGTGTTTTCTCTGTCCTCAGAAGCCCTTCTTTTTTCCCCTTTTGTGAGCTGAAAAGCATGAAGAACTGCTGACTGCAAAGGCTGGTGGGAAAATCTATCATTTGAAGATTTTCCTCTTGGAAAATTGGCATTCTTTTCACTGAGAGAATGCCAAGAGTGTGCAAAGCTGTCGTCAAAGCAAAAAGTAGCTACTTTATAGAAACTGAAAAAATTAAAAAAAAATTCTGTTTTATTTACAACTTTTCCATTCATTACATTATTCCTCGTGTATTTCTTTATATTTTTGATGTCTTTTCTTTCTACACTTAGATTCCAAGGACCACTGAATGAGAAGGTGTTTCTTTTTTTAACTTTGCAGCAGTTAAATGAGTTAGTATTTGGAAAACAGGTGGTATTTAATTCAGATTATTCAGATTTCCATTTGACAAGAGAGCCTTGGAAACTAGACAAAGTAATGTCAAACATCAACATTAATGAATGATATGAGCAGCGTTTCAGTAAAAAAACCTTCATTTCTAAACTTCCTGATGAAGAACTTCTCACCATCTTATTGAAACAAATGGCTCAACGTTGTCATTCACACTGTGCAGTGAACACTAACGTGTGTTGGCAGGGTTTCGTGGCTTTACTCATCACCACTTGTGGTGGGCCACTTTTGGCCACATGCACAGTTTTTATAAACGAGGTTCATACTGCCTCAACATACTATTATTCATCTTCATAATTAAGTCGGACAAGACTTTGGTCACAGCTGTGGTGGCTATCAATCACACAAGAAGCCCATAAATCTGGGGGGTGGATGGAAAGACAGAGGATAAATCTAATGTCCAGAGCAGGCATCTCCAACCCTGGTCCTCGAGAGCTACTGTCCAGAATGTTTTAGATGCATCCCTGCTCCAACACAGCTGAATCAAATGAATGACTCATTAGCAGGCCTTTGCTAAACTTGATGGCTTGCTGAAGAGGTAATTCAGTTAATTGATTCAGCTGTGTTGGAGCAGGGACACATCTAAAACCTTCTGGACGGTAGCTCTCGAGGACCAGGGTTGGAGATGCCTGGTCCAGAGTATCTTTTGGGCTCATGTTTTTTGCATGTGGTGCTTGGACTGTGTGTAGAAAATGTTGCAGATTGGTGTTGTGCCAATACCAGCACCAAACTTTCTGACACTATGAGTATCTTACAATATGAGCACCACATAATGTACCATCATTTATCATTAGACTTGTCAAACTACTACAAAGATAAAGAAGCAATTTAAGTTGCTTACACTTTGTGTAGTTAATCTTTTACTGTAGAACTGAGTGCAGTATCTTAAGTCATTCTGTGTGAATACAAAACACTTGTGTTGCATCAGCCCCCTTCCTCTGCTGTGCTCCATTTGCCTTTAAAGTCAGGTGTGATGTTAAGCAAACAAAACCAGGTGCAGGTCAGAAAATCAGGATAAGATACGTATACATGATCCAGTTATCAGGAACGTTAAAAACAATAGCTTATTTATGTTCCAATTAGCAGAGTATCATCTATTTTGTGTGAGATGTGAATTGATAGAAGTGAAAATAAAATTATTATTATTATTATTATTATATATGTTTATAATTAAAACAAACTAAAAAATACAGTAGTAGTATTCTTCCTCTTTATTAAAATGCTTTGGAGTTTCATGCCACAGGATTTCAGCATGATGTTTATTTTTTTCTGCTTAAATTTAACATAAGATCATTTATTCTATCTAGGCCAATCTCCTCAGCATTTCACATATCAAGCTGAAATCTAGATAATGACGTTTTGATGTCCGTTTTTTGATGGACTTGTTAAAGTTTCTAAATTAGATACAGGCTTTTGCAGCGTCCATTGCTAACCTAAGAGATGCACACAATAGCTGTTTACCAGTGAACTGGATGGAGGTGGGGTGGCAAATTACAGTATTGTTGGCTATTGTCAACCTGTATGAGTTTGTGTTGATGTTGCTTTGGATGCATTATTTTTCAGTAGTTTCATTTTCCTTTCAGTCTAAATAAATATATAATAGCGATTGTATTTGCAGTTTGCCTTTCGCCATGTTTTATAGTGTTTTCTCTCTTTTGTCAGAAGAGATGTGTAATGTTTTGTCAGTTTCTCAAATAAATACAGACTCAAAGTTCAGTCACAATGGCTCATGTTGGCTCAAAGCTTTAGTTAAAAAGTGGCGCTGATATGAAGGTGCAGAGGTTTATAATTTTCACCAAACTTTGAAAAATTGTAGTTGTTCACCATCTCATCAGAACTGTTTTGTTGCGGAAGTCTGTTTTCATTCAGGATGTTACTTTATTTTCTATTATATTTGGATCCATTAGTGGTGTATTTCATTCTACAGCTAAGAAAATAGAATTAAATACAAAAACAAAGGAATATTGAGAAAAAAACAGATATTTAAGTTGCTATATAAAACATTTTACAATGCAATATTTTTAAGTTGTTTTTAATTGTTTAATTTTTTTAATTTGAGTGCAATATACAGTATGACTTTTAATAAGGAATGATTTGTATATTCCATAGTGCACACTAAACGCTTGTGTTTCCCTCTTATTAGGTACATCAAATAGCATGATTTCAAGTTAAACTTGTAATTTTCATTTTTGAGATCACAATCACCTTGCACATTAAATCATAATAATTTTAGAACAAGGACTTATTAGAAAATATAATTTTTTTATGGTTAAACAGAAACATACTTTTATGGTTAAAAGTAAGCATCATTTAATTATTTTTGTCTTATGGATGTTATCATTATGTACACCACCATTGACGTCACAATCGTCCTCATCCTCCTCATCACGGTCCCTGAAAAACTGCCTATGTGAAATTTACTGACTTTCTAAAGTGGGATCTCAAAGTCAAAGAAGCTACAGAAATAGTTGAAAAGGAGGATAATAATGACACTAAATTTGTTGATGATGATGATTCTGTGTACCTATGAAAACTGTACCACAGATAACATGCAATCATTGGTTACTCTTCAGACTTTTAAAGTGGGAGACACAATGTGGCACATTATGAACTGATTCCTTTCTCTTGAAGCGATTGAGGAAGAAAACCTTCTCATGTTGCATCATCTTGCAGTTAATGACTAAAATTCATGTGATTTTCTCCTTATATAGTTCCACAGTGTGGGTCGGTAGGAGGAGGTCATTGCTGTGACATCACACTAGGTGGGACAGGTCTATACTATCCATCACAGCTAAAGTGCCTATGAGAGGCCTTTAATATTTTACTAATTAAGATTGCTGAGTGCTCAATTATCATTTACTCCTGCTGAAGTGGGCTGGGTTTCCCTGCAAAGTGTTAAGTGACATTGATTGCCTTACTGCCTTGTATCCACTATAATGGGGTTTTATGCAATTTGCACCTTTTGACTGCTTTGCTGTGGCTAATGAAGAAATGAATAGTAGTGGGAGAACTTGGCAGAATATGTAATAGATCTAGTTTATTTAAATTTTCTCCTACTTTCTTTCTGACTTTACCATAAAATGAATCACCCACTGAAAGAATAAAGGTTCTGTTATGTGTAACATTTTTACAAAGGTTCACAAACACAATCCATTTTTGGCTCTCAGCTTATTCCTCAGCTTAGCTCTCAGTATTAATGCAAATAACAGAACAAACCAAAACAATGTAGCTTTCACATTGTAAAAGAAGTTGGTGAGAGAAATGTCTCATAGGAAGCACGTATTTTGATATTGGAGGAACAAACGATTAATTATTTGTATTTTGGGGTTTCTTGGTGTTTGAGCTCTGTTGCCAAGGTCGGCTGAAATGTCAGCGTCAGCCAAAAAAGTGTGTGACACACTTCTGATGGTGACTCATGGTTCAAAGCAGAATGTAACATTTATTAAGACAACTGCTGCTGCAGATTCTGTTGAATATTTAACTAATTGCTTATGAATTCTTTTTCTGTATCAAATATTTTATCCTTCAATTTTTTAGAATGAAAAAATTATACAAATATATGTTGAATTTACTTTTTCTATTATTAGAGAACTATAAAAAAGTGTGACATTTTGCTGCTAATTGCTTTTTTTTTTTTTTACATGTGCACAGTTGCAAAGGATTTGTTTCGGTGACATTGGTCTGTCTGCAAATCTGTGCCGTGCAGACACCAAAATGAGAGACAAATCTAGTTTTCTTTCAATTAAATACATTTGCATGAGACTCACTTTTGAATAGAACATCACATCTTTTCAAGTACTGGAGACTGAGACGAAATCATTGGCAGAAGAATGATGTCTGTAATCGTCAGACCTGATTATTCTTTAATTATTGTCTTTGTAATTGGAATTGGTGAGATCCACCAGCTCCCTTTTTTCTGCTTCAGATAATTCTGTGTAGAAGGTGAATCTGAATGACAAAAAGAAGAACAAAATAAAGAGTGGAGATTGAAATGGAAATAGGGAGATTAATTGTCTGTTGTCTGAAAAACAAAATTCTTGTCATGCATTTTGACGAGATGAAAAAGATCTCTCATGTCCCACATTCCCAGGCCAATAAAAACGGAGCCCAAAGTGAGAGTGTGATGGAGAAAACACAAGAATGGAGGCTCAGAGTGGGCAACCATAAGAATGTGAAACAGATTTGAAACAAAACAAAAAAGGATTGTGAGAACAATAACAAAAGGCAAACTGAATATATAGTATGTAGATATTGCTTTACAAAAAATACCAAATGTACAAACAAACTGTGTTATCTTTGTTTTTTATAGATTCAGCTAAATCAATAGGTAGAAATTATCAGCATTTCTGTTATTGATTCTACTTAAAATTGGTGCTTTGCACGGTTGTCTGTGTAGCTCAGCACAGATTCATCCCTTCAGGTTAGTAGCCTTTTTATGCCCAAATGATTCCAAGGTCAGAGTTAGGTCCCTCCCTTTCATACAGGACGCGGTGGGCACAGCATGCCATGTTCAAACCCATTTATGTGTGCTGAAAGGAGGCATACAGACTGCTATTCTGAGCACCATCAAGCATATTCCAACTTTGGTTGCAGTGACATCACCTTGGCATATCCAGTTAGAACATGTCACACACGAACACGCTGGACTTTCTGTCCACTAATCACTGTAAAATGATCATTATAAAATCTGACATTTTTCACAAGATTCTCCTCTAACACATCAACAGGCTATTATGTTGCTCTATACCTGTTGTGAGATAAACGTAGAGGCAAATGCTGCACAGGTGCTGAAAAAAGTTGAAACTCTCAGACACACTGAACACAGACGCTTACTCTTTTTCCTTTTATCTGCTCCTCCTTGTTGGTAAAGGTAATATTTGGGCTTTTTTTCTTACCAGGCTAACAGATCCAACTGGGAAATGTGATTTATCCTGCATGTGCGCACTTCCAATCTCAGTGTAACAGCGTTCTGTTTTTAGTTCACGTCCTCCAGCATGTTGCATCCGGTGTTAAAGGGTCTTTAGACTTAAGAAAAAGCAACTTTTTCTTGAGTAAATATGCTGAACGCCAGAGGTGTCAAAAGAAAGTAAAATGATTTTTGAAGAACTACAAATTCAGGAAAGTTCTGTTCTCTGAAATCAAAATAAAAATAATTGTTGACACCAGACTTTTTGCACATCAAAATCCTATAGATCTTTTAAATAGCAATTACATTTGCTGAATATATGGAGTGTGTTGAGGTTTGACCAACAAAACAAAATGTTTCTGTTGAATCAAACTTAACTTTATCCAGCTTCTAAATCTTACTGGCGCTTTTATTGACAGATTTTGAGAATGCTCACTAAATCAAAGGGGAAACAAGATTACTTTTCTGATCATTTATTTATTTAGATCTCTCAACTTCCCTTTACTCAAGCAAACCCAAGTGGTACTTGCAGTTACAATATTGTGACACAAATATTCCTGAATGTTTCTGCTGCTATCACTCCTCCAAATATTCTAATAAAGCCACAGAGAGAGAAGAGAAATGGGTGACTGATAAGATTTGTCCATCCAGAGAGAATTGGTTTGCAATTCAGTCTGCAAGCGTGTGGTCATTCGAGGAAAGTCATAAGGGCTCCTTATCAGAACTCCACTGCCATTCAAATGTTGAATAGCACTGACATGACCATAAAAAATAGTCAGAGCAGAAGGCTTCATGGCTACTCTGAGAAACTGGAAGAATTCAATTATAACTGGTCACTACGTGTGATGGAATTTGGATGTGGGGAATTATAGAGGTGGTGCAACACTTAATATTTTGAATTCATGGTCCCAGACACTAAATTATTAGAGATTTTTCTTTAATTGCAAAATGATTTCTCTCTGACATATACAACACACACACAAACCTGTCTTCAAAGTTAGAGTTGTGCTCCAAACTCCACCTTTTCAAGTATTGTAATAACATTACAAACTATTAACGAATTTAGCCTTCAGGTATTCTTTTTTTAAATTCATTTTTTTGTTCAGCTATTATGTTACAACAGTAAAATACTTTGAAGAGGCCAGAGATAAATACTTCCAGTACTGAGGGTTTTTTTTTTTTAACCTTCATCCTTAAGAAATTCTAAATTCATTTTGAGACCAGCGAATTATGTTATAAACTTTAAAAATTATTTTCCTGCTTGTATTCCATTCATGTTTCTAATCAAGGGACTTGGTGACATAGACAGGAAGTTCTATACCTCGCTTGAACACAACACGCGTGATTCACATGAGTTAAACACTTTTAGTCTATTTAAATGAGAAATGGAATGAGACAATTTGGTTGTTTGAGATGTGTTTATGATTTGTTTGTATTTTTGATTAGTTTTTGTAAACAAAAATGTAATAAAGCAGGAGTCTTAAAGTTTAAATGGTATAACCCCAATTCTCCAAAAAATTACAACACTGGAAAAAGTTAAATAAAAACAGAATGCAATGATCTGCAAAGTTACCAAACACATATATTCTTGCCAATAGAACATTTCATTGAACATATTAATTTATTTTGAATTTGATGGCAGCAATGTGTCTTTAAAACATTTGATGTTCATCATTGTGTAGCATTCTCTCTTTTTAAACACCTGTCTGTAAACATTTGGGAAGTGAGGAGACCACTGCTGGAGTTTTAGGACAGGAATATTGTCCTATTCTTGTCTGATGCAGGAATCTAGTGTCTTAAGAGTTCTGGTCCTTTGTAGACTGATTTGTTATTTTATGATGCTCCAAAGGTGTTTTATTAAAAGATCTGGACAGCAGCTCAGTTCAGCATGCAGACTCTTCTCCTGCAAAGACACATGTGTTGTCCCAGTCTTCCATAAAAAACTTAAATCATATTTCTAATAATACTGACAGGAAAAAACATTATTAATAATAAAACATAATAACGCTGTGAAACCTTTTTAAACAATAATTGATTCATTATTATTTTTAAGGGGGCGAAACAGTGGTAGAGTTGCTCAACATTGTTAGCAGTAAGAAGGTCCCTGGTTTGACTCTCAGCTGGGCCCTTTCTGTGTGGAGTTTGTATATCGTCCCGGTGGATGTGTGGGTTTATTTCTGGGAACTCCAGTTTCCTTCCACAGATCAAAAACTGTATGTTAGATTTGGGCGTAGGTGTGAGTGTGTGCATGAATGTTTGTTTGTCTCTGTGTAGATCTGTGGTGGACTGACAGCCAATCCAGAGTGTAACCCCACCTCCTGCCTAGTGACCACTGGGCACCAGCCCCCGCAACCCGCAGGAATTAGCAGATAAAGAAAATGGATGGATGAATAAATAGTTTTTGAGGTTTATTCAACCTCCGCCGTAACAGGAAAAACAGAGTTGTTCAACTGTTAAACCATCTGTCATGCAGTTTCACCTACTTTCACCTTAATGAAGGGGTTGGCGATAAAAGTCACACTTGGTCTAAGTCATTGTTATTTGTGTTGCTCTTTACTCAGTCGATCAGAATATTTCAGTTTGAAGCAGCTGCTAGATCTGTTTGTCTTTCCACCATCTGAAAAACAATACTGAATATTTTAAGTTTTCCACTCAATCTTTTATGATCTAGAATTCTTTATTTACATTGTTTCATTTACTGTTCATAAATGTAATTAAATTCTATTGGAAAACAAAAGTTTAATTGGACAAATTGGATTGATTTAGTACCAAAAAGCACTTTTCATTTCTTTATTGCCACATTGTGAATGTAACTTCTGCTTACAGGTCAAGTCAATTTTTAAGTATTTGTGCAGATAAAGTTATAATTGTTCTATAATCACATCTCCTTGGCCCACTGTACTTGGCGGAGGTTTTCTTACAGCTGATAGCATCTTCACCATAGCACTGTTCACAAGTAAAACTGTGAAAAATATTTGTAATTAGCTTTCATCTTTTTACTTTTTGCAAGAGAAACTTCATCCATTAGTTGCCTGAAAAAATGTGATCTATTAAATCTATATCAGAAGTGGTAGATAGGGATATTTCTTTAACATTGATAGTTCCTGAAATATTTTATAGAATGGACCAATAAAAGCTTCAAATTCAGAAGAAGTTCAGAAAGTCTAAAGACTCGATTTCAAAGTTATTTAAGAAAAAACCTTCTCAGTAACACTTCACTCAGATAAGGCCTTCTTATACATAACTTATATTGTGAGTAAATTGCGATGTTACATGTGCACCTCTGGCACTGCTTCACTGAACTCTGTACTGTTGTTAGAAAATAGGCATTGCTACTGAAAAATCCTACTATGTAGCTAGAATGGAACAAGAAGAAAAGGCATAAGCAGGAACTATATTATTCAAAATGTTTATGTAGATTCTCAGTCATCCAGGACATGTCAATCTAAAGTTTTCAGAAAAGGGAAACTGGACTTTTTATTTTGTCTATTGAAAATGTTTCACCTTTCATTCGAATGGCTTCTTTAGTTCTAACCAGGTTTGGGAGTTCCATGCTTATGAATTGCTTTGACCACTGGAAGAATAGCCTCGCTAGAGTGACATGAGTTTCTCACACAGCCGTCAAATGTCATTGTTCCCTGGGACTTTTTTTATGTCAAGTGTTGTAGTCACGTGTTTGGCAATTTGTTTCAGCCAAACATGTGACTAGAAGAGATGAAAAAAAAGTCTAGTTTTTTTAGTCGTTTTTGATTTTTATTATTCAAACAATAATTACCTGCAAAATTCAAGCTTATTGGTTTTGCTCATATATTCTTTGGAGTTTATGTATCATCTGTAAAGATTCTGCCTTCTTGTCATTTTTCACGAACATAGATGGCTATAAGGAGTTTTTTTTTTCACAAACTTTTAAAGTTCATGCTTTTGTCCACTTTCCTTGAAGTCTATTTGTGTCTGTTTACTGCTCCCATACCTGACACCTGTATGCCAGATAACCTTAGGTTTGCTCTCGGTACCAAAACTCATTTAACTTTCAGGATATTTGAGATGGTTTCTAACGACAGCTTCAAACAACATCTGAAAATCTGGTTCTTTTTAGAGAACTGCATGCTTTTGAAACAAGCCTCACTTTTTACATGCTGTTTTGGAGTTAGGTTTTTCTACACACAAATTTTTATTTCCTCTCTTTGTGTTCACTGTTATTTTTTATAATTGGAGCCATATTTGTTTATGTGGGCAAACTCACGCATGGACATTTAGATACACTTGCATTTCTGAGCACTAATATTGTACCACTGGACATGATGGTTGTGTAATAGTTTTAGGAACACAGCCTGACACCTCTTATACTGCTGTAGGCTTCCAGCAAAAAAGTCTAATTGGAATTAGTGCAACACTTTGTTTTATAGTTATTAGCATGTCAGTATCCAACTTCTTCCTGTGTCTTTATCTCGAGGACAGAGACCTACTTGTGTGTTCATGTTTTTTTTTTTTGTTGTATTTTTTGTTTTTTTGCCATTTTTGTATTTCTTCAGCTTTTTTTTTTTGTTTTTTTTTGCTGATTTTAAGTTTTGGTATTGTCAATTCATTTCTATTGGATTTAAAGGATTGATTGAATGTTTATTGTTTTAATTACATTTCTATCAAGACAGATAAAAGAAGTGGTCTCGTTAAATGGTTTTGTACTTGTATAGCACTTTTAAATTCAGACATTTCCCAAAGTGCTTTACTGTACATTACAAAATAAAATTCATCCAATCCCACACTCAGATATTTTGTGGTGATAAATTATTGGGGCAGGCTGACAGAGGGGATGCTGCCTATACTGGTGGGCCCTCTAACCACTACCAAGAAAGCAAGCTGGGTGAAGTGCCCTGCCCAGGGACATAAAGGTGTCCCTCATAACAACAATGTCACTACTTTGACTGGTGGGGACCTTTTGTTGGACAGCTTGCTTTTCCTCTTTATCCCCTTGTTTGCTCTGCTTTTTCAACACTCATTGTCAAAGTCAAGAAAAAAAAAACAAAAAACTACAAAGTCTTGTTATCTCAAAAGAGCAAAGGGTTTATTTTATCAGTTTACACATTCAGTCATCATTCTATTCCTATAATGACTGGCTGAATTACAGCTGTATGGATCTTACAGCAGCCAATCAATCAAGGTGAAAGTGAACATTTTTAGCCTGTCTGTCCACCTCCCTGAGAGGGATTGGATGGATTACTCAGATCCATCTCTGGGGAAATATGGTTTCTTTGCAATCTAACAATCTAAATTATTTCCTGGAAAGTTTTCAATTTTAAATAAGCAAAAGCAAACAAAATAAATATAGTTTTGTATAATTTTTTTTGTCAGGGACTAAAGGAAAAAAACAAGATGTTTCCAAGTTTTGTCGATTTCACCTTAATTGAAACCACTTGAAAAGGATCAATGATTGGATTAGGAGATGATTAGGATGTTCCAAGTTCACTGTAATATATTCAGGAAGAAATACATCAATAGTGGCTGAATTTAATGAGGACCATTTTGCATAGTAAT
Organism: Pachypanchax playfairii; assembly: GCA_006937955.1. Lineage (NCBI taxonomy): Eukaryota > Metazoa > Chordata > Actinopteri > Cyprinodontiformes > Aplocheilidae > Pachypanchax > Pachypanchax playfairii. The sequence continues at coordinate 2,302,471 of SSNP01000023.1, forward strand.
TTAAATAAACATGACAATCTAAAGAGATGGGACTGGTTGTCTGTAATTGGTGGTTACAGAGACGTATAAATAAAGAAAACACATTAATCAAAACATGTTTTTATTGGAGCTTTTACCTGATTTGTAATAAACATAGTTTTAGTTGCTACTAGTTCTGATTTTTGCATGTTAAATATTTGATTAAAAAAAAAGAAAAAAGGGATTTTTTTTCCCTTCTCAGTCTTTTTATTACTGAAAATGAGGTGCTCAGAGCTCACCTTTCTCTGCCCCTCAACAACATGTCATCCTGAGCCAAGCGCAGTTTTTAAAGCTCACTGATGAGAGAGCGAAAAACCTTGAACCTGCTCATTATTGGAAAATCTCAGCAAGCAGGAAGGCATCAAAGATGGCTCTAAATTGACTCCTTAACACCTCTGAATCAACACCAGCTTGTCTGGTTGTCCTACTTTACTGAAACATTTGCATCACCTTGATATAAAACTCAAAACTCCTTCTGTACTTATCCATATGGCCATGTGAGACATTACTGAAGTAAAATTTTACACTTTTTTAAACCTAATTTTGTTGAAAATGTGTTTATTTTAACATTTTATTTCTGAAATGATAGATTGTTCAGCTTGTTTCAGTGATTGAAAAAAAACAGTGTGAAATAGGCGACTTGGAGAATTAGGCTTTGTTGAAACTGTCCTACTTTATACAAGCCACTCTTAATAAAGTATGTATGTTATGGGTGTTTTTCTCCTTTTCAACAGAGCAGAAGTTTTATAAAACTCAATGGAATTTTGTTCGCTATGTCTTGAATTTTTCTTGTTAAATCTTGACGTATTTCATTTATGTCCACTTGAGAACCATATAGACGTGGTTTTCTAGGTTGACTTACTTTACATGCTGTTTCTTTTTTATTGTATTCTGTAAATTGCTGAAAATGTTGAAGCCACTCGAGGGTAACAGCCCCTTACTCCCATACACTATATAATCTGTTGAGTGAGCCATGCTGAGAGCACAATGGTTTTGGAAATCTACTGCTTTTTGTGTATTCTGGAAATTTTGAGCAAATCTGTGAAGCAATTTACAGCAGCAACTCAAAAGTACTTTAAGATTGTTTATTTCTGTTTAAGAATATATAAAAATGGATTATCAATGAAGCATATTTATGAACCTGCCCTTGTTCCAGATTTTAACATGTAAATCTGTTTTATTTGTTGTTTCTTACATAACAGATTGAGTTTGTCTCTGATACCCAATATTTGACCGTGTTGTCATGGAAACTACACACACAGTCAGTTTTAAACACATATGCTGAAATAGAGCAGTACAATTTGGCAGATTAATGTGTGTTTGTGGAGAACTTTCAGCTTTCGGTTACATTTATAACTGTGTTGGTCATTTTGTGTTGGATACAGAACCAGTTTTAAGAAGGTGATGAGGACGGTTACAAGACAACTAAAAATAAATATAGTCAGACGATTTACAGCCAGTCAGTTATAAAATGCTGGATTGACAATGTGAGTTAAAGGTGGAGTTTGACAAATAGTTTTGTTTCTGATGGTAACTTTGATTCACCCCATAAATTCAGAAGTTTGACATTTCTCTGTTACCTTTCATAAACCAAACCTTTTGATGTCTTTTACTATAAAATGACTTCATTGTCACTAAACTCCATTTCAAATAATGAAAAGAAAAGTGTTCCCCTCTTCACCTGTCTCCTGGTCCTTTTCTCTGACTTTCTCATGAATCATCAGCAGTTGTAAAAATCTTTTTTCTTTAGATGGATATTATTTTTTTTAGCCCTTCAGGGGAAAAAAAAGCATCATGCCCTTTCCCAGCATAAACTGACTCATCACTAAATATCACTTTCATTCAATTATTTACAGCTTCTGCTCTTAAAGCCACTGTAATCTGTCTCTCTTCTGTTTAGCTTACAGAGCTGATATTTGGTCACAAACATTTACTGTTCCTGCTTATTTGTATTGTATCTTATTGTGCATTTTATGTTTTAAATAAAGGGGTCCAAGTCAATCTCAGGTATTGGATTTTGGTGTCCTGATCAAGCTATTTTTTAGTGATTTGTTTTCTTAGTAGCTGAACACAATCAACTGATCTGCTGTTGAACTGTCTGTGGTTTTTCTATTCGCCGAGCTATAATACAGCTGGTACTTATCAACAGATAATTAATGTTGAATAACTTTTATATGTGACAGAATTAAGATCTTATTAAATCAAATTAAGATTTGCTTTATTTTTATTCTTAATTTGCATGTTTTGTATGCATACAAAATTCTGGTCCAAATTTAGGACATGCCTTCCTGCTAGCTTAATGTTTAACTTTTATGTTACCTACCATTGTTTCATCTGACAAGTTTTGCTAAGGCCATACTTAATGTCTGTCAATCAACTACAACAATTTATTAGGGTCTGAAAGATTCCTTTCTACTGCCAGACTCTTTTTCTATATTTAAACTTGCGTGGGCATTGGTTTGGACAATACAAATTAAAGGTTAATTTAAGACACAACTGCCATTTTCCCCTATTTTTAATCATTTTAAGACCTATTAATGACAATTTTATTCAACTGCACTTCATATTTTTATTTTTTGGGGGCTGACGGCCCATTAGTAAATGATGACCATAATAAAATCTACAGTAGAATGGCCCATGATTTAATGTGCTATGAATGAGTTCCCATGTTCATCCAGCTCTGCAGTACTCAAGGGCCCATTAGGTTTTCTTAGGCCTGCCAGCATAGTCTTGATGCATTTGTTTTGACCCAGCAAATTAAAATGTCTGCTCTTATCAATGCCCTCGGGGCTGGAGAGAAGGTAGCAAGAAAGATGTCACAGTCTGTCCTTGTCAGGTTGCTGGTCTGTCTTCTATCACTTGAGTTACCACAAACCTGCTGTCAGACAAAAGAGCTCTTGTGCCCTTTCTGTGCCTGAGTGTGTCTGTTTGTGTGATTTAGGAGGTGAGAGAGGACAGTTTTTATGATGCAGAAACACTTTTGTAATGCAAATAAAACCTCTGCATTTCTTATAACTGTCATATAATTCTAATTTATATGGGAAATGTTGAATATGTCTTAATTCAAAGCTGTAAATGAAAGATTAGGGACAAAAAAGGCACTAATGTTCATCTAAATCTCTACACCTTGAGACTGCTGTATGAGTCCAGCATTATTTAATGAGTCATTGACTGGCTGCTGGACGTTTCTCATTTTATATTCTTAAAATGAGATAGAAATGCTAGACAAAAAAATCTGATATGCCTCGGCGTGCACAATTTTTATCAGCGTATTCAGACTTTTGTGTTACTCTTAGTGTATTTGCAGTGTTTGTCCTCTACTGCACTTCGACCAGTACATGGGTCATGTGGCTCTTGTTAACTCCTTCCACAAACTTTTCGAGCTTGTTTGCGTGTGGTTCTGCTGATGTATGTTTGGGGCAACAGACGGGCTCCTAATGAGGATGTATAGCCCTCAGTGTGAGGTGCCATCCAACTGTCCTCCTGTAATAATACATCCAATTTTACTTACCACTCTCTTTCCTCGATACTCTTCCTCCCATCTGCAATGTTTGTCGGTCTTTTTTCTTTTCCATGGTTGTGTGTTTTACTCTCATCTTGAATTACAGATTTTTTGTCACTATATGCACAAAGATGCACACTATCATGTTGTGCACTATGCATTTAATTAGTGCATGTGCTGCTATCATCTATACTTCTCTCAGAAAGTCAAACCAACCTTTCCTGCTTATCTAGTTCTATGCAGCATTTTTCAGCTTTCCTTCAGCGTTCATTGAATAATTTTATCCTTTCTTTTCACCTACAAGCCATCTGTTGTGCTAGCAGATGTCCCCTGTTCCTTCTGACTCACTTCCTTATCCATCAGCTTATTTTATCTTAACACTCTTGTCAGCCCAAACCTGCCTGTTTGGTCCTCGGTATCACCTTCCAACAGTCTTTCTGATTTGGTATTACTGCTCTGCCTTTCATCCAGGTGCTCTTAGCCTTGTTATTTCTTTACGTGTCTCTCAGGATCGATTTAGCTAAATGCGTAGCTTTGCTATTACCCTATGGGGATGACCATTTGACAGATTCGGTTTCTAGCAGCAGGAGCCAGCAAACACAATGGGGCAAGGATGAAGTCAGATAGCCACTGACAGCTAACAAATAGCCTTTGGGGACTTAACAGGATATGAGAGCCATACTCACATTAAATCCTTGATCTCTTCACTGATAGGGAACGCAGAGGTGGCAGTGAATGAAATAAATCTGAGATGGGAAAAAAAGAGCAAGTGTATGACATGGTCCTCATTGAAGTATTTTAATTTGTTCTTTCAAATAATAAAATAATTAAAATAAAGATGTTTTTTTAATTACACAAATGTTTAACAGAGTTAATTTTGGGCTGGCAAGTTCAACAAGTAAGTACAACACAGGTGCAGATGTTGGTGGCAGGCATGCATGATGTGTTTGGAATAAGTCAAAAGACTTTTATTTAGTTATCAGCTGTGGAAAAATGTTCAATGTTGGCTAATTAACTGTGTTGGCAAAAGAGAAATGCATCAAATGTAATAAATGTTAATTTTTTATTTTATTTTTTATTTTTTGCTTTAAACTGAAATTTGTCCCTGTACCAAGTTAAGCTTTCTAAATCTTGTTCATTTTTAGAACGGTATTTATCACTAGATATAGGCAACAATAACAACTATTTATAATAACTAGTATCTAACTCAAACATCTTCAACTAATACTGCCAACTGTAGTTCTTATTCAACTCTGCAGCATCTTTCATCTTGGTGTAGGACGCGTTACAGTTCTGCATCTGCTGTAGGTTCTGTATGAAGTAGTCGTACAACTTGAACAAGAACTCCAGGAAAACAAAACATGATTATATACTATTACTGTAGCGGCTGAATGACATTTAGGACCTTCACTACAGAGACCCGTCAAGCCTCCAGATAAGGACAGAAGTGATAGACCATGACTAACTGCTTAGCAGCAATTGAACTTCAAAAATTAAATGCTGTGGCTTATTGCCACAAGTAAATCCTTTTGCTTAAGAAATGAACCACCGATCTAACAAAAGCAGCGCCGCCTTCGACAGAAAATACAGAATACAATTATGCTTAAATAACTCTGATTCTGGCAATCCCAATGGTCTGATAAATAAATTATATTATCTTGAAATGTTACAATTTGCTTAACCGTACATGAACTTGTTAAAGTCAAATCAAGGTTTTCAGCAGACAGAAGTTCAGCAAGTTTTTTTTTTTTTTTTGCACCTCGTTTTTCTTACATAGTAGTTCATACCAAACTTCATTAGGTTTTAACCTTGTGTTCTAAAACTATTTATGATGTAATTTTATAAAGCATTTTTAATCTTTAGACATTCAGATGTTTCAGGACATGTTCTTAACTAATAAAAATCAGAATACTCTTATTCTTAAATGCATTATATTACACACAATATATATATATATATATATATATATATATATATATATATATTTACTGGAAATAATGAGTAGAAAAATTCTGAAATTAATTATTTGTTAAACTCAAGGCAGCATTTAGGGTTAAATGGAGAACGCAAGATTCTATTCATGCAGGACTGTGTTTGTTGGCCTTTTAGCAAAACCAAGAACCATAATCTGCTCAAAGCTTGTCATTTTCATAACACAAACAAATGTTAGCAGAAGAAATCAAGGAAGAGGTCAGTGTTCATTGCATGATGGGGACTGAAAGATGTTTTTTACTTCAGGACATGGTCCAGTTGGTCTTAACACTTTGTTAACATCAGAATGTTTCAGTGGCAAAAGAACCAGTGACACAGAAGATATATAGAGTTCTGAACGCACTAGACAGTATAAAATGTTCAAAGTTGTGCTCATTAGCAGCCAGTCAGATCTTATGTTATTCTTAACATTAGATGTTATTTAAGTCTGTTCACTGCTATTGTTTTTGACTATGTGATGACAATTTAATGAGATGCAATGAGGGCAGTTTGCAACCACAATTTCTTCTTGTTGGTTTAATTTTTACCTTGAAAAACAAACAAACAAAATAATAAAAAAAAAGTCAGAGCAAGACTAGCAGTTTCTAAAGGGTTTGTGGTTTATGTGCCAAGCTCACTGTTAAAAAATATGCCCCAAACACTAAACTCTTCATTTATTAATGTGTTTTATTCTTCACTGAGTTTTTGGAACAATATCTTGAAAACAGGATAACAAAAATAAATTATAAAAAAGAAAATCTAAGATGTCATCACAGGGGAAAAAAGCTAGTTCAAATAATCCTGATCTGTCCCGTCCTCAGACGGTTTAAGTACTCCACATTTCTATGGAAAATCTTTTGTTCATTTTCTGTGTATATATATAAAGTTAAGTGTAGTTACTGATGACTGAGATGGACCACTTATATTACTTTAGGAATGATGTTGAGTTGGCAAACCAAAGCAGGAGCCCAAAACTCTGAAGTCCTATTTACAACATCTTGATGGACAAAGTGGAAAATTCTTGCAATTCTTGTTTGGCTGCCTGGTTCATCATTTTGGGTCAAAACATAAACTTATTCTAAATTCACATCAACTATTTTTACAGCATCATAGATATAGTGGGGTTTGTGCAATGGGCTGAAATCCCCCTTTTTTGTCACTTTAGAACAAACTGAAAACTTAGGCAAAAGGTAAAAACATCCAGAGAGATAGAGAAAGAAAGAAATTTTAGTTTAGTTTATATTTTATTTTCTAAGCTCCTGTGTATGAAAAGAAAAACAGAGCATTATTTCGGGACAGGGTATTAGCTCACCTCATCCTGACACTTCAAATTCATGTCATCAACAAGATAATAAACCTTCTTTGGCCAGATTCCTTCATGCATTATGGGGAATGACAGTTTACTTAACGAGAACATAAACTAAATCATATTTCCTCTAGATTTTAGTCTGTGCATATTTACCTCAGTGTCTTTGAGCAGATGGCCTTGTCTGTGTGTCACCTAGTGAAATGATATGCCAGTAAATATGTGACTGTGTGTCTTGCAGAAACTCTGGGTACATCAGGTTAATATGTGAGAAATTCAAAGCATGTTTCAGAGATTCGTCAGAGAATATAATATGACAGCAGAAACATTTTTGTTTTCTTTATTACTACTTAGAAAGAATGAAATATGCTGCCTTTTTAACTGAGGGTTAATGCAGTATAATGTGTTTAAGCTTTTGACTGTCTAGTGTTTAAAAAGTTAATACTTTCAGGGATCAGCTGACCTGTTAATCTCAGCAAAAGTTAAACTTACTCTTTAGGTTGTAACATTACTTCCCACGAAACATGATGTCCTAGTTATTTCAGTGAAGAAAAAAACAAAAAAAAAAACACATCTGTTGGATGAATAAACTGTACATCATGCAGCTTTGCAATTAGAAAATTGACCTGTTTACTCAAATCTACCGTAGTATGTCCAAACCTTTGCTATCAGGTGTGTATTGCTGGCTAAAAGAGAATATTATGATACCTCAATAATCCAATAGTACCAAATTTAGAAACAACACAGATCCTTTTATACTCAGTTTTTCTACTAGATGACTAAAATGTTTTATTTTATGTTCTGTTGCTTTTTTCAAAGATAAAGTCTCACCAAATACTTGAGGACATAATCAATTTAAAAGTTTAAACACAGTTTTGATTGTAACATGTTTGGTTGTGACATACTGCTGGTCTGTAATAGCAGAAAATGTCTTTTTTTATGAACATCCTAAAAAACTTTATTGTGAGCCACATGTGCTGCAATCCTTATAGAAGTTTTAGTTCTAAAATATTAACTGATGTGTTATTGATCTTTTTGGGGAAATTATTTCTTTACGTTTGACCCATCGTGGAGACGTCCAGAGGGTGGGCAATTTGGGGATTCAGTATCTGCCAGGATTTGGAATTGAACTGCTCACCTACTGATCAGTGGATGACCTCCTTCTCCATTAGGCCACGGCTGCTCCAGAGTTACATTTCCTATAATGCAACATGTGGAATGCTGCCAAGTCCAAAAATATAAATACATTTAGAAAGATAAAAAGACAAAAATGTTAAGTTTTTACTTTTTTTTTTTGCAGAGTTGCACAACCCCATTGTGCATATGCAGGCAAACACACACACACAGCTGCAAGCTTACCAACATAGCTAACAAATATAATGGTTACTAGGCAAACGGTTGTCAGGTGATTGCCATGGAGAGTACCCAATTTATTTTAAACCAATAGGATACACATCAACACAAAGCTGATGGGGTGAAATATAATGTGTTAATGAAACAATGTATAGAGGAAGTCATATTTACTGACAGTGTTAAAAAAATCTGTGGAGAGAAGCTTTTACCTTTTAGATAATATGTCAGCATTAGATGATACAAAAGAGCAAATTTCTTTCATTTCATGCATGAAAACCTTCTCCATGTTTTGTCTGCCAGCTTTCTGTTTATGCCATGAAAGAGAAAACTAATGAAGATCTAAGTTAAGAACCCAACAAAACTAAAAGAGGCTGATTTTTAAAACACTGGATCTGTAGAAACTCAGTCAGACATTTGGCTGAATGGGAGAAGAATCTAACAGCCCTAAACTGTGGGAGATCAAGACCTTCACAGACATGTACCCTTTAAATAAATGGAACAGATTGAGTTGTGTTCTGTTAATATGTTGATCGTTTTTAAGTTAAAAAAAAAGAAGATTGGAACACAAAAAGAGCTTTTGTAACTATGGTTGAGGATGAAGGTCAGATCAAAAACATATTTGAACGTCTGTTATTTGATATGTCGATGTATTTAAGCAAATTTCCTTCAGATTTGCTTATGAGTGCAATAAAGAATTGACCTCAATGTAGAGATTTACAAATTAATTTAAATAATTTTTTGAAGAATGATAAATTAATAAACTGTTAGATTTATCAAATATTTATTGGTTTTGAGTTGTTTTTCTTTTAAACATTGATAGATTTTACAATTACTTTGGTCTAATATGTAGTGCATAATTTATTTTTGTCAAGGCATCAGTTTGTAGGAACAATTTAAAACACTTGTTTATAAATGGTATTTTGCCAATGTTTGGCAACATGTCAGAGGTTATTCATTCTTTTTGAGAAAAATTAGACTGTCACGTTTCTTTTTCTGTGCACCAAAATAAAGACAAACTTAGAAATGTGACTCTTCATACAAATTAAACTTTGAAAAATGGTGAAGGTTATCTATGGCCCGCAAATGTTAATTTAACATTTAAACGTTTTGGATGCATTGTCAGTTTTGAGAGCAGTTGAAAACATTGTAAGTAAAATTGACAGTCCTAAAAATTGCATCAGTAACATCTATGTTGAGCACATTGATACGGTAGTCAGAAGTAAGAATAATATAAAGTGCAACATTTTTTGGCATAGCTGTAGGAACTATTGGCTGCTGTAAGAGACATCAGCTCATTTTATTTGGAATTAAACACAAACACTGTAAATACAGATTTGCTTACTAACACGTAAATGTACAAAAACAGATGTAGAGTTTGTTTTTGGAACAATGTGTCATCCAGATAACTCAGAAACTTTATTTCCCTACATGACGTCCAAAGTGTCACCTTAGCATTTATCTAGTCCTCATTCTGAACTTTAAAATTCTGCTTGTTTTTCTTTTTTTTTTTTTTTTTTTTTT